>VXAU01005646.1:2733755-2865078 GCA_013399695.1 Formicarius rufipectus
GGGGGGGGAAATGGAGCGGAAGAAAAAACACTAAAAAAGAGATGCGCCACGGAGACCCTGTGAGAGCGGACGCATCCTGAGCGGCGCTCGGCGCCCGCGGCAGCCCCGTGTCCCAGCTCCTGCGCTGTTAACCCTTTCGGCCGCGCTGCCGAGCGGAGCCGGCACAGGAGCCATCTCCTGCTCCGTCCCGCAGCGCTCCCGTCTCACCTGGGGCTGCTTCTCACCCCGGCACACACAGACCGGCCGGCAGCGCGAAGACTCGCGGCTGGCGACGCACCGCACCCCGGGACGGGACCGGGCAGCCGCACGCCTGCCAGCGCTGCCTTTCCGGGCGCTGCGGGATAATACAAGCAGGCCCCCCGTCCCGCCTCCAGCCCCACCGCGCTGCCCCCCGAAACACCCCACGGCAACGCTGGCTACGATGCACGGAGCCCCGCGGCGTGCAGTCGCCACCCCCCAAAACGTGCCGGGCGGGAGAACCCCGAGCTTACGTGTGAGGATCATGGTCTCCGCCGGCCGCGGCGCGTCCGCGGAGCTCTCTGCGGAGCTGGCTGGCTGCTGCGCGGCCGCGGCGCCTCCCGACTGGCAGCGGCCGCCAAGGAGCGCAGAGCAGCGCAGTACAGCACAGCAGCAGAGCGGAGCGGGCGCCCAGCCCCGTCCACCGNGCCGCCCCCGCCCCCGGGGCCGCCCCGCCCCCGGCCCTCTCCGCGCCCCCGCCGGGCGGGGAGACACCCTCGGGCTCAGGGGACGCGCCCCCAGCAATCTCCTACCTGGTCCCGGCCCGCAAATGCAACAAAACGACACACGCACACGCGCGCCCGCGTTGCACGTCTAGGGAGCCCAGGGAATCTCCCAAACCAAAGGTAATGCCGTCACAGGCGACCTAAAGGTTTCTGTGCTCCTTTGATTTTTAATGGCTGTCGGCTATTGCTGTGGCCATTTAGGCAGTAGTGATGTTTATGGAAAGCAATCATCACAGCTCTCACTAATTTTTCCAGGAAACATGAAGAAGAGCGTTGGGAGGCGTGGCTCCTTGGTTTTATAAATTGGAGAGGTTTGGGATAGCCTGAGCAGCTCAAGGCATGGGGGACGCTGAACCTGCAGCCAGAAGCAAGCCGTGCACGGTGGCCAGGGATGCCGGTGCCTCCCTCTCCGAGCAGTCTGTCGAAGAGTGCTGTGAAATGTTAGACATTCTTGAGCACCATCAAAGTTTCACTCTGGACCTGGACAGAAAACAACTAGCATTTTCCCTATGGGGATCACAACACAGCCAAGGCAGGTCTTGCAGACAGTGAAACAAAACCTGGCTTCATAGCTCTGTGCCTGGAAGTTGCTCCCTATACCATTTAGTCCCCTGGATATTTTCTAAAGGTTGTTTGAATGCTTGTTTTTTGGTTGATACTCACATTAAGGACTTTAAAATGGCACAAAACAGATACTTTTGAGCAGCTGCTAAACTATCGGCATGGAAAAGAGTACTGTGAAAATTTGAATATATCTGGGTCCTGTCAAAGATTATAAGTGGTTCATTTTCTTCCAAGTGAACATCATATTTTATACTCACTGGTGTTATTCTAAGGTTCAGTTGTCATTTGTGCACTATGAATACAGATATAGAGTATATATAATGTGATGTCTGAGCAGGCAATTTCCTGAAGAATAAACATCCCCCCCTTCTATAGGCTGCAAACTGTGGCCAGTTGGCCATTGTAGTGTTGTTTCTGGAAACCCCTACAACAGCTTTGGGTCATTAATTTACTTTAATAGCCCAGAAGAGCATGGAACTGCACTATATCTTCAAGCTTGACTTTACATATGTTACCCACTTAATCAATTACCTCTTCATATCTATCCTGGCTCGTGCTCTTTTTGGCATAGCCTCATTTACCTGCATTTTTAAATGTTTGTTTTTTTGGTTTGTTTTTTTTTTTTGTAAGGTACAAGGATATGTATTTACAAGATAGGTCAGGCCCAAAAATATGAGTTCTTAACTTTAACATGGGTAAGACAGACATATGCTATACTCCAGCTGTTGAACGGCCAAAGTAATCCAGTCCAATTGGCTTTCTGTCTGTGTTGTCTTTAACTTTATGCTGTTGGTAGACTAGTAAGTGACAGAGTAGTCATGACGGGATGAAATATGCTGGTTGCACATTGTGTGTGATTTTCAGAGTCTGAATTTCAGAAAAGAAAAAAAAAAGAAGGAAGTTTTTTCTCCAATAAGCATTCTCAAAAGGAAGGGGGGGAAAAAAAAGGAAAAAAATTACCCAGAATATGTAGGAAAATATGCTGGCACAAAGGCATTTCTATCACACTGATAATGCTGGAACCAGAAGACCACCAAGAGTCACATTAATACCCTCAGTAAAAATCAGGGTTTGTTCTTGTAAACACAGACTGCCTAGGCTGCTTCCTGGTCCAAGCCTGCATCTCTGTATAGGAAGCTTTTGTATAGGACCCACAGGAAGCTTTTGAAGGAGGAGAGAATGGACTTCTGCTTAACAGAAAAAATGGGAAGGGTTTGGGGAACTTGGCATTGTGAAAGGGAACTGAAAAAAATCTAAAAATGACAGGAGATGTACAATAGTAAAGTTGTTGAAAATCCAAATTGAGAGGGTTGTGTGATACCTGCAAACGAAGAATTTGAAGTCAGGGTTTTATTTGGGGATTCTGAGAGGGGTGAGTGATAAGATCAGTGAATACTTGACAAATGTGTCCCAGGCACAGAAAATGGGAAGCTCTCAATAATTAAATCAAGTGTTATCATTCTCCCCCCTATGATTTTGTAAAACAGCAAAAGCATGATGCTGCTGCTGTTGAAACACTATGTTTGTGGTTTAGTTCAGCTCTCTTCTTGTGCTTGCAGAGCTAATTAACTTCTGTAGTATAGGAGGAATCTCCTTCCTCATTTCGTCTTTGTGGAATCCCCCAACCAAGTCAGAAACAGTGACTTTTGTGAGAGAGCAGTCTGTCTGTTGGGATCATTGCTAAATAAATGCTGGAAGATTATCCCTGACCTGGATTAGATTCTTGCTGGTAATCTAAAAGAGAAAGGCTTTGATTCTAGTTTGTTATCAACCCTTGAAGACACACAGTCTGTCTGGCTTGCATTTTAACTTGGAATTCTATAGGGCTGTTTAAGCAGCTGTATTTTTGAAGCTGAAGCAAGGCACCAGTCTCACATTTGCTGTAAAACGTGCTCAAAGGAGCATTCCACCTGAGGCATGGGTGTTTAACAGGCTACATCCACTGTAATCACTCATCTGGCTTTAAAGTGTGTTGTGCAATGAGTAGAGCATTGGCCTTTAATATTTTTATTTCTTTATCTCTGGATATTCAAAGAGCTGGCAGCTGCCTGACTGAGACACAGGATTTTGGAAGTAGCCTGCCTAAGAGGATTGTTTCTGTGGAGTAGTTATCCTTAATGCAATCAATGAGCTCTCACTGGATGGTAAAGTAATTGTAAGGGATTGCCCGACAGGCACAATTATTCACTTTAAAAGGTGAATTCTTCTTCTGTTGTAACTGCATAAGGGAGCGGTTCCCAGGAAGGCATCTAATAATAAGGACTTGATTGTCCTCTGCTTTCCCTCCCAGGCCCAAATGCCTTAATGGTTAACTGTACCCCTGTCATCCTTTTTCTTCTAAATAGTGCAGTACACAGAGAAGTCCCAATTCACAATAGTCAACTGACCTGCTGGTACAAACACAGGATTGTCAGACACATGATTGCAATTCTAAATACTAGTATTAATATCCTTTTAGCAACAGCATGATAGATTATGGAGTCGTTTAAGACCGAGTTTCCAGGCCTCTGGCTCTGGACTTGGATTTCTTGTTGAGTGGGATATATTTGTGTATAGTATTGCCACAGTCCAAAGGACCTTCACGTTCTAACTATAGTCAGTGAAATGAGTAAGTTTTAATTTTCTAGCGCTCAACTTTACTGAAAGTAATTATTTAAAGGAGTCTGTAATTGTTCAGGCCTCTTGCCAAAGTCTGTTTGCACTATCACTTCACAGAGATAAGCCATACCAACAGTGCCTTGCTTTCAGAGAAGGAAAGACATGATTTCACCTACTGGAGAATCACAAAATGAAAGAAAGCCTCTACCCAAAATCTTTGTAACAAAATACATAGTAAAGTCACCATTTTGCACAAACACATGCTGCTCTACTTCTTGTAATTTAGGCACTCTCTGCTCTAGAGATATTCCCTTAAAATTAAGCACTATTAGAAATATTACCAGCTTGTCATGTGTAATAGACTCCTGCAGTTGATCTCAGGAAACATTCAGTTGTGTTTGTTTTGTTTTTGTTTTTAAATAGTAAACAAAAAAGAAAATTAACCTTGCCTTATTCTATGTGGTCTATATAATTGACTGTTTTGAAACCAGATGTGAGCTCTGTGCTTTTCCCTGCTTTTGAATGCCATCAGACAATGTGAGTTCAACAGTTCAGACTGGAAATTAAATTAACAGGTTCACACTGTATTTAAAAGGGCTCCATACTATGGATGCACAAAAGAATGAGAAACAAAAATAGATTAAATAGTTCAACAAAGATGCAATTCAGTAAAATATAAATACAGATAAACTGGAATAGGAGGAGGAGAGAAAATAAGTATTCTCATTCCAGTTTAAAAATAGAGGTTAAGCTCTATTTCTACATGAAATACTATTGGTTTATAGAAATTGGTGGAGATGTAGGCTATCTTTCCCATATTGTTGTTAAGATGCTCTCACAGGTGAAGGTTTATTTTTTGAGGACTGCAGAATTTTCTACTGTTCATGGTTCTACCTTCCCTTCGCTTAAAAGCTACATTTTTACCTTAAAAGGGTGATTCACCTTTGGAAAAATAACTAACTGAATTTAACTTTCAAGAAAGAAGGAAAAGTAGATAAACTAAACCTTATCTAGAATAAGTGCTAGTGGAAGGTAGTTAGAATTTCTAACCTATGATGAAGGCTCAGAGATGATCCAGAGTTAAGTGTATGGCTTGTGACACATAGAAGTCCTTCTTCCTTATATTTTAAAAAATTCAGAGTAAATGTACTATTGTTGATAAAGATAGCATCCATAATTAATCACTGCTTCACAACAAAGAATTTGAACCCTAAATTATTAGGACTAAAACCTCTGCACATATGTGGTGAAAGTGCTTGTGTCAGTGAGATCTAATGGATATACAGGTTACAGGGGACTGACTCTATTACAGTACATTGGAGAAACCTGTAATGAAGGTTTGTCTCTGCCAAGGCACCATCACTAGGTTTAGTAGTGGCAATTGCCTTGGTGGCCATGTGGCAGCAGAGCTCCATGGCACCAGGGGTCATCTATGGCCCCTCTCCTTTCTTTGTGGGTCATTTAAAAGGCCATATCAGTGCCTGGGTTCTCACCCATGGTTCTCTTCCTCTGTGCTGCCAAGTCACAGTGTGCAATGAAGAGTGAGAGGAGCACAGCACAAAGGTTGCTCTTTCTTCAAAATGTATATTATGGAATGATCAAAAGATGAGCAACTTGATGATGATTTATAATGGAGATAAATATATTTCAACTTTGTGTTGCTTGGGAAGTACTTTTTTTTCCAGAACAATGCTCTTGTTTTCACTCTATGTTCTTGTGACAGCAGCTATATCATTACTAAATCAACCACAGTTTCCCTTTTCATTTTTAAAGCAAACAGATTTTACCTTCCACCTTTAAAACTACCAGTTTCCAAGGCATTCCAGTGGCAAGGTGCATTTTTTTAAACCTCATTCTGCATTCATATGTGACCTCCAGTCTGATGAAGAAAAAAGGTCAGCTTTCACAGAGAGACAACAGTAACCTTCATGAAAACAAGATGTAAGATGCAAGTTGCCCACTAATGTAGTTGAAAGACTGATGCTTTAAACATGTGAAAATGGTGGTTAAAAAAATTGGTTTATGAAGCAGCTGTGTTGTTATAATACACAAGATGCTACTTTTCAGCATGATATGCTGGGACAGACCATGCCAACCATGCAGTGCCTAGCTGGAGTTAAAAGGAGTAAAACGGAAGGAAGAAAAGAAAGGGTGGGTTGTTCTGTTTTTTTTGTTTTGGTTTGGTGTTTTTTTTTGTTGTTTTTTTTTTTTTTTTTTTTTCCTTTTTTGGTAGGTTGAGGGTCTTTTTAATTATATTGAGTTAAAAAATTGTGAACAATGAAAAATTTCTTTTGAAGAACAATTTTTTTCATACTTCCATTTTCCATCTTTTGAGATCCAAGGCTGTTTAGCTAAATGAATTCTATATTCATTAAACTTATTTCCTCTGGAGGAAATAAGCACATGCATCCACCTGGACCAGTTGACCCATTATGTGAGAGACTTGCTGTTTTAGCCTTGGGGAATCTCTAGGACTCAGGAAATAATTTTAAGTCCATGACTCAATAAACCTTGATAACTATGGCAACTGGAACATGTACATTATGATGGCTAATTTCACATCAGCATTCATCAGGGGACTTACTAGCTTGATACTACGGGGGGGAGAGTAGCTATTCTTAATGTAATGTGAAGCTGCAGAGAGAGGGGAAAAAGGAAAACACATGCTGGTAAGTCCAGTGAGCAAAGTGAGGCCTGGTGTAAGTCAGGATGGATTCATAATCCTTGGTCCTGTTCTTGACAGCACACTAGACTTAGACTCAAAATACCTATCTGCAGTCTTATTTTAACTTATCAGGTGCCGTGGTCTATCCATTCCCTTTCTCATATTTCATTTTTCCCTAGATAAATTAGGGAGAATAATACATACCTCTTTTTCAAAGTGTTTGAGCTGTACTGTGGAAAGTGCTGTATGAGATGATTGCTATTATTTATGTCTAATAAAAATCCTCTTGCAGATTGCTAGTTTGACTGCTTCTTTCATTGTCCATGCCCATTCTCTTGCTTATTGTAACTGAAAACCAGCTTACAGCAGCAATTACCTTGCCTTTTACTGGGAGATGTCTACACGCAGACAGTTACTTAAAAGCACCTTAAATAACTTGCTGGAGTGTCAACACCCATAATGATGTCTGAGGAAAGATGAGAGAAGTGGAGGGGGAAGCTAGCTGTCTTGCCAGCAAGAACAAACTGAACTGGAGAAGATTTATTAGGTGTATATTGCCCAGATAAATGTGATCCTGACTTGAATGGGAGCCAGCAACAGCAAGGGAAGAGGGTCAGGCAGAAAGAAGTGGCTGTTTGAACTTCATCAACAGATTCAAGACCTCATGGGGATTAGGAGGAGTAACAGAACTGTTGGGGTGCTCATTCGTCACTCTAAAATTTAGGATTATGAATTCTAATTGAATGGCCAGTTTAGCCGAAAAGTGATTCCTCCTCCTCCTCCTTGCTGCTCTTCTCTTTTTGTGCCAGTATTTTACAGAGTGAGAGTATTGCATGATATTATTGGTGAACATGATACAACGCACAAAAGTGACTGACAGGTTAATAGGAGCTTGCATGTTTAAAAACAAAGTCTTGGATTCTATTACATGACCACAAGAAAAAGAAACATGGAAATTAGTTAGTTTGCTTTCATATTTCAACACTGTCACATTATGAAGGGCCACCTTTTTTACTCTGCTTGTTTCTGAAGTTTTACTTTTGCCTTCATACAAGTTTAAAAAGAGACACAGTTAAATGAGTTAGTTCTTTAGATAGTAAATCTCTTATATCTAACCTTAGCCCAGAGCAGTTTGTAAATGCCTGAATTGTGAATTAAAACAAAAACAAACAAACAAAAAAACCCCCACAAAACTAAAGCAAAAACAAAAACCAAAACTACTTCTTATTACTGGGAATATATGAAAGAGCATTATTTTTGCTAAAGAAAAAAAAATCAGGGTCCTCTCATATTCTGAAGTGTCTTTTTTAATTTGTTTGTTTTGTCTGGGTTTTGTTTCTTTTTTTTCATCAGACTTCAAAATGAAAAGACAGGTAGCAGTGATTGGAGAATGCTTTAACCTAAATTTTTTTGCCCAGTACACCTGGCAAACTGAGTTTACTTGTATGTTATATTAAACTTTACAACAGTTCTGTCATTAACACAACAAAGTAATCCCTTAATTTCCATTATTTTAAATCAAACATGCTGTGAATCAAATTCTCTCCTGTTGTAGATGGTAATTTTCAAAGCCTGTGATTGCACAGTAATTTGCAACAGCTACACGTCTACTGGTGTAACTCTTAGACACAAGAAACCTGTAAAAGGCAGATTTTATCTTATTTCAGGCAAATCATTCTATAGCAAATGTTTCTCATACATTCACGTATAACACCTTTAGTACAGTGGCAAGTGTATCCTGAAGAACACCTTTCTTTCTCCATCATCACCAAGTGGCCAGCTGTACCAGTAATGTGATGTACTCTGTGGGCATTTAAAAAGTTGCATAAATGGAACAGATACAGCTCTGATGTTTTTAAAACATTTTTGCCATTGGATTCTTTGGGTCTTTTGTTTCTGGTGGTTTTACTGAAGATTCATTAATATATATTATGGGTGTTGCCATATAACAAGCCTTAAGTAAGACATGGAACCTGATTATTTCTTCAAGGATCCCATTGAAATCTATGAACAACATTACTAATAGGATGTGGTACCAACAAAGGTACGGATCATTTCTGGTCCTGTACTTTAAAATGAGAAGGATCTGTTTTGGGAAAAGTAACATGGGGGAAAAATAGTTTGATTCAGCTAACCTGCTTTTTGTTTGATCACCACCTCAGAGAGTTCAAGGCAGCCAGAGGCATATCTCTGCTAGGATCAATGGGGCAAGGGATTAACAGTGATAGGACATCCTGAACCTTCAATGCTCAAACCAGAACTCTCCCTCCTTTGAAACAAGAGCCTTTACATCACTCAGTAGAACTGTATTTCTCATGAGCAGCATTGGAGTACAGAACTAGTCTCAGTTTTCTCTGCTGTGGAATCTTTATTTTTTTCAGATACAGAAGGGCTATTAAACCTCAAGGATTAACACTTCTCCTGGCGTGTGATTTTTAGTCAGGAAGTATAAACAACAACTTGAAAGGTGTATATGTAGAACTTTCCATCTGATTTACCAGTAGGTCTTTAGAATCTGTCGTGCATGTCATATTGACCTTTCAAACTTAATTACCTAAGATCTAAGAAACCACATGCTTGCCTCTCAGCTCCTTAATGTAAATCAGTGACAGCATTAAGAAAAATTCCTAAAAAAAAAAATCCTGATAACCTAGATCATATCAGGTTAGAATATGCAATTTCTGTGCTGATGAAGTGAACTGAAGTATTTGGAAAATATTTGGAAATAAAAGCCACATCTCACTTTAGCCTATGGTGCAAGAATTCATATGTCAAAAAATTATGTGCCAGATATCCCAAAATCATAGACTCTTTTGAAAGTAGCTAGTTTTAAACACACATTTTAGAAATGTTCTGGTTCTGTATCATAGACAGGAATTTTATGTGTTTGCAAATATGTAAAAAAATAAATCAAACCCAAAAACTGGTGTGCACCTCTATTTTAGGTATTTGAAGTGTTCAGTAGCTTATCTCCTATGCTATTTCGGTTGCATTTCAGAAAATTAGCTGACTTCATGATGAAATTTGAATCAGGAGGGAAACTTCCTGGCTGGCATACAGAGTGAGAACATGGACAATTTATCCCTAGATTTGCTTCTGAGATAGTTATTTTCCATCAAGGCAAGCTTTTAGCTAACCTAGGATTCTTGGGTGCTCCATCTGTTTAAAAAGGGCAAAATATGTTCCTGCACTGACTTATGATACCATCCTTTTCCCCACTCAGCCACGCTGTGAAGAGTTTTGTGCCTTGAAGTTTCTCATCTTCATATCTGTAACACCTGTACTGGGTATTTATTTTGCCTACTGCCAGTTTCTTCCTCTCTCTTTCTGCATTTCCTTTCCTTACATTTCTCACTTCCTTTTTTTCCCTTTCACAGCTAGCTCTACTAATAGCAATTGCAAGGAGGGGAAATGCCCTCCTTAGTTCTTTTCCTCATTGCCTCTTCCTTTGGCCATGCAAATAAAGAGCAGGCAGAACCTTAGATCCAGAACTCCTGGACAGTGTTCTCCAATGAGAGAAAAGCATATAGATAAAAAAAAAAAAGAGACCTAATTTCCAGGAGGAACTGAGACTCTAGAATTCAAAACAAAAATACAGGAAGACTAAGAGATGAGATCACTGGCAGCCTGAGTGAATTGTGATCAAGCAAACTGTATCTGCAATTGTGCAGCTACTGGAAATGTAACTATTAATTTAATGCTTCCATGGAGTCAAGTGATACTCAGTGCTCAGAACCCTTGGATATGAACAAATGTAGTAAATGAAGCAGGAAAGAGAATGGTCTCCAAGTATCCCAACCAATTGCTGATGGACTTGCTTTATATAGCAATTAGTTATGTTACAGCAGAAATTTATCGGAGCTCATGGAGTACAATTTAAACCAATCTGAGAGCTACCCATCTCTTTATAGCAGTGTTATGGAAAGCCAATTATGATGAGTTTCTCCATTTGACATGAAATAATATTTGTCAGCTTATACAATCTCCTTTCTTGGTTAAAAAGGACTTTGTTTATTTCAGGGTGGAAAGAAATTTAAACCTCATTTGTACAAATTCTTCTACGTTCTATTTGGTATGAAGGGTATATTGAAATTGGGGTACATAAATGCTTGCAGGATCATGTGGTTAATTTTTAAATGATAGATTTCCAGGCTCTTTCATACACAGTTTCTATGTTCTCAACCACACTTCATCTGAAACTCTTACAGTCATTCCACTAAGTATATCTTCTCCAGAATGAAAGCTGATGCTTTATCCTCTGGCCACTTGTATCCACTATTTCTGATCTGGCTGATAACACCAGAAATCCAAGTACAGATTATTAGAACAGCAGGGCTTTTCATGATGGTCTCTCTGCATGAAAAGTCCATGTGTCATCTAAGAAAATGAATTTCTAATAATACTTGGCACTGAATGAGTGGTTTGTCTCAACAGAGTGCACCAAGCACTGCTTATCTGATCTTTGTAACACTGAAAGAGGTTTCATCTATTTGAATGATCTTTGTCTTAGCTATCTTTATATCAAAAACCTTGTATAGGATATGATCTACTCAAAATCAACACAAGGGGTTTTTTTCTTTAATAAAGAACTTAAGAGATATTGGGGATATTTGCCTTGGTGTGCTCAATAGTATTTTGCTGTTGGATAGGGATCAAAATTTTCTATGCCTGTTTAAAATCCTGGAGAACATTATGCTACTTTTATTTAAGCCACGAAAATATTCCACAACTTTCTTTATGCATGGGTTTAATATAACTTTGAAAAATGTTACTTATGAGGATAATGTCCTTTTCATTTTGTGCTTAATTACTAATCATTCTGAGAACATGCTGCTATGTAAACTTTATGCGATGTCACAGAGGGCAGCTCTGCAATTTGCAGTGTAAGCAAATAAAAGGCTCTTAGATTTCTTTGTAGTAGTTTGACATAGACTGTGTATGCATATACTATAAAGAAACAAATATGCTAAGACTGATTTAGAAACAAAGACCTCTACTTTACCTTAGATTTGAAATAGTAAACTGAAAAAATAAATGTATATGTAAAAAGGATAATTTGTTCTTCTTGGTTCATACAGAAGCAGTTTTAAAACACAAGCATTCCTTCACAGGCGAAAGATGAATCAAAGTTCTCTGATTCCTGTAAAGATGTGTGTATCTACAGTCACAGTTTGTTCTGGATCAATTCCAGTGCATTGTGCTGATAGGAACTAGAAAGGAAAACTCAAGAGGGTATTTTTAATCACTTTTACCTCTATTAACAATGTGATGCTATTTCCATTGTTCCTGTTATAAAAATAAATAGCTGACATGTTCCCCAGAATTGATTATTGTGTTTTAGTCAACAGATCAGCCACCAAGACGTTGCAGCCTATCAGGAAAGGGAGTGGAAAGGAGCTGACAGAGAAACCTCAAAGGAAGGACAAGACACTGTGTCTTTTGTCCTTTGTTCCAAGATGGAAATAAACTGTCTCCACTTTTGATAAGCTTTTCTTTTGATCTTTGTTTGCAATAATTAGGGTTAGACACTAAGTTATTTTATGAACCCTTTTACGTTTAGCCCCCTCTAAGTTAATATGAATATGAGTTATTTGACTTCTGCAAACAACCACATTTATTAAGTTTTTATTATTTGATTTTATTTATGGGGACTTTGCCTAATATACAAGGGAAATAGATATTGATAGATTTGGGGAAGGTGAAAAGTGTTTTTTCTGCAGATTTTGTTTTCCGTCATATTTTACAAATATGAGAGCATAAACTACATAAAAGATATAAAGATCTATTTTCTGTGTCTATTGTAGAAATATGTATATATATTTACATATATATATAATTTCTATCAATTTAGGAATTATGGTTGCATATACTTTAGATAGTTTGGAAAATCTGTTCTCTATATAAGGCTATAGATTAGTGCCCCCAGTTATTGGTATGGTATATATTGGTAAAAATGATGTCAGATACCTTTGGCTGCAGAGAGAAGCAAGTTTTTTTACTGTAATTAGTGATGAAAGACAAATCCAGAAACCAGAGGAAATCCTGGGAAATAAGAATTTGGGATTCAGCTAGACTATGTGAGAAGTGTATGTAGAATGTTACCTGCTTCTGGTGCAAACATAACAAGAAATTAATTTGTTAGTTTAAGAACAAATATGTTTTAATTTGTTTGCAAAGCTAGACTTTGTCCTAGTCAAAAACCCCCAACAACCCAAACCCAAACAAAACCAAAATTAACACAAATGAACAAATGAAGTCCAAAACCACCAAGCCCAAAAATATCTCCACAAGAAAGTAAAACAAATTAATCTCAATAATGTGAGAATTTAAATACATTTAAATCTAGGAAGTTTTCATGTATATACCAGAATGCAGGATATTATAGAGTAAAAGAAAAGTAATAGTCAAAGAATGCAGGCAGCATAATTTTGGAAAACAGTCCAGAATTAGAGTGTGTGTCTATTTTTACATCACTGTTAATTCATAGATTTTAAAGATCATTGTAACAATTTGAACTAAAAGTCTTTCTTAGGCTTCCTGTTTGAAGTTGTGTCTCTGGCATTTAAAAATGTCTCCCTTAGGAATGAACCTTGATTTTAAGACTTTAAATGAGGGCTGCAAAGTATGAAACACGACAAGTTACTTTTTTAAATTTAAATTTAAAATGCATGCCTTACTCCTAATTTTTGTTCTCTTAGAATCAGTATCTAGTCTTTCACCAATGTTCTTTTTTAGTGTCCTGAAGATCACGATGAAGCTGTGGGACTGCATTGAGAACTGAATGATGAAAAGCTATAACATGCCTTCTGCTGTCAAGGACAGAAAACATCAAGTATGCTTTTCTGAGGCACTTCATTGCAATAGTATACAGTTCCATGTCTGCAGATTTAAAAACTGTAATAATTTTCAGTAGCTTCCTGAAGCATGTAGCGGTAGAGGCATTTACTGGAAAATACAGACTACTCCTTAAGGGATCTAAATTGCTGAATCTCTGTCTCTCCAGTGGAGTAGTCTACTCTTATCAGCTGAATAAGTGATACAGTCTAAACAAAGGGTAATAATGTTCAACTGGAATTCCAGGAAAGGAAGCTTAATGCGAACTTCCTGATTTAATCTTACAAAAATAGAAAGGTTGATAGGATAAATGAATCACTCAGAAGAGCACATCTTGCTTCAGTTAATTAAAAGAGACCATAAAAATGTCAAAGTACCCCTTCGTAATATTTAACTGCAAAACTCACATACAAAACTACTTAGAGTATCATTTTCATTCATGAGACTGAGAAAAATCTCTTCAGAGAAACAACTCAAATTTCTGAGGAAAACATGGTGAAAGCTACCTGGACATTTCTTATACAATTTCCTGTATCTTCTGCTTTTGGTGGGCCAGGAAAAGTCTCCTCAGAAGTAAATTTGGAACTTCCACTTGTGGAAGGTATCAGTACGTCAGAAGTGCATGGGTATCAAAGAAAAAGAAAACAAAAGAACTATTTTGAGTCCTAAGAAGAGGTTTTATTAGGTTCAATTTGTGATCACTTTGACTTCCTGAAAATGGAAGTCATTCAAGTGTGGAATGAACTCATAAAGAAAGTGGCATTTTTGGACAAGACACCTGAGATAATTGCTGGGAAATGAGCAAGAGAGGTGGAAGGTATTGCTGATAGAACAGAAATGACAATATGGTAGGCCCTCTCAATCTTTAACTTGTGCAAATTTGTCAGCGACCTACACTTTTAAATACAGCCAATATTAAAATATCTAAAATGCAAGTCAGGCAAGTGACAAGTTGTGATTATAACTTTCTTCTTTGCCCCTACCAGACCAGCAGGAAAATGTGTAAAAAATGTGTGTGCTCTACCATAACCTTCTTAAACAACCTTCAGAGGATGGCCAGACGCCATCTGTATCAGTGGAACATGCTGTTTATTCCCTGAGTCTTGCATTTGCTCCACCGTGATCAATCCCTGCCTTGGGTAGAAGGTGTTTATTTCACACTTGGACATGAAAATTTCACCTTCTTAGAAATACTTTTTTTTGCCCAATAATTTTCTATTTCTAAACTCTTCCAGGACAGAGCTCTGTTTTAATGGCAAGCTGGTGGATGACAGCCTTTTTGTTCTCTTAGGCAGTAACTTGACACAGTTGGCTTTTTTCCCCCAATCATGGTTTGATCAGGTTTTTTGTTTGTTACATTTTTTTTAATCACCTTCCAATCTGTTACTTTCTTTTGTTTGTTTGTTTGTTTGCTTGTTTGGTGTTTTTTTTAGGATGTAGCTTTTTCAGCTCTTCCTTACTAACAAATAAAATTGCTCAGAATGGGAGATCAGAGAGACGCTTCATGTGCATTTCTAGCTGAGATGAGTGCTGCAAGAAGAAAACAAGAAGAGACAGACTTGGTGAAACATCACATCTCTGCATGTAAAAGATCTTTGGAAACATGCTAAGGGTAGATATGGGTGACTGATAGCATCTGTAGCTGGAAGAGGTGCAGCTCCAAGTTGATATTGTATTCTTTTTGTTAGATGACACTGACATCTATTCTAACTCATCCCTGATTCCTCAGGTAGGATTAACCAAGTCTGAAAAAACTTATTTTTTTATGCCAACATATGAAGAATAATCTGAGGAATGACTTCTACAGATAAAATCACATTGAAGAAGAAGAAGGAAGACATGAAAGAGTGGCACAAAAAAACAGTTAGGAAAGTTAGGGATTATCTCCCACTAGAGATTTAAAACAGGATAATCCCGAACAGTGCTGGAAATCAGGTCAGTGTTACGTGAAGGTGGGAAATAGATATCAAATAAAGCAAGTTCATACTGATCAACAAACAATGCAATCTCCTCACTCCCTGTTGTGCCTGAGATATCTGGGTGTTTCAGACAGCTGTGACTGATGAGGCATCCATCTGTGATGAGCTAAAGATGGGATATGAGCCTTGGAATCAAAACGCAATTGCCTGCTTTTGACCAAAATGTACTTTATGGGTGGGTGTGCTTTGACTGCCAACTATCTGTTTTGTTTTGGCACTAGAAATAACAGTCTTGGATACCTCCCTTTGAAGGGTTAGCTGCAATTACAGATATGTTTCAGAAGATTCTTCCATTTCATAGAAAAAAAATGATGAAAATTAGAAGAAACATGCTCATCATTTGCCAGACTTGCAAGACACATTTTCCCTACATATTTAGTGGTTTAGGTAATTATTTTCTTAATTAGGAGACTTGTCAAAACACATTATGGTGACTGATTTCACGTCACCACTGTTTTTCGTAGCAGTTTCTGATTACTGATTGTATGTTACTGGAAAACATTAATTTATAATTGCTGCCAGTAATTTCTTGGAGATCACTAACCACCAAACTGCTAGAGCCTACCTAAGTATTTTAGTGCTTTCCTAGGGAAAACCAAAATCCAAATAGATAGTTTTTTTGTTTATAGTGACAATTTGAGTTCAGAAAACAGTGTTGTTCTGTGTTTGATTTAAAAAGATGACGAGAAAGACCATGTCCATCTGTGCTATTCCTGGGCTACAGAGCCTACAATGCTAAATGAAGAAACACACTTTTTTACATTACTGTGACACTTTCGGCTGAGGTTTGCAAAGCATCCTGCAAAGAATCTTTTAGTCTCAAAGTAATTTTAATGCAAAAGCTCTCATTTTACAGTTAGAGAGATTGAAGCACACAGAAAGGAATGGACATTTTCCCCAGCTAGATTCTGAACTGCCTGAGAAAATTATGGACAAGGTCTGCCAGTCTTTTCCCCTTTTCTGGACTTTACCCTTAGGCACCACTCACAGGATCCCATACCCTCCAGGACATGGCTGGCTAATGACTCATATTTGCACCATTGTAGCTAGAAGAAAAAGCTCCACTGGCTCCAGTACAAGACCCAAAATTGCTTGAAGTTTCTGTCCCCAGCATGCCTCTGACATTCCAAGGCTGCCAGGGCTCAAAAAAGCGAGCATCTTCTTTACCTCAGAGAGGAGAACTCCCCGAGGTGACTTCATATTGCTTCTAATGCAAGTCAGTGTCCTGAAGGTGCCATTAAATATAATGATTATATAGGATGTCATGAAAGAATTCAAGTTCTGTGTTGTTTTAGACAAAGAGAAAATACATACTGCGTATAATGTCTGGACTTGTGTTTGGTGCAAAGTGTGTATTCAGCTTTACATCCCATGTGGTTTGCTTTTACCTTATTGATAGCATTTGTAGTTTTCTTATCTAGGAATAACCTGAGTGTGTTATTTGAAATCCTTGATGCAAGACAGAATCTTACCAATGTACCACTTTACCAAAGTAATTTTAAGTGTCCAAGGATATTTATTTCCTGGTCATTTTAATACCACAGTTATCTGCAGCTTGCATTCTGTGCTAACAGATGTTTGGTTACTGGTCTTCAGTATTATGCAATAAGACAGCTAGTCCCCAGAACTCCCTGTCAGGAACACAAAGTACTCTAAGATAGATCATTTTCATATTTTCTGGCATTCGGTGATGGGTAAATCTCCAAATGGTTTGTAGCTCCATTTAGTTTAAACTTAATATCCAGATCTCAGATTCCTAGAGCTCAGTTTTCTCAAACTCAAAACCAGACTAGTTATATAATGGGCTGCATGCTTTTATACCTATATTCTGACTCTGGTGCCAAGGAGCGGTTTTGAAATAAAATAAGAATTGTCTGAGGAGTTCAAATTTACTTTGATTATAATATTTCTCAGGAAGACGACTGAACAGAAAGAATTATATTTGAGGTATGGTTGAAGAAGTCTTTAAAGTGTCAGAAACTTTCCTGTTATATACTAGTCACCCAAGTCAACTGGGAAGAGCACAGGGTGCAAAAGCAGATTTTTTAGTTACAACTTCAGTGGTATCAAATATTAGGAAAACAGGAATTGTTCCATTTTGCAAGAGTAGGACAGCAAAACAATTTAATTGATTTTATCTCCTTCACACACACAATATAGTACATTTTCTTGAATGATTAAGCACAGATAAATCAATTCTTCAGCATAAGTCTATGAATGTATAATTGACATTTTGACATTTTCAAAAAAATATCCTTACTGAGTGAGTTACGTTTGAAATGCTGTGTAGAAGACTTTTTTTCCTCTAATGGAAGATAATTAAACATAATTAAATTACAATTTCCTCATGATTTCGCAGTAGGAATGTTTAAAATCTATGTCATTAGCCTTTTGCAGCTGGTATTTTGTTCAAGGAGTCAGTGTATGACTTGATTTTTCTGTAAGATTTCCAAGTAGAAACACTCTTACTTCCTTTAATGTTACAATGATTGGCAGGGCCAGTCTTATGTGACTAAGTGAGTGGAGACATTGCAAACATTTCATGAAAGTGCAAATAATTTGTTTTTCTCAGAGCTGAATTTGTGCTAAAAAGCATCAAACACCACGTGGAAACAGATCAAATTAGCTGTTTGATGCAGTACCACAATACAGCAATCTGAGCTAATACTTCAATAATTCTGTAGGGCACAAGAATGGGTAAAGAAATGGTGTAAACAACAGAGAGAGTTTTAAGTGACAGCTTAAGGACATGAGGAGGAACACTGAAAGCATTTCCTGTAGCACAAGCAGAGGAAAAAGCTTTCTATCACAATTCAATGCCTGTGGAGACTTTATATGAGGGTCATCCACTGCAGCAGGCACACATGTTGCCTGCACATTTTCTTGGGATAGACACCTGCATTGAGTAGATGTAGGAAGCACCCAGAAGGAAAGACTAGTGGGAAGGTTACAAAGGTTGCATGTTTTCCCCTATCATTGCTGTGCGTACTGTAAACATCTGTGAAACAAACGCTAGCATAATTTTAGGGAAACCAGAATTTCTTCGCTAATCTTTTCACCTTTTAATTATGCAGGGAACCACAAACTCTGTCTCCTTTGTCTTCATGATCTGTCATTGACTTCAGAACCTGGCTTTTGATTTGCTCCAAACTCAAGTGCCACTCTGCCAGCCACTGCTTCCCAGCCATGTTTGCTGTCATGTTTGCATAGAGTCTTCTCGCAGCCCACTTGCTGAAAAAATCTTTGTTTCTGGACTTTTCTGTTGTCAGAATGGAAGTGGCTTATTCATACTCTGTTTTGTTTTCCAAGCAGATTTTGTTGACAGCCTGCAATTCCCCCAGAGCCCTTGCAGGAGCCTGCAATTTTGCCCAGGGTCTTCTGACCCACAGAACTGGCTGAGAGGTTTGGATCCTACTTCAGCCAGAAAACTTGTGTAGAAAGGAGAGAGGGATATTCATAGCAGACTGATTTACTGATCCTGGACCCTGAATTTGTACCTCCAGCCTTCACTCTCCACCCTCTCAAAACTTGGATTGCAAGAATGCCTTTCTCCCTTACTGCGTATTGCTCAGGGTTATATTGAAGTCACGCAATTTTCACGAAGTCATTATGAATGCTTTTTAAAATGCTGCCTCCTGCATGAGGAGAGAACAAAATTAAGGAATCTCTGCTGAGACTGGTGCACAGCTGGTGCAGGAAAATTGATGCAAATATGTCTGTCCTCCAGCTGAATGTAACAATATAGGGCATCTACAGAAACGAATGGAGAAAGGCAGAGTGAATATAATACATGCAGTTATTATCTTGCTGTTCAGGGCAGCATGCTGGCTTCAACCCTTGAACTGTCTATTCTACTCTACACCCAATACAATTTATGTTAAAAGGGAGATTTTTTAGGTGTAGGACATGGTCATCAAACCCTTGCCACAGGTCAAGAGATAGCCACAGGTTAGAAACTGAATAGTTTCCTATTCCCCAGGTTAGGGGAAGAGAAGAAATCTCTTTTTGAGAATCACAGTGCTGTGGGCTTCTGAGGGCTACAGAAAAATGCACGTGGGCTTACTAATAATTGTAGCAATCCTAATAAAGTCCAGAAGTAAGGAATTACTTATAATCTTTCTTATGTCCCACTGGCTTGGGAGAGGATCTAACTCATATTGTTTGTCTCACCTCAAAAACAATGAGCTGAATATAGTTGCTAATAGGAAAGCTTGACCTTAACATTACTCTGAAGCTTGTGCTCAGTTTTTATGTTTTGGTAGGGGCAAACAGAAATGTTCAGCCAGAACAGACAGAAGAATGAAAAAGTTATTTTTCTAGAATAATGATCCCAGAACAACAAACCAGGAACTGTTTAAGTGTAAACCTGAGAGAGGAAATGCCTCAGTGTGTACCCTTTTTCCTCAGTTCTGTTCTTTTATCTTATGAAAGAGACAGGTGCTGGAAAAAGTGAACTGAAAGTGAGTTACTGAAGAGTTGTGCCAGTGAATTCCTTGCTAAACAGTTAAGTGCTCTAGAAGAAGAACCCGATTCCCCTACTTTTCTAGAAAAGCCAAGAACTTGCTCCATTTAAATGCTGGCAAAAATAAGTAGGCCATAAGTATTTTCTCTGACAATCTTTAGCCATGAACACATGTAATTTAGAGAAGCTGAAAACAGTATATTTGCAAACACTTATGCAAGATGTAAATATACCTTCTGGAAAATCTGCTGCAGCTGGCTGATAGTCTTAAATGTGGGGTTATTATTTCACCATGTTTAGGTCACTTTTGGATACAACATACAGGAGAGGCAAGTATTGGCCCTATTTTACAAAGCAATGAGATTTCCATATGTTGGAAATAGTACCATGAAAAGAAACTGCCTAGAGAAAGAAAACTTGGTATTAATGAGAGGGAGTACTCAGTACATCACCGATGATCCCATCCTGCAGAGATTCTCAGACTCTGCCTGTTACCATGCTGTCTGATCTCAAAAAAGGAGAGGGATGTTATTTCTCTTAAAAAAAATAAAAATAGTTAAGCCATCTGTCAACTAAACCCAAGACAAGTGTTTGGTTCTCAGTGTTGAAATGGGATATTATTATTCCCATGGGGATTAATAAGCCTAGGTGGAGGAGTCTAGCCCTTCAGGAGGTCAATAGAGGAATGCTTATGATTAATGTTTTGGTCCGTGGTCTATCTCTATGCTAAGTTAATAAAGCTACATTGTCTTTGACCATCTCTTATTAACACAACATTAAATTTCTTCTAACACTGATGTAGCTGACTGTCCTTGGCTCCATGAAGTAAAATAATACTTTGTGGAAAAAAATTTACTGTACAAATAAGCAGATTTAACATCCACTTTTTCCCAGTTCTCGGATGTCAGCATTGCCAGCAATTAGCTGTGAGCTGGAATGTGGGTTGCCATGCAGAAACCACACCAAGCATCTTCCCTCACATCTTGATTTCCCATTTCAAATATCCCTGTCGAGTTTAGAAAATAAGATGTGGAAGCAAAAAAGAGAAAGGAGTGGAGATTCAGAACCAGCATTTAAGGTCAACCTAACATAGAGTCTGCCTGTTAAATAATTTTTTGTTTGTTTTTTAATTTACTAATCTTCACAAAAACTACCAAACACTGTAGGAAAGCATTGCTTGAACAAGTAGATACCTTGAATAAAATAATCACAGATGTTCAGCTGTTAAAAATTTATTTCAAAGGATAGTTTCCAGTATGAGATTCAAAACTCTCAAAATGAATGAGAGAAGATAACAGTGATATATTTCTTGGTGCTTTTATTTTTTATAATCAGATTGAGGGTCTATGAGAGGCGAATGCTCGCAAGTTCTGCATGAAGTCCTGTCTCCTTACCTGACAGACCTGTGAAGGCTGTGTAAGTCCCCCCCGAAAATTCTGTCCTAATCAGTTGCTATCATGAAGCTGCTACAACAGCTTCTCCTATTTAAAGCAAATATAGTTTTTGAGCTGCCATCATTCTCCTGACTTTCACAGAATTGCTTCATATTTGCACTGAAACTATAGAGCAGAACCAGCCTCCCTCAAGCATTTTGATACCAGCAACAAAAATGTCAGCTATGGCTATGAGTGAAGTGAGAGATCTGTTGATTAATTTCCCAGTTTTATTCTAGCACTTTCCAACAGATTAGGCAAGTACATGCCTATTGCTTTTTGCTGCCTATACACAAATGTAAACAACATTGTGACACAGCATTTCATTACTTCATTACCTGTTTTTTCCAAACAGGCTGAAAAGATACCATGAACTTCAACTAGTTCAAAGAGTAGCTCTCTGGTCTCCACCATATTTTTCTGTGCAACTGGATGTATTCATTAAACTCTTGAGGTTTTAATTTTAATGACACTGGATATCCCAAACATTAGCCCTGCTAATAGATGCAACTGTTACTTTTATAAATAATTAAGGCACTAATAGCAGTTGCATTGAATCACATGGGAGCTGTAGGAAAAGCTTTCCATAAAGGCATCTTCCTTTCCTTAATTAATCTTTGCTTTGAGATATCTCTACAAGGCCTCTGGATCCTTCCAAACTTTCCAAAGAAAGAGGGAAGGGGATTAGAGCCATCTGTCATCTCTGAACTCTCTTTCTCATTGTACCAATCTGCTCCTCCAATTGCTAAAAAGGCATGTTTTTATTAAAAAATCCAAACTTGTAAAGTCAAGTCCTTACTATCTCGTCCTTAATACAGTGAGTTAATTTAAAATATACTTCTGTAAATGTCCTATAATACACATCACCAGATAAACAGGAAGCTACCAGCAAGATGACAAATGTGGGGATGTTGACAATACATTGGTTAAGAGAAGCCATGTTAAATACTAAAGTCAGCATGGACAGCATCCAATAAAATTGGCAACAATGTTCAAAATGTTTGGAAAAAGCATGAGTTTTCCAAAACCAGCTATGAGTTGCAGGCCAAGCATCCAGCGACTTTCTCAGAAAAAATGGCCATCTGAGGGACTGCTGCTTTTGCAATCACAATAAACCTCCCAACACACAAGCTCTGTTAGCAGTGGAGCAACTAAACTTGGGATGTAAATCAGCCCTCAGCTTTCAGACAGAGAATTGCTAATCTCTCTGGAATATCATGTTAAAGCCATACTTTGCATTTCCATGAAGACTGCGCTGTCTGACAGCAAGGGTTTGTCCCAAAGCAGAGATGGAGCTGGGTTAGCCCTGTGTTATGGGGTTGGAGTGAGGCCAGCGTTTCTCTTCATGCCTCCCAGAGAATGAGTCAACACACCTGCTCTAAAAATCTGGATGCAGTCAGCAGCCAACGATGTAATCTTTGGCACATTCACCAGAAGTCCATCTGAATTATGTTCTTTAATTCAGGTTTTAACGCTTTTAATACAAGACACTCTTGGAATTTTTCAGGACCTCAAGTTTTTCTTTTCCCTAAAGATGTGCAGTAAGAAAGTAAAACCACTGCTTGCTTTAGATAAAACTTTAATCTTTCTTGTGAAAACTATAATAAATCTTACTTCTCAAATACAAGTAAACTCTATTTTTTTTTGGCAAAAAAAAAATCAGTCTTTTGATTTTTTTTTTATTTTATTAGCCATATTTTCTCAATGATAGCAAGACTGTTCTGCAAACATGCATTCCTGTGAGTAATTCCATAGAGTTAAGGAATTAACTCATGTCAATAATTTCTTGCAGGGCTATACCCATTCTTTTTTGGATAATTTTTAAATATACTAAAATAGAATTTTAACAGAGGAATTTATTTTAACTCCACAACAAAGAAGAATCAAAACGTCCATTAAATTGTCTTGGTTTTCTGGCCTTAAAATACTGTCTGCCAATCTCTACAGAAGGATAGTGGTGCAAATTATGATGCACTAACAGCAGCAAAGTTAGCATACGTGTCGTGTAAATCACACTAGAAACATTGTTCTTGGGTTGCGTAGGAGTTCCTTCTTTTGTATCCTCCCACTTAATCATATTAGGAACTAAACCAATATGCTGATGAAACTCTCCAGTGGAGAATCTGGGCTATTAGCTAATGTTGCAAAATAGAATTAATTAAAAAGCAGAGCAATTAATATCACAACGGCAGAGAGAATTATCCTACTTAAAATAATTCAAGGCTACTGCTTTGAAAATAAAATACAGTTTTACTTTATATTTTTAGATAAACAAACCACAACTTCTCTAGTGTTTCCTTAAATGCAGTATTGGCCATGTTATTTCCTAAGAAATATTTAACCAAAACAGTAGAGATATTTAATTATCTAAGATTACTACCCATCTGACATGTTAGTGTACAAAAAGAAGAAATTTGCACTGTGAAGGACTTGAAATATCACTCAGAATTATACAATGGTTTGGGTTGGAAAGGACCTTAAAGATCATCTAGTTCAAACTCCCCTGTAATGTGCAGGGACACCTTCTACTAGACCAGGTTGCTCAAAGCCCTGTACAACCCTGAGCACTTTCAGGGATGGGGCATCCACAGCTTCTCTGGGCAACATGTTCTAGAGCCTCACTGCCTTCATAGTGAAGTCTTGAGTTCAGTTAACTAAGAGGAATATGGAGTCCCTGGTACTCTAGGAATTATTCTAACTAGAATAATATTTACATATATAACATTTCAGCATAGTTGGCTGTCTCTAGATATGTCACTGTGGTAGCTGTGACTCAAGCAGACAATTTTCAGAGAGCTTTATTCTAGCAAGTTTATTCAAGCATTACAAGCAGTTTTGCAATGCAGTATCCAAGAAGCATTGAAACTTCTCTGAAGAGAAGTCCTGTTCTGAGGGAGCTTGAGTAAATTTTTGTTCTCTGCTTGGTGGACACAAAATAAGGGAAAATGAGGAAGGGAGAAAAATCTAGATAGGAGACTGAAACAAAGTCTTTTCAGACTACAAAAAGAAGGAAAGAGGGAAAGTGAGAGAGAGGGGAAAAAAAAAAAAAAGGACAGCAGTGTAGGCAGTGTTTAAAGCACCAGGAGTCTTGGTTTCTATTTCTATCTCAGCCCTGGAATAATGCATGACTTTGAGAAAGTAACATCATCACATTATTTCTCTTTTCCATTGTCTTGCCCAGTGTTAACTTTTTGGAACAGGAGCTGATTTCTTAATGTGTGTAAATAACCTGCCAAGACTGGCTATCATTTTCACTGGGGAATGCAACAGGGAGTAGAAGGATTACATAGAGAGAGGAGCTATGTCTGAGAGTATGAGTAAAATATTGTATTCTTAAATACAGAGAATAATGCATATTAAAATTGAATGCAAGCTCTGAGATGAACATCCTGCCACTTAAAGAAAAGTCTTAACTCAAGATTCTGTCAAGGTTTTGTCATTGTGTTTTGTTTAAAACCTTATTTTCATAACAGGAAAGATTCTTGCCCTGTCATTCATAACTGCACAGCAAACCCATATTACTCCCTGAAGAATAGTTCACATACTGTCAGGAAGCCTTTCATCCAAACGCTGACACTAAATCTAAGGCTATCCCTCAATGAATATGCATGGTATTAACCAACAGACAACTTAGATTTATCATGTGAACTTCAGAGTGGAAAAATCTTCATCAATGCTGCACCCAAACTGGCCAAGGAAGAGGTCCACTATTTTTTATTCAGCCCAAAGTGCTTATTTAGCCAAATTCCTGGTTTAGCCCTTCTAACCCTCTAGGGAGAGACCTGTGAAGAAATTGTATGCATATAGACTAAGTACAGAAAGAGAGAAAGAAGGGAAAGCACATAAAACATGACTAGTCTTAGCAACTTAGTTTTCAAAGGGCTAGCTTCCTTTCTTGTTTAACCAGTCCTATATGTTCAATCTTGACAGCAATGCTGAGGTACCTCCATATCAGTCAAGGAAAACTTGGAAGGAAGTCCTTGCCGTAACAAATGTGACTGGACTACATTAATTGTAAATGGCAATAGGCATTTTCAGCAAACTCTGCATTTCATGTCTGCTCTCACATTCCCATGACATCTGCTGCATCCTCTCCTATTTAACTCAGTTCTCTCCCCAGTCTCTTCATAACCATCTAGGGAACAGACCACACAAATTCTGGACCCTTCTGAGCCTTCTATGCTGACAGGCCAGACACTAAGCAGGGAAGCTGGCTTCTCTCCTCATCCAACAGTGTTTTCGTTTGTGGTACTAGCCTGAGTCTCTCCTTTTAGAAACTGTTTTTCACAAGGTTCAAGAGCCTCCTCTAGTATATCAGAAATAGGTGCCCCATAATCAAATTTGGTTACAGTTGGAGGAATGGGTACAGATGGATGGATGGACGAAGGACCAATATTCTCCCATAAGCCACATTTCTTCAGGAAATTATGATGAAAAAGTATGGCCTTAATACTTCCATTGGCAACCAAAGCCTTCTGCCCAAATGATAAGCTGAATAACTTAAATCCTAATGCTACTGTTGCTGCTATGACATATTGGAAAATTTGTATTAATTTCTGTATTTGGCCAGACTAACTAGTTTTATTTAAGTATATTTTGTAAAAGTAGAATGTAGAAAAAGCTTGAAAATATTCCATGATTGCTATTATTGGTGGAAAGGGATCCTATTTAGTATTAAAATCCATGTAATTGAGACAAAACCTTTAAAAATTTCGTCTCAGATTTTTAAGCCACATAATAAACTAATAAATAAATTGAACATAAATCCCAACCGTCTGTCTTTTCTTTATTTAATGCATATTAGCAGATGGCTTGGGTTTTCGTCAAGACTGTGGGAATGAGTTAACATGTTTAAGAAAAGTATTTCCATGCTGACTTGCAGTGCAAGTTGTTTCCATAATTCAATGGCCACATCAACAAAATGAACGCTAGGAAAACAGCATTAGAAAATGCATTCCTTTCAAGTTGCTGGAGCAGGGAGTCCTCAGGTCAAGGGTCCTAGGAGAAATGTTGGCCAACTTAACAGTGTTTCCAAGTGAATCATTCTACAAGGCACCTGTATGTTCATCACTGAACACAAAAGAAGGTTTTCTGTAACAAAGAAAGCTTCAAATGCAATATTTTCCTTTTTTTTTCACAAAGAATTATTTTGTCATGTTTCAGTAGGAGTTAAAACAAGAAGAAAAAGAATTTTAAATAAAATAAACTGAGTGGGGTTGTTTAATAATTTCAAACTTTCCTCCACATCTTCAAAGTTCAGCCATCTACTCAAGTATCAAACCCTCCATTTCCTTAATTGTTTCGCAATCGATCCTTTTAATACTTGCTGTTTTGGCTAGGACACAACATGACTTTTGCATCTAGGAGTAGCAGGGAGATGTTATGCATTGTGCACTGTCATCAGCCACTCATGTGAGCTGGGAGATTGATATAATGAGTGAGTGTTATGGGAGATTATGGATGATTAGGAACAGGAAAATGCACTCTTAAACTGGGGCAAACTGGAATGCAGAAAAGCTGACTCGGTTGCCAAGAGGTTTATGGCAATGTCAATGGAGCTATGAAAAAGAACTGAAATAGCCAAAAATGTTCAATATGTCATTATTCTGTGGTGTTTTTATTGCATATGAAGATGAACTAAGACTGATGCCAAATTTCTGTTTTATTTTGCTGTCAATAGATTTTTCTTCTTTTAAAGAAAAAAATATTTTCATCCTTTTCTCAGCTTGCATTTTCCTTTTTAGTTCTGGCATTTTTGGATTTTACTAATGGTTGAGCATACTAATTAGGAACTGATCTTTTACTAGAAAAATGCTCACAACAAAGAACTAGTAAGCTGCAGCTATATCTTATATAAAGGAGTCATCTCACAGTCTTTACTAACTCATGCCCCAGTGCTGCTTCCTCCAGTGGCACAATGCCTGCACACTCACTCTGGTTTACTCTTTACTGCCCTGTTCAGTCTTGAGGGTTTCACTCTTCCCGTCCTTACTGAACTTGGCAGCAAATCTGCTGTCATGAACCAAAGGGGAGTTTTGTATGTTTAAGACTGCTAGATTGGGTGCTGATTCCTTTTCCCAGGATCTGAACTCAGATATTCAACATCAAAAGTTCAGGGGGCTAGTCAATAAATCAACAAGAGAAGCAGATGGACAGTGTGCCTAGCATTCAGACTTTGAGCAATACATGATTCCAGGATGTTAAAATTCTGCAGCTTTGACTCATTTTATATGTTTCCTTTCTGATTTTTTAATACATAACTGTAATGAAAAAGTTTCCACAGAAACTAATCTGATACAGAGCTCATTGCTGAATGACTGGTCTATTAATTAGGTATCTTTAGAAAAAAGGCTGTTCTATGCTCAACAGATTAAACCGAGCTCTTGAGATATTTGAAGTTTGTTTTGTCACTATCAGATAAACACAACAGAACATGCCGACCTGCAGAGGTTCATGACTAAACTGTTTGCAAGGTTAAAAAGAAAGGGAGAGGAAAAGCCTTGTTAATCTGCTCCATTCCTAATTTTAATAGAAAGTAAATATTTTTGTAAAAACATTTCAAAGGCTTCCACTTTCAGCTATGTGGCAGGTCGAGATTAGGGAAAACCCAAGCATCTCCTAGGGTTAAACACACTATTTGTCTCTGTCTTTCAAACTACATCTAAGTACATTTTGCAGATAAGTTTAGATAGGGTAAAGCTCAAACTCCTTTCCTTTGACTTTTTACCTAGAAATATATAGCCAGAGATGGAGTAAGTTCAGAGCAATATTTTCCTCTCATTACAGATACTCTAGTTCCTAGAACTAATAAAAAAAATATTACATGAAGGGAACAACGATTTGAAGCTCCTATTCCATTACGGGCAGAATATGAACAAAATAAAATATCTGCAAATGGCATTTTAGACAATTGGAAAGCTTTTAAAGTGCTAATAGGTATGTTTTGTTTACCACATTCAGTCATTCAGATTATTATTTATTAGTCTCACAGAAGACTGAGATAGTTTAATTACTTCTGGTAGATAATTTGCCTACTGTACTTTTATTCTGAGGTAGGCAAACTGCTATAGTTATTTATAGAAATTAAGCATTTTGCATTATATTATAGAAGTGAAGTATTTTAGCTTTGAATTGGAACATCAAATTGGGCTGGGCGCAAACCCATTTCTAAAAAAAAGCACTGTTTTCACTTTACCCAGTCTTGTGCTTGGATGGCCCCCCTTATGTGGGTGTGGCAGCAATGGAATTAAAGTTCATTTTCTTTAATTGCATTACAGTTATCTATTGGGCAGAAAAAGTCCATAAGACCACAGTGCTTTTATAGAGCAATCTCTTTCAGCCAACACAGGGCAAATGCTCTGCAACTGCCCCCTGAGACTTGATAATATATTAATATATTCAGACTCATTTTATATTTTAAAATCTCAGCCTGGGAATAGACTGTGCAAACATTTCTATCCGTCTTGAGTAGTAGGCACAGATCTTAGCTGCTGGGAAGTGGCGAAGTGCCAGCATCATAAAAGAAAACATATTTATTTATAATGACTGAATTTCTGAGCCAGGAAATCTCTTTGATTTCCTTTACTTAAGAGAGAATTTAGTACAGGTAAGGGTAGACAGACAGTTAGACTGATAGAAAAATTTTCCTTATAGCAATTCTGAGATATTTGTTGGGAGTAAGAGGATCCCAGCAAGGGCTTCTTCCTTGTTGGAGTCATGGGCTGATGCCCAGCTGCCTTCTCTTGCTGTGGTCCCCCAAGAGCCACCCAGCCAGGGACATTGCCTGTGTGGTTACCTCTAAAACCACATCAGAGTGGGGTTTACACCACAAAAAGGAAAACAACATAAGCTACAAAGACCACGTTTCCCTGTGGTGGGCAGGGTAGAACTGTGTCATCCAGCCACCCAGCTAGAGGAAGCCCAGCAGCATCAGCATGCCCTTCCTTCTGCAAGGCACATCCTGCTCAGACCTCAGGAGATGATCTAGCCATATAAACTAGGAATTTGGATAGCAGATGTTGGGGAGCCCAGTGCCCTACAGATGGCTCACACATGGTTCTCAATTCCACGCCCCAGTGCTGTATTGTGGCTGTCTCGCCACTGCATTGTCTCAGCAAATTAAAAGGGTGAGGGTTTGAAAGAGGAAACAAAGAAGGAAATTTGGCACTCTACAGGTGCAAACCCTCCAGCAAGGTCAAGATTTGAGGGGATTACTACAGAAATCGTGTTAGTTAGTTCAGGCAGGGTATACACTGCCACTGAGACCATTTTCTGCAAGGCCTATTGACTGACCCTGCAATCAATCCATTGCTTGAGAAAGCAATTCCTTTCCTTTAGCATTTATCCTGTGAAATGTTCCCACTGACAGTATCTCAGCCTGGAGTTTTTTTCTGAAGAAACCATTTGATTGATACTAGGTTCTGAATAAGACAGCTATGTCTTGGTCCCATCTTTTGTGTAAGTCTTCATTTTTGTTCTCTTCTGTACCTCCATCCTCCTGAGAAAAGTGTATTTCTTTTTGTGTTGTACTCATAGATGGAAATGTCAGATAGGTTTAGAAGAGCAGTTAACCCCACTATAGGAGGAAGCAGATCCCGTGGTCTGGTTTTAGGAAAGCTGACCTTAGGACTAGCTCTTTTCTGAAGCATTTGGTAAAATGTTATGTTCAGTTACCTACAGATCTCAACTCATATGATGTAGTTAGTTCTATCCTACCACAGTGTGGTCAAGAAAGACGCCTGTTCCTTTCATCCCAAAGTTTAAAATTAAAAGCAATTTGTCACCAACATGACAGCTGTGTTTCTTTCTGAATGGAAAATAAAAGTTGAGTCTGCATTTTTTTCAAACTTCATATAAATCTATATGAGCTCCTGGCAGGGAAAATAATCCTGTGTGTATGTCAGCATTCCACAGCAGGGTTTTAACAAAGATCACATGTTGCACGTTCAAAAACCAAAGTGCAGAAACATTGCAGTTAAAAACAAACCCCCTGTATATCTGAACAACCCAGACTCAAAACTATTAATCTGAACAGCAGCTCTGTACATGATAGGCAATAAAGGACTAATTCACTCAAACAAAGCATTAAGAACCCTGAACAAACAAAAAACGAAACCAAACTGCTACAAGAATATGCTTAACTAAACCAAACTTCATCCATTTTGTGCACAGAAAATACTACTTTCATTACACTAACTAGTTTCTTCCGTAACTTTTTTTTTATTTTGCTTTCTTAAGGTCTGACTGTAGGAGGAGTTTAATAAAGTCCACTCTCAATACTCAACTTCAGAATTAATTTGTGAAAGAAAAATGGGAAATAAAATGCAAAATTACCTATAGTAGTTGAGCAATGAATTTAGTCTAGTCATTATTTAGTTCCGATTCATACTTTCCAGAGTATGTAATTATGTGATATACCTCCATATCACGAGTAAGAAATTATATTGTTGATTCATGATCCTAAGAAAATTTCTCTTTGTAAAGACTGAAATGTGTTACTGTGATGCACAGAGAGAATACTAATTAAAACCATGTTTATTTGTTTTTTCTTATCAGTTATTAAATTTATTGGAGCTTTGGTATTTGAATTTCTATATTTGTTGACAAGAGAGGTAAAGCAGAGGCAGTGGCTATACAAATTTGTTAAAAACACCCTCCAAGTTTGTTCAAAATGCCCTCCAAATAGTCTTTTTACCCTGTTTTGATGTGCTTTGGCAGTAATTAATTTTACTGTTCCATACCCTTCAGCCAATTAGTGCCTGTTCTAGGAGTAGGTAGATGTTTTAATGTGCATACCAAAGTGTTAGAGTGAGAAATGACAGTACAAATATTAAGACAGAGCAAATCCAGTGTTATGATCGATCGATCTATCTATCTATCTATCTATCTATCTATCTATCTATCTATCTATCTATCTATCTATCTATCTATCTATCTATCTATCTATCTTTTAATTTTCACACATTTGCTCTTAAAACACAAGAAGTTGAAAAATGATGAAAATACTTATTCTCTGCCCTCTTCAGGATAAGAGATGCAAGTCTGTTCATACACTGGATAGTCTGGCAAAACAAGTGACCCACATACTAGGATCTGGCACATTTATCCCTTGTAGCAGCAAATTTCAAATTAGTTAAAAGCCCTTGGCTTCAATTTCACTGCTTTTAGGAGATCATTTATAGTTTGAGAGTTTGCTGGTGCAATGCTATATGAAAGTACAAGATTAAAAATCCTAATAAAAAAACTGCAGTTATGTAAGGAGATGGTTAAATTCTGAAAGCTTTACTCATTGCTTAGCCTCAATTAATTAAGAGCAAGTTCTGACTGAATAAAATCTGTGTAAGGATTTTTGGATTTAGGTTCTGAGTGTTTTCCCACAACTTTCTCTGAATATATATTATTCATGTTTGGATACTTAGTGAACATCTGCTTTTGGAGGTTTGTTTAGGTCAAAAGAAGAAGATTTTTTTTAAGTGCAGTTGAATGTAAGTAGTTTAGAGATAAATAGCTTCCTGCTCAGTTAAAATATTCTACTATTGCTTCTGTACGTGACTTGGCCCAGGGCTGATTATTATTCTCCCTGCATTACAGAAGTGTGTAGCACATATTTCATGGCTGCTTAGAACTGGCAAAAAAAGGCAAAGGGTGGGGAAGGAAAGACAAGAACATCTTTTGGTGACTTGGCCCTGGAGGGCTTGTCCAGAGAATGAAGGCAACTTGGAAGTCCTTTGAAGGGAACCACACATTTATGTTCATATGGATGAACCCTGTGTTGGTTAGTCATTTAGTAGAATTAGAGCCACACTTAAGCCATGAATAAAAGTAGTACCACTCAAAGGAACAGAGGTATCATTTGGAGCTAAATTTGGGGTGGGACTTTCTTTAAGCAGGTTTGGAAAAGGGAAATAAATGACTGAGTAGGTGATCAAGCTCTGCTCAGAAGTAGATATTAGTCATGCTTGTTTTTAAGCCACAAATTGAACCCAGAGGTGTTACTTGCCACTTGCCTGATATTCATTGTCAAAGGAAGAATAGTCCATCATCATAAAATAGGAAAGTCAGTCCTACATGTAATTGTACTGGTTAGTGAATGGCATTAATATTTGCATGCCAGGTATTACATCCATACTATAGTACACTGTTCAGGGCACTGGAGGCCAGAGGAAGTACATGCTCCTTACATATAGCTCCAAACAGCCAAATTAGATACAGTGGCTGCAGTTGCTGCAGATTCCCTGTAAGCCCAAGTCATAACTCATATTATCTCTGATGCTACTGATTTGAGAAAAACAATAGCTGTGTTTCAGTCCTGTACATGTCAGGAGAGATATTTGATAATTTTTTTAATGGATGTGCATAATAGGAATTCAACCCAGAAGTCCTTGTCTGCTCCAGCTCCCTTAAAAGTGATCTGACTGTGTCTTAGTTTACTTGCTTGCTCGCTCTGCCACCTGACAGGACTGGGATCCACAGCTTTCAGGGTGGGTCACACCAGGGTTTTCCCACTGTAGTCTGCATGGTTTATGTGAGGAAGAAACTTACACAAAACAAGTAAGAGCTTGTTGGCTCTGAAAACTTGTCACCCATCTGTGCTCTACTCAGTAGATTAGGAGTTCAATGTGAGCAAATGAATAGTAGTGCAGGGATGTGAGCCATACTGTCCCGAGCCACCATATCCCTGTGGTGCAGTGTAAGAAGCCGTACACATATCTTAATTATCCTAGAAAAATATCATAACTGCTAGACTACTCATTAAAAGCACTTGGGATTAATGCTAACATTACCTTCTCTTCTGTTTTGTTCCTGTGATTGATGCCTAATATGAAACTTTTAAAAGCATCATTAGAAATGTCCATGGTAGAAATAAACTCTTTCCTGATTCAAAGGGAAGAAAGTCTTTCTGTTTTAGCATAAACCAGACATTTCTCCCCAAATTGTCATTTTGTTTTGTTCAAAATCCATCCTCCTCCTGCTTTGCTTTGATGATTAAAACCCATACTTGTCTGCAAGGTTGTGGGAAACCCTGAAAAATATAGTGGGGAATGATTTTAGGCAAGGCATGACAAGAGCAGCATGGAGAGAAAGGATTCACAATGCTCTGTGCCACTGTTTAGAAAGACCTAACAGTTATTTGGGGGTAGAACGAAATGCTTCAATGGATACAGGATGAATTTCCTCTTGGTGTCATCCCCCTACTTGGAGGAAATTAGGCTGAGAAATTTTCATTATAATATTTTTTCTACCCCTCTGAGTCAGAGCTTCATTTCTAGCCAGATCATGCAGCTGACATTCCCATCTGAAATCAATTTATACTCCTGAATGTTAGCTAGTAACCAGTGAGCAAAACCAAATGCTGACATTTCATTTTAGCTAATCTTTTCAGGTCGTTCAGAACTCAGTGTAGTAGTACATGTTAAAATAGGATATTTGTTTAATTAAACTTCTCCTTTTAAAGGAAAAAAAGGAGCTTAAACATTTGCTATTCACTTCTTCTGGAAATACATGGAAATAGATGGGCAACAGCTGAAGTTAGTTTGCTAATAAAAAGTTTGGTTCTGCTTTTATCCAACTAAAAAAGTCTTAAAGAATAAAGGGACACTGCAAACTAAACACAACAAATTCCCCTTCTCTGAAGAGTTCAGTACACCTCTGTGGATTAATGGTATCTTTTAGCCAAAAATATCTTGATCTGTCCATTAGGCAATGGGGTTATGCATACAAATTCAAAAGGTGTACAAAACCAGAGATTGTCATTACTGAGTCTTTTATACTTCAGCTTTTGTAAGAAATCCTGTTTCATAGTTTATTCTCTTCACTGAGCTCTAAAGGATACATTCACTTTGAGTGAGAACCTAAGTCATTCCCTTTACAGTAATTTTTATATTTCATGTCCAACTCTTACTTCCTAGCCAGTGAAGTGTGCCTATGAAGTAATTTCTTCACAGAGAACAGAAGATCTGAGGAAAAATTCTATCCTAACTTCAAAGTATTCAACTATGGTTTTAAAGGCTACAAACCTGGACAGAATTTCTCTCTTTCTTCCCCGTGGCCCCCCCCACAACCAAACTTGGAGCTTGACTACATTTGCCTAAGATCCCTTCAGAGCAGGAAAACAAAGCAGCCATTCATGCCCAGAAAGCCTTTTGTCCGGGTCCCAGGAAAAGACAGAAAAGCCATGCAGACAAATGGTGGAGGCACGATTTGAGCTTGCATGACAGCAGTAAAACAGCCAAAGTTTAGCAGAAAAACAGAAGGGAAATGGTTTGTACCAGTCCTAACAGTAATTAGTGAACGTCCCTTAATTTTCCCTTCGTGACAGTACAGATGATCTCTCCTGGTTCTTCTGTGCCCACCTATCACATCCAGCCAGTACTTGCACAGAAGTTACATTTGGCCACTAAAATCCAAACCAGCGTTGCCAGGAGGGGAACACAAACACAAAGTTGTCTTTGGGCCCTTTTTCCCCTGGCATTGAAAGGTGGCTTACAGCTTGCTCCAGATAGAACTTACTGCCACTTCCAGTGACCTGATCATTGATTAGCTGAATCTGTCCCAGAGAAAATGCCTGTGGCACATTCAGCTGCAGGAGCGAGGAGAATAAATTGTTTCAGAGGGAGCCTCTGTGGTCTTGGTGGAGGGGCTGATAAACAAATCCTGTTTCATTCAGCAGCCTGGTGTACAGACATACTTTGTGCATGCTTCGGGCTATGGGATGCATTGTTAATAATCACTTCAAAGTACTCCATGGGCATTTAAAGTTGTTCTCTGTTTGCAGCAGTTTCTTTGGTCTTTTGGACACTTTTGAAGTTCTGGCCAGTGGTATGCCAGTGCTGCCAGCAATACAAACTGTACTATTGTTGCATGGTGCTGCCACCCTGTCTCAAATACTCCAGGCCTCCTGTCTTGGCCTATGAAGTGTGTTTGTGTGTGCATGTTTATTAAAATTGAAAAGCCTTGTACTATTTGGTGCTCATTGGAAGAGCTTTGGCAATATTTTCTCTAATGTAAGCACACCGTGTTTGTGTAGCACAGAACTGATTAGTGACCACTTTTGGTGGGGATTGCAAATGATGAGTATCTTAATTTGCAACTACTTACATCATGCTCTTGTCAAATTATCATAAAAATGACTTGTGAAGAATCTCAAAAGAAAATTAATTGTTTGGTTTGTTCCTTTTAGAAGATTTTAAACATAGGTCATATAAAAAAACCCCTAGACTGATATGGCAAGGCTCATAGATGCCTGACAGCAGGTCACATATATCACAACATCCATTCTGAAGATCTTTGCAACCAAACTACCAACATCTATGAATATTTTAACTGCAAGGCAATCACCTTGAAGTGAATCACCTTGTAGCATAGATTTTCTCCTGTGCCATGGCTGTGTTAAGTAATGAATATATATGTATAACATGAAGAATGAAGAAGATGACATGGGGTTCAGAAGATCCAGATCCTTCATGGTAACAAATGCTGCTGTGGTGCTCAAGTCCCGCACTTTTTTTCACCTGTGTAAAGGCGGATGTGGTTTCACAGTCATTTAAAGCTGATTTAAATGAGAGCTAGGACTAAAATGTTGCCTCGTTCCTCTGCTTTCCATCCCCACCTATGCTTTCCCATTCCTGCCTTTGTTCTGCCACAAAAGTTCACAAGGCCACACAATGACTTGGATCAGGAATCACCATGGCTGAAAACTAACCTGACAGCAAACAAAAAATTGAAGAAAACAAACCAACCCTGCCTCCTAACACCCTCTGCTGATTTTGAGCTAACTCAGTTTCCTCCTTCAGCTCAGTACCTGACAGCACTGACATTTACAGCAGTGCAAAGCCAGGCACAGGAAGGATACAGCTCTTGTTTCACCACCATTAATAAACTTCCAAGTCAATAGACTCTGAAGAAACACAGCATGAAAAGTCTGGGGTGAGTTATAGGCCATTTTTTCACTTTCCTCTTCTGGCTAACACTAGCCAAGAAAGTATGTGACTTTGTAACACTGGCAGTAAAATCACTGTGGTTATATTTAGCAGTTAAAATGTTCTTTAGCCACTTGAATATATCTACTAGCTGGTAAGATGATCTACGTATCCCTCCACTACTAACCTAGAGTTTATGTGTTTCAGAAATACATCTTTCCTAATTTAACCATTAAAGGTTCTTTCCTGGACACAAAGGTGTAAGATCCTCCTTTCTTGTCTGTCCTTCAAGCCGGGAATGGCTAGCATCTCTTACCTTTCTATTGCAAAAACTATCCCCATGTCTTCTGCCATTGGGCCTTAGGATATATCAGGATGTAATTCAAGAGAGTATCTCCTCCCCTGGTGTCTCCTCTCACCTGTACATGGGGCCAGGAAGAATCTTTGCTGCATTTCAGCCAGATGGTGACTTCCTTTTGCAAAAAGATATGTTCACCAGTGTGCTATATTCAGCTGCCAGTCCTGGCCTCATCATAACAGTTTGTTCAGTGGAAATAACAATTTATAATCTTTAGGAAGGTATACAGATACCGTGGTCACCTTTTAAAGAGAAGACAGAAAACATTTGGCAAAACTGATCATTCTGACTAGTAGGCTGAAATGGTGTTTATTAAGGAACATGTATTGAAGGAAAAAACAGAATCCGATTATGTTCAACAAAAGTAGCAGAAAAAAATAAAATAAAATAAAATAAAATAAAATAAAATAAAATCATGGGTAAAATGCTCTGTAAAAGACTGACTTTGCTGGATTACACTTGAGCACACATTTGACAACATGATGGATTTTTTAGGATACTTTGGGCTGAAATATCCTGATTCTCCCTGGAATAACAAGGTATAATTGAACAGACAATTACGGTCTGTTCTACTACATGATGGTAGACTATAAAAGGAGATATTAAGAAAAGAGTTGTTTTCTTGAGAGCAGAAATTTTGCGGCACTGGTGAAAATATTTAAGCAAGATAGTCAAAGCTGTGATTAGAAAAGGTCTTGAAAAGAAAAGTAGGAAGAACAAGTAGGCCTGATAAAGGGCATTTGGTAACTCAGAGGTATTACCAGGATTAAAGAAATATAAGACAAACTTGTGACTTCATATTCCTTTTTTTTTTTTTTAATTACAGTAATCAAATTCAGTCAATGTACACTTATCCAGTTAGATCTTAGTAATTTTTAGGCACTTAAAAATCAGAAAGACTGTTAATGCTATTTCAAATAAATTTTTGAGGTTTTATATTTTTCACCTTTTTGTCATCATAATGTTAATATATGAATGGCATCCTCATTCTTTAAATAGGTTGTTAATCTATGTGCAATTCAATATGAACATTGCGTGCATGCAGGTATGATCAACCTTTGATTGATTACATTATTAAATTTCATCCTAAAATGCAGAAAGGCTTTTTTTAAAAAAACCAACCAAACAAACAAAAGACAGAACTATCTGCTAGTACTTCACAAGCAGATCATCAGGACTGGGATGTGTGAGAAGGCAGCTGCTGACTGACATGGAAGTGACTGCAAGGAAGGTGTGTCAGGAGTGTCAGCAAGACCAGATGGAAACTGAGTGATGAAACACAGAAACATGAAAAAAGGTGATAGCTGATTGCTATGTAAGCATAACAGAGAGCTTTATATCAGGGTGGAAATGCCACAGAGGAAAGTGCAGAGGGTGTCTTTTGTTTTTGTTTATTTTTTTTTCTTTTTCTGTCCATCTTATGTAGCATCCTAACAGTAGAAGATATTTCAAAATGGGTTAAACGTTCAGCAGCCTCACCTTGGGGGGACATAAGGAAGGTCTCTTAAAACTAAGATACCTAGAAAGTCATTTATTCTTAGTAAAAGGGTTTGTGAAAAAGAAAATGTGGTATCTTGTAAATACCATAATGATACAGTGAGTCAGACATGATCAAGAGTCTGGTGGGGGTCTGCTTTGTGCAGTTACATCCAAGGACTGGGCTGTTACTTTTTGCAGATTAAATTAACCTCAACCGAAACTGTAAAAAACAATATAATGCCAGTTAAACACATGACCAGTGTACACTATGATCAGGCACAGCTTGTGTTCAGAAAAATGCTTGAAAAAATGCTGGACAATATCAGATTTTCTGAACACTAGCATCAGAAAAATCATGCACCCTAATCATCTTTTGTATCTGCCATAGGACAATACAGTTGTGCGTGTGGGGGGAAAAAAAGCCAAAAAATAATTAGTAGTCAGGGATTTTAAAGGAACTCACCAGACTCTGTAGACCTTGTAGACCAAAATCTTGCCTAATTATTTATACATCAGGCAGGCCTAGCTTCCACTCACTTGTTTAGAGAGAAGTTAGTTATACACAGTTCTTAGAACATGTGGTCCATGGCCATAGAAAGCTGAGTCACATTAGAAACGGGGTATTCTGCAAACTCAGGATGAAAATCTGTATTGTATCCAAAAGGAGTTCTTCAGACTTTTTTTTTCTTCAATTGCTTTGTTTATCAGCTGGGACAGGTGTGATACAGTTTTAAACTTGGTTCTTACTCTGCTAATCAAAACTGGAGAACATTATACAGCCTGAATGCTTGACTCTTAGCTGAAATATTAAGAGCATGATGGAATAGACTGTTTGCTTTTGTGCTGTCCTTTACCTCTGCATCACTCTTGCTGACCTCTGGAACATGTTCTTCTTTGGTTCTTGACTTTGTTTTATATTTTTCTCTAATATTTCCTATTAAATATTGGGACTATCTGGACGAATCAGCCCTACTATGTAGATGCTCTTCATGCAGTATGACCAAGATACAGTTTTTGATTGTCTCTGTTTTACCTTTATTTCCATTGGGTTTCTGGAAAGGTTTCAGTTGGTGAGAGCTCTGAATTGATACATGAAAACTACTTTGTGATTGTGAAGTCAGACCATCCAAAGAGATCAAAGAAAAAAATTACTTTTCAGAAATTAAGTCCACTAAAATGTAATACTTACATAAATATAATTTTAGAGAGGAGAGGTAAAAAAAGCTAGAAGGATTTTTGACTTAAAAGACATGAAGCTAACTAAATAAATGTTTTGCTCTCTATGGATTGGCTTTTGTATCTCAATCTCTTCCTTGTGTTCAGAACAAAACATCCAAGAATAAGTCATTGCAATTTTAAGTATGTGAAGTTGTTGTTTGTTTGTTTGTACTTTTTTTGTTGTTTTTGTTTTTGAGGAGCGTAACACTCTTTGGAATGTAGGAACAAATGGTGCAGATTCATCTGTTTAATAGGGACTGGCAATCTTAATAGCATCTAAGAATGCCTTGAATGCCAGTGCATTTTAGAAATATACTCTTAGTGCAATCTAAGGCATGCTTGCCCTGGGTTTTCATGTACAATATTGGTAGTATGATGGCAACATGATGTGGCCTAGGTTAACAATATACTTGGAATTTTTTTGGTTTGCTTTCCACATACCCTTGCTTCCTTCCTCAGTGAAGCTATTTCCTTCCCAACTGTTTAAATTGGTATAGACCAGCCAGAGCACAGTCTGGGTTGGTTATCAGCAGGCCTCACAACTGGAACGAGTGTCTCTAAATTTCCTTATCCACCTCCCCAGCAGTTACTGTCATCAAAGCTTTTGGATGGGACACAGATGAATAGCTGCTCTTAGAATAGAAATCTGCAGCAAGGTCAATGGTGTTCAAAACAATCTGACCAACAGCAGGAAATTCCCTACAAGACTGCTAAATCTTGTTTACAAGAGATGTCATTCTGCAGGATATACCCTACCCAATGCTGTGATAGGAATGTCACATGACACAAGACATTTTCATGGGTAGTCTCAGAAAGCAGATAGGATGAAGTCCTGGCAAAATTCCCTCTTCCTTCAGAGCAACAGGGTTTTAAATGAAATGTTTCATTAAAGGAAAAGTTGAAATTTCTGGCATCTAAAATCAGTGCTGTCAGGCAGTATCTAGACTGGCACATTTGTGGAGTAGAAGACGATATATGGAGGTTCCCTTGCTGAGAAGGGGTTTTAGCTAAACCACACTGAGAGATACAAAATAAATCCTGACCTAAACTACCTTGGAATAATATTTCTTGGAGAAGGCTGAGGACTGGGACACTGGAGCAGACACATCCTACTATCAAATACTTTATTAGGAATGTCAATACAGTGGCTAAACACTCCTCTTTTGCTAGGAAAAAACCCAAATATTTTTTTCTCAAGATAGAAGAGGAACGTCGTGAATGCTTCTGTCAAAGACCTTCAAGAAACAGTTATATTTCAGAAAGTCTTTGTTTGGTAATACTTATTACACAAAGGTGGAAACTGACAAACTCTGTCATAGATATTGGCAATAATTTTCTGTAATGGAGAAAAGAAACTGTTGATTAAAGAAACACTTTAAAAGTTCTGGCTGTTCCCATCCACTTAATGCAAGTATTAAGACTCTGGGCATCAACAGGACAGAGTGAAAGGTAAGTGCCTTAATATCTGAAAGTGTATTAAATGAAATATAACCGAATCTTTCTTTTCCATAAGAACCCCGTATCATGAATACCTGGTTTATGATCTCCACAAGAGCCTACAGGAGCTATCTTACGGGATAAATACTCTGAGGTTCACCAGATCAAGGGGAGAGAGCACCACAAGTATTACACTGGAAAGCTGACACTTCTTCATGATGTCTTCTCAAAACATTCACAGAATCACCAAATTTATAAGAACATGACTTAGGATCCTCCTCATATTCTGTTCATGTTTTCAGTTCTCTTAAGATCCTAAGTAAAAAGGAATTCCCTAAAACAGAAGTGCCCAAGCTGTGGCCTAAGTACCACTACTGGAATGCAAACTACTGTGTAGCAATACCCCAATGTTACACAAAAAAGCTTCACATTTTCTTTCTCACCTATTACTACATTGCTATCCAAGAGAGGTACCAATCTATCACGGGGATTAGCATAAACTGGGTAATAACCAATTACATCAAAAGCCTCATGAAAATAGTATCTTGCTATTTGTTAGTCTACTCTAAGGACAAAATATCCATTAACACCATCAATAGGTATAAATAAGAATAGTCAGTTTTGAAAAGAAAAAGCAGATTACAGAAATATTATGGATTTAAATTAGTACTCATGACAGAGCTGAAAAAAAGTGACTATTGGATAAGATAAATTGTTAAATGTGTACTTTCAACACCTCAATGACCAGTTTACTGACTCTCATACTTTTAGGATCTGACTTAATTCTACTGAAATGCAGTTTGTGAGCAGTCTGATATATGTAGGATCTGCTCAAATTTATTTGTAGGATAAGCAGACAAGGAAGAAGGCTGGCTTGGCTGAGCAGGGATCTTCTCTTGGAAATTAGATGAAAGAGGAAGGTGTATACCTGGTGGAAGCAAGAACAGTTGACATAGGAAGAGTACAGAGATGCTGCTTGCCACTTCAGGGAGAAAATTTACGTGGCCAAAGCTCAACTGGAGTTAAAGCTGACCAGAAATGCAGGGGACAAGGAAAAGAGTTTTTTTTTCCCCCAAAATATATTAATGGCAAAACACCATGTAGAAATTACATTGGCTCATTACAGGATGGGTATGATCACCTCACAAACAGGGGCAGAGACAAGGCAGGGGTGTTTAATGCTTTGTTTGCCTCTGTCTTCAACATAGATGATGGACCAAGGGGGTCTCAGTGCCCTGAACTGGAGAACCATGACTGCAAGAATGATCAACAAACAACTGACCCTGGTGCAGGATCTGCTGCTCAAGCTGAATCCCTACAGATCAATGGGGCCTGATGGGATTAATCTAAGAATTCTCAAGGAGCTGACCAATGTCATTGTAAAAGTTGTCTTGAGCACTTTCAGGCAGTCTTGGGAATCTAGGGAGGTCTCAGCTGACTGGAAGATTGCAAACATTGTCCTGATTTTCAAGAAGGGCAAGAAGGAGGACCCCGGAAACAACAGGCCCGTCAGTCTCACTTTGGTGCTTGGTAAAATCATGGAAAGATTATTCTGGGAGTTATTGAGAAGCACCTGGAGGACAACACAGTCACTCGTCACAGTCAGCATGGCTTCATGAGAAGAAAGTCCTACTTATCAAACTTGATTTCCTTCTATGAAGGGTAATCTAGGAAATCCAGTAGATGTAATATTTTTGGAATTCAGCAAAGCTTCTGATACTGTCTCTCACAGGATCCTTCAAGATAAAAACTGTTCAGCACACAACTGAATAACCATGTTATGTGATGGATGAGTAGCTGTCTCACAGTTTGGGCATGAAGAGTTACATATACATATAGTGATTGGAGTAACATCAGGCTGGTGTCCATCACTAGTGGGCTTCATCTTAGGCCAGTTGTCTTCAACATCATTAATGACTTGGACCCAGGACTTGAAGAAATAAGTAAGTATACTGACAACACTAAATTGGGAAGAGCCTTTGACTCGTTTGAGGGCATAGAGGCACTTCAGAGAGACCTTGACAAGTTAGAGAGATGGGCAATCCTCACTTGTATGAAGTTCAACAAGGGCAAGTAGAGCTGGGTTGTGCAGTTGGGACAGAGCGACCCTAGTTGTGTGTATAGGTTACGGAATGACAGGCTGGAAAGGAGTGCTGTGGAAAAGGACCTGGGAGTCCTAGCGGATGGCAAGTTGAATATGAGTCAGCAGAGCCCTGGTAGCTTGGAGGGCCAACCCTGTCCTGGGGGGCATCAGGCACAGCATCGCCAGCCAGTCGAGGGAGGGGATTGTCCTGCTCTGCTCTGCACTGGGGCAGCCTCACCTGGAATATTGTGGGCAGTTTTGGGCACCACAATATAAGAAAGCTATTAAGCAATTAAAGAGTGTCTAAAGGAGAGTCATGAGAATGATGAAGGGTCTGCAGGGGAAGCTGTGTGAGGACCAGCTGAGGTCACTTGTTTTGTTCAGCCTGAGAGGAGTCATTGTGGTCTTCAACATCCCACAAAGGGAAGTAGAGGGACAAGTACTGATCTCTTCCCTCTTGTGACCAGTGACAGGACTTGAGCAAACAGCATGACGCTGTGCCAGGGGAAGTTTAGGTTAGATATTAAAAACAAGGTCCTTCACCCAGAGGGTAGTTGGGCACTGGAACAGGCTCGCCAGGGAAGTGGTCATGGCACCAAGCCTGTCTGAGTTCAAGAGGTGTTTGGACAATGCTTTCAGGCACATGGTGTGATTCTTGGGGTGCCCTGTGTAGGGCTGGGAGTTGGAGTTTATGATCATTGTGGGTCCCTTCCAGTACAACATATTCTGTGGTTCTGCCCTAAGTTCTGTATTCGATTCACACAGCCCAGACCCTGCTGGACTCATTAAGAGACAAGCAAGCAAAATGAAGTGCAGTCAGAATAACTATTTTAAAGATATAAGAGGGCATGCTTGTTATCTTCAATACTTAGTTAACAGTGTGAAGAAAAATCTTGTAAGAGCTAGAGTTTTCCATTAGGACAATCTTTGGCCATAATTTCGTCTTTGGGGAAGATAATTCAGCTTTATACAAACACATTCCCTCTGCTATCTGAAGTTTGTAAGAATCAAACAACCATACAATTTTAAACAAATTACAAGAGATCGTGTGAACAATGGAAAGCTAAATAAACAAACAAACATTCTTCATGAATCTATTCCCCTTGAATCTTTTTATAGATGTTTATGTTATTTCTAGTTTGTACTTAGAGAAAATGATGTGTAATATGCTGTTAGTCTAAAGCCCTGGTTGACTTGTCTTGTTGGTTTCACAAGTGAATTGAATGACTTAACCTTCATAAATAAGAATGAATAAGGATATCACTCAAACAAGGATAGGGTGGAGAGTACTTTGGAGAGTGATATGAACAAGAGGAAACAAGTAGACCTATTTTAAGTCACTGCTTGTCCCCTTTAGTTGAAGAAATATGTTAGCTTACAAATAGAAACACTAGAATTAAAATTATCTGTTTTCCTTCCTGAGTAGAGGAGGGTTTCTTGACATGTTTTGCATGAGAACTGTTTTTCTCCAGTAATTCATATTTTCCTGCATTCTAACAAATAAATAGGTATGTGGTTTTTTTTTTGTTTGGTTGGTTTTTTGTTTTTGTTTTTGTTTTTTTTTTTTTTTTTTAAATCACTCAGAAAGAAACAATGCAAAGCTTGATCATGAAGTCCGGGACTGGACTAGATTCAGAAGTTAGCAGTATTCATCATCCTGTTTCACCTGTGTGCTAAACCAGGAGGAAGGAGCCAACTGTACTCCAATGGACGTTGTGTCACAACAACATCAGGGACTAAGCTCTGACTTTAATCATACATGTGCAGCACTATACAAAAATATGTGGCATTCTTCATTTTATTTTATCAACTTCCTCAGCTTTGCATGCCAGATGGAAGGAATGGGAACAATTTAGAGGACTCTGCTATTGTCCTCAGAGAAAATTTTGCAAAGCAGATTATGGATTAGCTTTTCTCTCTCTCTCTTTTTTTTAGTCCTTATTTATTATAATTACTGTTCAACACAATTAGATTAGTGTCTTCCAGTTTTAATGGGCTGCTCAGCCACATGTGTATGATCACTTTCAGTACTAAGGCATTTATCCACAAAGGAGCTTCTAGTACACTTTCTAATTACCAGACTACTACTAAGCAGTCTGTGCTTATGAGTTATAGGTGTTATTCGATAAGAATGATCTACTACAAAATCATTTGTAGAAAAATATACAGAAGAGAGTAAGAATGACATTGGGTAGGCAGTGTTTTAATTTGATAGTGCAAAGTGTTTTCTATTTGATAAAAAGTAGGGAAAAAAGCATTTCTTAGAGACCACTGTTAAAGAATGTAATGTTTTGAAAACATTTCAGCATTAAAACAGATTCACTCAGGTTGCAAAAAAACCCCCCCCAAAAAAAAAACCCAAAAAACCCAAAAACTCCAAAAAACCCCACCAAGAAATTAATGAGATTTTTGACAAGTAATACTTAGCTCTTCAAATTTGGTCCCATCTAAATACATCCTTATGAAATTATGATTTTATTTAGGTTTTCTTAAACTACACAAAGCTTATCATTCCTTATCATTTCTATCTCTTTTTCAAAAGTGAGAGCACACCTACAGACAGAATAGCAGATCCAGTCCTGGGCTTGTTTGTGGCTGGATATAACTGAAAAAAATACCAGCTTTTGGTGTTATTTGAAGGAAACTTAACTCCAGCACAGTGCTGTCTAATCTTTTTATTTACATGAGCCAGATGAGAAGCATCCCATCTCTTCTAAAGTTAGGCACAGCTTATATCAATCAGAGCCATAACTTCATGTTAAAATGCTTAAGTATTTTTAGAAAAAGCTGGGTTGAAAACTGAAGTCAGCATATATTAGTAAAACAGTAATAGCGAAAAGCTTTGTTGTTGTCAACCAGCAAGCTTAACCACACATTTGATATAACAAAAACAGATGTGAAAGCACTACTGAAGGAAGTGGGGCACCTTTGATCTGCTGACTTCTGCTGCTCACTCACAAATGACAGTTGCTTCCATTAATGAGGCTTTTCTAGTTTATTAGGTTCACTGATTTTATGCGCCTAGAGCAGGAGGGAAATTGCACTACTCTCTAAGAAACCACTTTGATATCTTGTAAATACAGAGCTATAAAGCACTTGTGTCACTTATGGCCATAAGAAGGATACCTTTGTAAACAGCTGGTATGACTGCTTGATGATATTTAAAGAGTGTGAATGGTGAGAAGGACAAAGGTAATGCCCTGTTAGATGAACTGATATTTGCGTATCTCTAAGAAGTGAACTCAGGTGGGAGAAGAAAAAATAATTCTTCAGAATGAATCAGAATTATTCATAATGATTTTTGCAGAAAATTGAAGTATACCAAAGTGAAAGTGAATTTCCGGCATACTGGAAAATCAGAACAGATGGCTGAATAAACTTATGATGTCTTATTTGCATAAGTCAATATTTACTCCTATTACACTTATCAGTATAGCATATTGCATGTAGTTATCTCATCTAGTTACAGGATTTACTGACAACTATATGGCCACACACAGTCCTGACATACATAAAAATACTTTTTGAAGACAGAGTGCCTAAATTCTGCCGATTTTAAGGTTCAGAATTTCAAAGAGGCTTGCAGAGCCTTAAAAGTCATTCTCTCAAGAGTGCTATTTACTGTAGCAGCTGCTAAGAATCTATGAAAAGTTATGCCAAAGACAGGTAAAATAAGATTCATCCACGTTGATGTTTTTCTAGTTTACTAACTGTTGTGGAAATAACTGGAGTATTTAAATCTTTGTTTATATTGCTGTTTCACAAGGTTTTACAGAAAGTACTAAGTTAAATAATGATCTGCTTTCATTCTTCTCCAGTGAATGTCAATGCTGCATCATTTTTTTTCCTGTCTTTCATTCTTGTGCATGACATTTTGAGTGTCTCTCATTAGTTTCTCATTTTACCCTCAATTTACAAAACTGTCTGGGTAATAGATACGTCTCAGCATAGTTTATTCTTTTTTTTAACCTAAAGTGACATTTCAATTTACTACAATTTAATTAACACTACAGTAATATTTGAAACAGGCTTCCAGTTAAAATTAAGGTATAAATGGAAACCTTAAATAGAAAATTACAACTTAGAAACCATATCCTGATTCTCCTGGAAGTCTATTGTGTTGCCACATAATGGAATTACATTTTGAGTATAAAACTTCATTTTGAACTCTGCTGTATTTTTTTTATATGAGACTATTTCCCATCTTTAATTTCTCATACCCAGTGAAGAGTAGATACATTCCCTTGTGTCCAAGAAATTCAGTGGCAAACCAATCTGCTCACACTGTGTGTGGGGAAAAAAGCCTGCCTTCATGCTTGCCTGCTTGTAGGCAAAGAGATCAGTTTCATCAGTCTGGCCCCACAGAGAGAGGAATAAAGGAAAGCTGAGGCATCTTTGCTGCCAGCTGAGAACATCTGTGACCAGTTGCAAAGGTTCAGCAGTCTTAGTCACTTCTTGAAAGGAGCTACTCTGCCTAAAAAGCTGTGGTTAGCTGCACACCTCCAGTCACCACCACCACTATAGTACAGTGTTCATCCACACCTTGAGCAAAGAAGTTGGTTTCAAAAGCTGCATGGAGTTTCACTGCTATTTGTATCAACCTGTTGAATTTAAAGGTACTTTGAAGGAATAGAGTATGTCCAAGGCACTGTTAAAAGGGCTCACCTGTGAGTGAGAATAAAGTTTGAATCCTTATACCATCTTGCACACAAATATATGCATCACATCAAAAAAAGCTTCTGAATTAATTTGTGCAACTGACAGTTACTAAGGGATGAAGCACTACAAAATTTCCTCTAGCCTTATGTGAGCTCTCTGGAGTGGTGGCTGTACTCCTGTACACCTCCACTGGGAGCTGATTGAGCCAGGGGAATTTTTATGGGATGATGCCATTACATATGCATGTTGCAGGGAAAGCATTAAGAGAGAAGATCCTGCTGTCCTACCTGAACAACATAACATTTGCAAGTAACACTTTTCTGGAAAGGGTGGTCTTATATTATCTTTAAAAGTTCAAAACTGCTGGATATGCAGATTTTGCTTCATTGCCTTTCCTTGGACAGTGTATTATAAAGGTGAAATTTCTGTGTACATACATAGAGTACTGGAATGGCAGCAGAAGCACACATGGGGCTTCCAACATGAAAGGACTTTCTGTATTCATTCTGAACAAGAGAATAGGAAAACTTACTTATGTATTGTGGGTCTCTTCTAGTGTTGTTATCACTTTGCTACTGAATATTTGATGTAACTCCATTAAAATTAACAATGCTCTCTTTGATGAGAAAATCAGTTGAGCCAGAGTAGGGTGTACAGCATGCTCCAGACAGACATTGTGAGAAAAGGAAAACGTACTTTGGAGTAGAACTCCTCTGCAATATTCAACACTATATATTGGATCATTTGGTGCTCTCAGTTTCAGTTATCCTGTGAATTATATTAAGAATTTTATAATGCTGAAGAAAATTAAAATATGATTGACATTGGGGTCTTGATAATGAAAAAGCTACTTTATTTCCTGCTTACCCAGATATGTCAGTTCCAAACATTACTTATACTGTACCCATAAAATAAGTAATGTAATGTATTAGTCTTTTTAGTAGAATAAATTCATCTAGTAAACAAACTAAACATCAGGAGAGGGGGAAAGTATAATTTTTCTCTTGTTTTAAGTTTGTTCTTCTATACTAACTTATTTTTACTGTTCAGAGGCAGTCTTTTCAACATGACAAACAAATTCCTCTGAGACTGTAAGTTTTTGGACAGGTTGCAAATGCTTCATGAGAAATTTGTTGAAAAGTGCTATACAACTGGAGAAGCATGACTCAGGAAGATGACAATCTCAGTTTAGGAATTTTATTTCCCTTTCATATTTTTCTGAGTTATCAGGCTTCTGTTGTTGTAGCTTTCTTCAAAAAGCACCTTTTAGCTAAAAGCACTATTTTTGTTGCCATATCCAGGAGGAGTCAGGTGGCTGATGGCAAGTAACAAGCTGAAATCGTATATAGCTTTATAGAATTTCCTGTAAGAGTGATGATGGCTCTACTTGCTTTCTATTTCAATACTAAGCGCCTGCTTTAGTCTTGCCTTGAATTTCATTATACACCAGCATTCTCACAAATGGGAAAAGACAGAGAACAAATCCACGTGGACACTAGTTATGTTGCTAAATGTACAGGGGAAGATGTTCCCGCTCCCCAGTTATCAGGTGATTTAGAAACATGCAAACAAAAGATAAAAAGCCTCCACTTTTCTGGGTATAAAATGCAGTCTGCTTTTCAAGAACCGCTATAAATTAATTTTGGACCCATGAAACTATTCCTGGTTTTTATATTTTCCTCCTATACTTCGGAATAATATTTTATTATTCCTCATGCTTTCTAGTAAGCGTGAATGGCAAAACAGGTAGGTGTGCATTCTAACCTTATCTGCTTTGAGAATACAGGAAAGTATCAATGGAAATTCTGGTTTACTCCTACACGTAGCCAAACATCTAGGCTGTTCCTCATTTCCTCTCAAGTCCTTTTGATTTGAAGAGTTGTGACCAGTAAAACAAATAACAACAAAACAATAAAGTATAAGAACAGTAGATTTCAATACTATTTTAAACTTGACACCATTTTTGTAATAAAGGTAATTCCATGTATTGCAACATGTTACACATTTTAAAAGATTTCTGCCATTTGGAAAAAAAAGTCAGGTTTTCTCATTACTACCAACCCTCTGTCCTCAAACAAAACTTCATCTACAACACTGTTGCTGTCTGGAGATATGTACAAGTTAGAGCACGCTTAGCACCTGTTCCAGGCACTGCATGAACATATGGTGTTGTCTATCCTTGTCACGAACAATTTTGTACTTAATATTGAGAACTGGCCCCTGGCAGAAAACTGAAATGGTGGGAATTAAATGATATGGTGCACTGAAGACAAAGGAAGAACCAGAGTTAATATCTTAAAGTGGGCAGAGAAGAGTTAAATCCCTGTGAAGATTTCCCCAGGTGGCAGATACTGAAACCTAATGTTTGAAATTACATCTTGCTGTGGTAGCTCCAAAGAAATGGAACCAGATGTTCTCATCATTACCCATCAGGTCACCATGGCAAGCTAATTTTGCCAAATAGTCCAAATGTACACAAAGCTGTAATGACCTTTAATTCCTAACAGCTTCAGTAGATCTTATTAAAAACAGTGGTGGGCTCAGGGATCAGAAAATACTGGTTTCAGTTTTCAAATGGGCTGTCTGAGGATGCTAACCCCAGTGACATTACAATATAAGATGTCTTATGAGCAGAAGTATTATAAATGGGACTAATTAAAACATGGAAGAAGAATATGGACTCATTAAAGAAGTAAAACAAGTTTCTTAGCTATCATTTTGGCTTTTTGCAGGCTGAGAAAAAAGTAGAGAGGAGATTGTCATTATTTCTATTTCTAAACACATAGATCTGATTGATGATAGAACACTATAGGAATTCAGATAGTGGGATAATGGGAAAGGAATTAGGTTTTATGGTAACTCATAAATGCTGCAATGGCAGCAGAGTGTAAGGGTACAAGTTACAAGTATTTTTACTTAGATTTGCTGAATTATTTCCCTAGTAATTGGAAACATTGAGAAATGTGAACTATCTTTTTATTGATCTTTGAAATCTCATCAAAATACCTATCTTCAATTTGCTCCTATTCTCCTGTAGGACTACATTCTTTCCTCAATGAAGTTATGGTTGCTTCCACATCAGCAAAATTCCTTGCTCCTAGTAAGACATAAGCTATTTGACTGCTCTGAAATGAAAAAGTATTTTCATTTGAAATCACCTAATTTTATTGCTTTACATCCAATAGTCTATTGCAAGATACTTAAAAAACCTCCAAAGTTAAGTCCAAGTTACCAATATCTACTGCTCACTCACTAAATTCAGGTGTTTTATTTATAGTTTAATATCTAATGTTTTTCACTTTCACTGAGTGCCCATTGTTTTAACTGTTCTGCATCTCCAGTTGAAGAAAAAAAAAATCTGTGGATGATTATACCATAGATATACACTGGTCAGCTTCAATAAGGTCAAAATACTATGGAAAATAACTGTGCATATTCTTCACTGCACTACAACTTTTCTAAGAGGTACAAAAGGAGGTTTCTTTGAAATGATATAAAGTGAACCTATGTCATATTCTATTATGTCATGTTGCAGGCCAAACCCCTAAAGTCTATAGATGACAACATATACCCATAAGAAATGGAACAGATTTTATCAAATACTTTCAAAGAACGGGCTCAAACTGAAAAGTGGCTTTAAGTTCTCCTAGAAGCTGCCATGGCTGGGAAATAAGCCAAGGAATCTGTGTTTCTATAATACTTATGTTGATGCTAGTGATAAATATTTGTGCAGTCATTTTCCCTCCTGCTTGAAGTATCTGAGTGATTGCTTGAGGGTCCTAACAGTCCACAAATAATTTCACCTTCCAATGAACAAAAGACTCAAAATCAAATTACAAGTTATTACTAGAGTATGAAAATTCAGAAACTGGATATCTGAACTCCTAAGTTAAAATAAAATATATAGATTTCTCAAATGTTGTGCAATTTACTTTGTGAGATTTTATGGGATTTACAATGTAGAAGGTTAGAATTATTGATCATAATATTCTTTTTGGCCTTAGAAAAGGAAGTGTGGCTATTCGATATGATCTGAGATGCAAAAAGATGAACTCACAACTGACTAGTAAAGAGCTTTCAGAGGACTCTGGACTGGCCCTGAAATTAGACCTAAAGCCAAGGAAGAATCAGTAGAGAACCTCAAAAAATTCTGACTATGGGGTTATTTTTGCCTAAGAATTCATCTTACTCACTTTACCCTCTTGTAGAAATCCAAAAGACACAACATAGCATGAGTCATACATATATCTGTGTATGTATACACTGTATGTATTAATATCTCCTAGATTAAAAAATATCAATGGAAACATCATCTTCCTTTTCATTGTTGATACAGCTGTGAAAACTCCCTCTAAATCTGGATACAAGATCGAATGTTAGGATTTTATCAATTCTGTAAACCTCATTAGGTTCTTAGCCTTCTAAAATATGTGGTGTGCAGAAGAATATGGTCAGCACTTTTGTATTAAAAGCCAGAGATGTAAATACATCTAATCAGCACATTTTTTCAGCAGCAAAACAAATTCATCAACATAAATGTCTGATAGCAATCAAGTTTCTCTTGGTTCTGCACAAGGAGAGATTTTTAGGCAGCATCTTCTCGTGATAGGAAAAAGGTTAGAGTTTTTCTTCTACAGATCTATTACATGAAATTCTGTCAATGTGTTGTCTGTTCAAAGCAGCAGGACACAAAATCAGTGTGCAGCCTGACTTCTGCGACTGTCCTCAAAATTAGTACCCAAGGCTTCTTAGCTTGCTGAAACCCACCATTTTTATTTTAATCTGAACTATCTTTCTACAGGAAGATCATTCAAATTTATATCCCCCCCAAATTATTGGACATTCTTTAACAAATTAATTGAGAGTAATGCAAACCCTCTCCTAATGAGGCTACTCAGGAAAGTTGGTTTCATTTGCATTGAAAACTTTATACTTTCTCATCACTTTACTAAATGGTTGTGTATGGCAGTGCTCCCTGAATTTCATTTCAGTGTACAGTTAAACAAAGCAAAAAGAAATACTTATTGAACTACAGATCAGCAGAAGCATAATGGCAGATACATCTCACATGTTTGAAGATTTAATTTATCATCTATTAATGAAACTGTTGAGAATGAACAGAAGTAGGCATAGTAAGAAGCAGTATATCAAGGCAAACACAACACAGAGGATGCTGTGTACATGGCTGAGGGCAAAATAGAGATGTCTTGGCAAGTAGCAGATAAAAAAACTAGATGAAGGCCAGGATTCTTTTGCACCAGCCTTCTAGGATCACTTCACAGTCATGTCTCTGTCCCCCTCAACTCTAAAAACTGACTGAAAAGAAGTGCAAGTGGCATTACAAAGCACAAATGCAGATAAAAAGACAAGCTAATGTGCGAATTATGGATGGAAGTAAACAACTTACTTCACCTTTTGAAGGCCCACTTTCTTTTATATGTTTCCCAGATTGCTGCCTTGAGGAATATCAGATTAATGAAGTAAATACTAAAAAGAACATCTTGTACATTTCATACTGTATGAAGGCAACACAGATTTCTGTTTTCCTCAGTCTTATAGACCAGAGCCAGTTTAATGCCCTGAGATTTTCTGCTGTGACTGGCAGTGACAGGCAAAGTTACATGCATAACCCTTCTTGTCCATGGCTCACCAAGGCAGTTGTTCCTTCAGCTCAGAAGGCAAACACTTTGCTACTGCCAAACTAGACCATCATAAAGTAGCAAGAGTAACATGGCAGAAACTATGAAAGGATGCTGTGAAATTTGAACAGAATGTTGATAGATACCAAGAGTCTTTTGGAGCATCAACAGAAAGAAAGAGACAATTCATCTAAAGTTGAACAGCACTGTGTTGGTTCTGCTTATGTCTCTGTCAAATAAAGTTGTATTGGTACACATGAGAGACCTCAAAAAGTGAAAGTACAAGAGAAAAGCAGAATGCAGATTTTTCCTTTGTCTTTTCCACAACCGGTTTCTGTTGGGGATGTTCCTTGAAGTAATATGCCAAACTCTCATCTCTGTTTGCCAGAAACTGCAGAGCATAAACCACTCTAATTTATATTAGAGTATAATCCAAAAGATACAACCATGTATGGGCTCTATTCTATTTTCACATAACAGAACATGAGAAATTAAAGATGCATCTAAAGTCAAATCACATGAAAGATAAGGAATGAAGTAGAATGAAGTCACAAAGTCTTACCTAGTAACATCTTTGCACATCTGGTCACAATTTTTTAATATATGACATTGAAAATTTCTTTTCAGAACTTACTATCCCCTTGTGCTACTCTTGTGTTTTATTCTGCTGCCTAACTAATTAACTAGCTGGCTGCTATGCATTTATTTTGTTCATTCTCTTTTGTATGTTTAATTTACCATTTGGAAGTAGAATCTAGCTAAGCATTCCTCTCCTATTATTTTTATTAGCTGCCTCTGTATAACATTAACACAGGCATGTGCACCCTCAGACAAATGCATCCTTAACTCCAAAAATAAACTAGATTTCTAATTGACCTTCTCAGAGTCTGGAAATACTGATACAAATGAGCAACCTCTAGTACAGGAAGATACTTCCTGCAGTGGGATAATTTTGCCCATTTTTTAATTTTCCCTATTCTTCCACAGAGCCCCAGCCTCCTCAGGGGCCCTCCAAGTTGGTAAACATGGCACTTCAGGAGTAATCTCAATGGATTGATAAATTCTCTGCCTGTGCTGGCTGCTGCATTTTTTTGGGTACCATAATGTATACTCACATGGCTTCTGAATTTATCTCCTCCCACTGAGCACTGACAGTGATTGTTTTACTGATTATAATCTCTTCAAAACAGGAATTTCTTGATCTCAATTTCTTTCACAGTGCTAAGGCTGCTGCAATGTTTAGTGATAAGAGTACTGATCAGTCAATCAGTGTGATGTGGTGTTTCTCTCTTTTTTTAACCCCCATCCACAATTTTAACTGAGTAGTTACATAAATTGCAAAATGCAAGTTTAGTCAGTTTTTGAACATTCACTTCAACCTCTTAATGGGATGTACATTGCAAGGAAAGCTGTTCTGCCAGCACTAGTTCTATTTCCAGTGGGAAAAAGCTGAAGGAACTAGCCTTTGGAAATACTTGAAATTCTTAGAGATGCAATTCTACCACATAAAATTAGCAAATATATAAAACATTTAGTGCCACAGAGATACTTTACAGCTGCTTGGCTAAGTGTTTTTGTTTTGTGTTTGGTTTTTTTTTTGTTTTTTTTTTTTTTGTTGTTGTTGTTTTGTTTTGTTTTTGGTTTTGTTTCTTTTTTTTAGTGTGTTTGGGTTTTGTTGGTGGTTGTTTTTTTTTTTTGTGTGTGTGTTTTTTTTTTTGTTTTTTTTTTTTTTGTTGTTGTTGTTTTGTTTTGTTTTTGGTTTTGTTTCTTTTTTTTAGTGTGTTTGGGTTTTGTTGGTGGTTGTTTTTTTTTTTTTTGTGTGTGTGTGTGTGTATTTTGTTGTGTTTTATTTTTACCACTCTGCTTATTGCCAACATCTTCCTTAAAAGAATCCCTAACTAAAAGTAGTTCCTAATGTGCAGCCTACAATATAACTATACTCCCTCCTGTGTCTGCTGCAACAGTGATATTCTCTCAGAGTAATAAATATTTCCTATATGGCAATTAGATTTAGGCATGACTGTAAATGCAAAGTTCACTATGTTGCCATTAATATTATCTTACAGCCTCATTTCCTGTTGTCTTCATAGCTTAACATGTTTACTCTTAAATTAGAACATAATTGGCAAATCATATATCTCATTTTTACTGAAAATAGCAGTTCAGTGAAATGTTTCCTATCATCTAGGGCTGACCTTCCCACAGACTGCATATCCTGGAACAGAGCATTGTAATAAGAGAAATCAGTTATTTTGGATCTAGGCCAAAGCCTAATTTAATTTCTCTGGCTGCCCCCCTCCTTTCCAGCTCTTTTCCCTGATCTTCCAAGTAACACTCACATATGTGAGTTGGAGTTAAGAAGTTGCAGTTGGTAAACAAAACAAAGACAAAACTGCTAAGAAGTTAATGAAAACATCAGTAAGTCATAGCATCTGGATCTCATCATCCACCTCTGACGTAAGGAAGATGTCCAGATGTTAGCAGAACTGTAGCAGTTGAAATATTTTGTGAGCAAGATTCCTTCCAAACAATTAGATGCAAAGCAGTTCAGCACTTTCAGCAGTCTTTAGGAATCTTCTAAATATATAGTGGTCTTTCAGATGTGCAAAATGCCTGCTCAGTGCTGAAAGGATACACCATCTGGGGAGCCAGGTCTGGGGCTGTGAGCCCCCGCTTTCTGGAAGTGCATATGAATGTTCAAAGAGCAGCAGAAGATGAAGCCTCCTAGTTGTCTCCCATAAGGAGAAGTTTCTAGCAGAGACACAGTGCTCTTTATCTTGTGGTATCTAGTGTTTAAGACTAGAGTTTAACAATATGCACAATGATGAATTATGAAACTGAGCCTGGAGAGAGCAGACCATAATTTTCATCTTTCTCACTCATTTTTAATCCCCATCTGACAACATGTACCGCATACAAGCCTCGCATGCTGAAAAGTTTAAATGATGAGGTTGGTTTTCTAACAGGTGGTTGCCAGGTGTATTGTATTTTTCCTTCTCCTCCTGTCTCAGCTGCCTGATGGAACAGTGGTATTTTTCATGTTTGGGTGCCCATTCTCCATTTGCAGAGTGACACAACTGCTCCGTTCCTCCTGGACATGTTTTGCAAACTGCTCTGAGTGTGCTCCTTTCCTTCTTGACCCATGCTTATAAAGAGTAAGTTTGGAGTCCCTAGGAAAACAGCAAAGTTATTTCTAAAAATTCCTTAATGCTAAAGAGTCCAGGGACTAAACTCCTCTTATGCACATCCCTAAAATCTCAGGCACAGGACAGGAGATGGGGTTGCTGGCTGATTGCTGCAGTGCACTAGCTACAATGACTGTGGAAAAAACCAGAACCCTGAAAAAAGGGTGTATTTCCATAATCCTCTCCAGCTGCTGTAGTTTGAATGCATGAGGATTTTGTAGCAACCACTTTTATACTTTACTTAGTATACTGTGTACTTTATATGGTAAACTTGGACAAGACAGTGCCATTGTTGTACCCTCATTACTGAAATGATGGTGGAGCTCCATGAAATAAATGTTTTAAATTCACTAATGGAGGAAAATGAGAACGTCATAAAAAAACTTCCCCAGTTGTCCAGTCCCCCAGCAGTGCAATTTAGCTCTATGAAAAAATACATTACAAATACCCAAGGTGACACAGTATGCACACATTTTTTTCCCTATGAGTGCTCCAACCTCTGTTGGTGTCAGACTTCAAATTAGAAGCACAGGAGCATTGGAAACAAGACATTCCAGCAGCTTAAAATAAACACCAGTTACATGCTAGGGGTACCTATGATCTTTCTGGCACTTCTCTACATTTTCATACAGAGAGTGAGAAATTAAGAAACAAAACATGGAATAAGAACCTAATGATGCATTTAATTCCAAGTGCCATTTTGAATGATCATTTTGACTGAAGGACTTTGCTTTAAATGAATTCCAGTCATTCCAGAATAAAAACACCAATGCTAAAAAAGGCATAAAATGCTCTATATATCTTATTGGAAATTTGGTGTGGCAGTATTTTCAGGAATTAGGCAAGCATATGCTGTGTATGAAATTTATTATTTGTGATTGTATTTGATGTCTGAATTTGAAAGATGGAAGGAATTATAAACCACAAGAATGAAACGGATATTTTCACAAAAACACTATACATACACTACAGGCTTATTTAGTAATTTCATGGGTAACAGTAAAGTGCTCTCAAAGTGAGGAATCTTTAATATTATAAAGATATTTAATGTTTAAACCAAAATAAATTATTAAGATGTTTTTCACCGGGCACGCAACACTTGCTTTATGCAGTTTCTTTTGTTATCAGCCACCTTTTTAATGTTTTCCTGTTTCTTTTCCATGAATTATAGTCTATTTACAAATATGTATAAAGTCACTACTTGATCATGGTAATGACCATTTATTCATGGTAAATGGATATTTTTAATAATAGCCTGAGTAAAGCACTAAAACACACAACCTAGGTGATTGTCTTCAGATTAGGGATCATTAATTTCATGGAAATGCTGATATAGCCAAACAGTGATATATCTGAAGCTATATATCAAGTGGTCTTGGGTTCTGCAACATATCTATTTTCTAAGACCTTATTTCACCTACACACACTGTAAATCTTTCTTCAATCTCAAAACAAAGCAAACACTTAGAGCAGTAATTTCTCTTCTGCATGAGGATAAATTTTGGGGACAGTTGAAATGTAATACAAAATACTTTATCCTAACTTGGGGCTTAAAAAAAATTCCAAGGATAAGGTATTCCTTTCTTTACTTGCTATATATAGCTATGTATATATATGACTGGAACTATAAGCAGTATCTGGGAATTGTTTAAGAATGAGGAAGTATATATACTCACAGATTTAGCAATCTGTGAATGAGCATGTTTTAAGACATCACAGGGAAAGGGACATATAAGAGGAAACAGCAATTATAAAAGCAATGGAAATACAGAGATGTTGAGAATGAAGAACAAATTAGCCATCAGCAAGAGCAGATAGTAGATTCTCACAGTGATCCTAGACAAGTCCTTCAAATTCATACGGCCAGTAGTAAAAAAAGCTTAAATAATGGTATAATTCTAGCTAATCATCATAAATTATAGAATAAAAGCTCTACTCAAGGGCCCTGTGAAGAACCTCTTCATAAGCAGACTCAAAAATAACCCAGTCAGTACTAAACCCATGAAACTAGATAAAAGTTGACCAATAGTCTTCTGAAAGGAATCTAAATGGAAATGAATTGTTTGATGGAATTATTTTTTTCTGCAACCTCAAAGTTCTCTCTGTGGCTACATCTTTAGCAATAAGTTACAAGGACATATAGAAACTTTCCAGATAATTCAAATATTAGAAATGTAGGATTAATGAGAAGTGGACTATAGCAGATCTTTGGAAATGAGTCTTTTGCAATTAACAGAAAAGAAAACTAAGAAAAGCAAGGGTGGCAAAAGTCCACTTTATTTTTATTGGGCTAAAGGATACAAAAATAATTTATTTCTGAGGTAAATAAAATATTGGGAAGTTTCAGCGAACTTTAAATTTAAAAAAAACCAACACATAATTGTAAGTAGGTAAATAAAGAATACAATTTCAAATAGAAACACTGAAGGTTTGATTTTAAAATACCAAATAACCAATGTTTTCCTGTAGACTTTCAATGACTAAGCCACTGCAAGAAAACTGCCAGTAATTCACCAAACTCAGACTATGTACACATTCCTTTTTTTTGCCTAAAGTACCAGATATTTCAGAAGACAATTTAACTTTTGTATCATTAAAAAACCCCCTTAATTTAAAAGAGGCACATGAATAGTCAGTTGTACTCAGTATCTGATCATGTTTTCTAAAAATGCTGGTGAAAATTAAAAAGCCAGGATCTTTAGCCATGTGTTGTAGTGGACTTGATGGGTCTTAATACAATGCGATAAGTGCTGCACATTAATTCAGACAACAGTGGAGGCACTAGGAGAAATCTGTCTCCAATGATTTGAGGATCTGTGCATTTCAGAGCTAAGAATTATACTTCGTGCTCTGTGGAAGCTCATTCTGCACTGCTGCCCTTCTTGTGCGTAAAATCCTGGTCTCTTTTAGGAGGTCTGTCCAGTAAAGAAGGCAGAATGCTCTTCCTTTCCCAGCTGAGGACATGGTCCAACAATAGTAAGTTTAGTAATAAACTGGGAATTCCCAAGGAAATATATCTATTTCTTGTGAGTGTAGTAACAGGAAAAGTTACAATTTTCATAATGCTCTTTTAGGTACTCAGGCAAGTTAAGTCTCTTGCTGTCCTTTGTCCTTATTCTTTGCTCTTCATTCTATTGTCCCAAATTGCTGGGCCTTTTCGATGTCCATGAAATTGAAAATGTTTACTGATTCGTTTAGTGCTTAATTTTCCACATTTTAAGATCACCAGGTATGACCACAAGCATGCATCTAGGTTTTCTTTGTCTACGTAAACTGAGAAAGAGGGAAAAGACAAGAGTGGAAAACCATGAGCTGTGCTGACATTAAAAGTAGTTTGAACATGACATGACTATGCTTAGCTGCAGCTCACTGCTTCTTGGGATAGGTATTCCATAAATATATATTTGTATGATATACCAAATTTACACAACTGTAACAATATACCATGATATGGTATAAAAATATACCGTATTATACAAGTGTGCTTGGCCCCAGCTGGCTGAATCACAGGCTGTTCTGCCACACGATGAGATGGCACAGGTGTTAGAGTTCAAAAGTACCATGAGGATGCTGCTATATGACAGCCAGCATAGGAGAGCATGCAGAGGTGATCTGAGGGGGCAGTCTGTATTCATTTACATTTCTTTACTGTGCCTGCTCAAAATCACATTTTTAGTTACAGTCATTTAGTCCCATACAATTTTAATAGTATCTCAAATACTTTTTATACCTTTTTATCCAGGACTATTGCTCCCTTTCTTTAATTATGTAATTAAGATTACATAATCATAGAGTCATAGAATGATAGAATGATTTGGATTAAAAAGGACTTTAAAGATCAACTACTTCCAGTCCCCCTGCTGTGGACAGAGACATCTTCCACTAGACCAGGTTACTCAGAACCCCATCCAACATGATCTTGAACACGTCCAGGGATGGGGAGTCCGCAGCCTCCTTGGCAACGTGTTCCAGTGCCTCGCCACTCACATGGTAAAGAATTTGTTCTCAATATCTAATCAAAACCTACTCTCAGTTTAAGTTGATTCCCTCTGTCACTACGTGCCCTTGAGAAAATCCCTCTCCACCTGTCCTGTAAGCCCCTTTATGTACTGGAAGGTTGCTACAAGTTATCCCCAGAGTCTTCTCCAGCCATTTTTATCTAAGGCATTTTCCAGGATATTTTCCCTACACAGGAGGTAGATAGTACTCCCTGTTTGATGATTATATGAAATTACATTGTATGATTTCCTATCTCCGTGTGCAGGCTAGAGCACTGTGTTAAAGGAAAAACATTTTTTTGTTTACTTTTTCTTGAATATGCCATGAAGAATGCATATTTCACATTTTTTTCTTTCTTTTGCAAATAATGTGCCTTTTAAAAGGTGTGTCCTGATAACACAAATTGCTGATCTAAGAAGATTTCTTATTTCAGTGTCATGACCCTTCTTGACCATTTTTATGTAGTCAGCAGTTTAAATTGCTGATAGTCTGAAGAACAAACAGAACAGCAACACAACTTGCTGTTTTGTTTCTCTTCCTGAATCTCTGTTGGTCATGAAGTATTTTCTGGAATACAACTTGGTATCTACTCCAATTATATACTGTACTGGGTATTGCCTGTTGATTTTTGACTTTCTGACTTATAGCAGCCCAAATATACTAGTGAACTGACAAACCGACATCACCAGCACTGCCTGGAAAATAGAACTGTCACTGTTTTTAAGGGTCCTTTAACATCTAAGCCTTGTATTGATAAAAACTGCGACGGCTCATAACCAGCTGCCAAACAGAGTAAAAACATGCCATCCTTATCAGTGCAGCTAAAGAGGCTAAAGGGTTCACGTTCACTCCTTGTTTCTAGGAATGTGAGAGTCTCAAGAAATATAATTAGCAGTTGTTTAGCCCTCAAATATTTGATAATCATATGCAAGGTTAAATATATATATACATTTATCAAAGCCTATTCATATCCTGATAAAATCTGCATACTTTCATATGTAGGTCACATACAGAAGGTATAAACTACATGTCCTTACATGCTTTCCTATGTCACCTGATGAGAGGAAAACAATTTTAGAGAAGACAGTTGGTAGTGGTTGTCTTACGTGGACACAGGCCAGAGGTACTGTTGAGAGTTTGTTGATGCAAATGCCATTCTGAACTTAATGATAAATTAAAAGCCTTACTTCAAAGCATTCACATAAACTCTCTAGCAGGTGGAATGGAAATGAATGTCAGGGCAAACAAATGTGCAGCTGACCAGGCAGCACACAAATTAAACAAAGGCTGACTTGGCCCTGCCAGCTTCCCTTTTATAGATTTGTGCAACATCCATGCCTTACTACTCAGAATTTCTTTCCTCTTGGTGCTCCTTTCAGTGGTGTTTCAGCAACGTCTTGAACAATCAGGACATGTGTTGTGACTGCTGTTTCTTGACCTGCAGTCATTAAGCTACCAAAGAAGTCCAGTTTTATAACCCACTTTTGAGACATGAAGTGGACTGCTTGCCCAGTTCAGTTTGCTGTGGAGAGAGGTTAATGCCCAGTGCTTTCATGACACTGCCATATTTAGTGCCTACTGAACACTAAAGTAAATGTGATGCCCCTATATCCTGTGACCATGAGGTTTTATTTTAAAACAGTGGTAAAGCTCTGTTCCTCTGCCTAGGCAACTCACTGTCCTTTGTGACCTATGGGAACAGGCACTGAGTTTAACCAGTCACTGACAGGTAGAATAAGGTTTTTATGAATTGGTCTAATTCAAAGCAGGCTTTTGATCCTGTATTTCTTTATAGGTCATGATCATTCACTGCCTGATTAGCCAGTATAATCAGTTTTAGAATCAGTGCACAGCCAAATGCCTGCTATACACTTACCTACTCTTATTTCTCCAAAACATAAGTGTAGGAGAGTCATGTGAAAGTTCAGTTTACATTAGTGAGCCATAGAGTCTCCCTCCTGGTCAGCTCATCCTTGATCTTATAATTATTCATATTTCTCCTCTCTCCTTTCCTCTCCCTGGCATAAACCACACCCACTGTAAGTATACAAACAAACCATAGCGATCCCTCTGGCAGTCACACCCATTGTCCATTTCTGATGCCTTTTTTGAAACCTCTAAATGCCACAAACTAAAAGCAACAACACCAGCAGCGTGAAAGGGAAGCATTCATCTAACAGACAATAAGAGAAGTCGAAAATAAAGTGAGTTAAATTATCTTCTTCTCCAACCCTCTATTATAAGGTTTACCTTGAGTTTTTGAGTATTTGCAAGTCAAAATAAAACTGTGGACTGTAACTACATAGTTGTTTGGTAATTTATATCTCAGAAGCCTAGCTTGGACATATCTGACAGTCAGTTGGAGCTCACAGCACTGAAATGCTTGCCAGAGGAAATACCAGTAATTGCTCAGTGCACAGCCCAGATATTCCAACAGACACACTCCTTGGCTGCAAAACACTCCGTAACACAACTCACTGAAGCACATCTCAGCAGTAAAGCACAGGGTCTCACCTAACAGCAAAATAAAATGCTTCAGCACACTTTAGTATGAGAAGTTTGCACCAAAATACAGGACCAAAATTCATTGCTCCTTTTAACTCATGTTTATCTCATATAGTTAAAGAAGCACATACAATTCTACTGTAGGCACAGCACTGAAGTAACATGACACACAAACAAAAGGTTGGAGAAATACTTAGAGGCGACATCAATACATTATGCAAAGAATTGCACTAATTACCATCATCAAATACGATCCCTTATGAATCTTCAAATATATTTATGTAATGTCCTTCTCACCTGCCAGTCGTCTGTCTCTTGTGTTTTTCCAGATAACATCCAAGGCTCTAGCAGTGGAGTCTCTGATATGATCACTAAATGATCTTCTCAGAGGGGCTTTCACCGGGTGATGCATAATGCAGATCGATCACACATCCAGGTCAAACGGCTGAAGCTTAGCCCCAGGAAAAAGGGCATTCTTTGCCCTGGGATCTGTTTGGATTTCTTTTTGCCAGTCAGGCAGGTTGTTACTTTATATAATTTGTCATCAGCCTTGTGGAGCTTTTCCTTGAAGAGTCAGGCATTGCAGTTCTCACTGCGGATGCAGGAAAGCTCAGACTGCAGCCAGCCTACTGGAAAGCTGCCAAAATCTTACATCTGGAACAGTTTACAAATGAGCTAACGATACAGTCATTTAGATTTGGGGCTTTATTTGTGGATATCTATAGGATTCTAGCTTCCTGTTTAATCAAATAACTTACCAGGCACATACTTGCAGGCTCATTTATTAGTATATTTCCCTGCTTAGCAGATATTTCAAGTAATCATTCTTGTTTTGATATAAAAAAGGTAAGAAATAGAAAAGAGATAAAGTAATTGTAAGTATCTAGAGTTCAGTTATTTTATTTTGTTAACATATTTTTCTTCCATATTGCCCTATCTGTGGCACAGAATAGGACCTGATTCTGAGTTCCCTGTATTGAGTATTTCATGACAATGCACTAATGAAAAAATAGAAACACAAAAATGAGAGGAAAGGGGGTGATATGAAAAAAGGAGAGGAAACTAAACTCCATGTCTTTGCTGAAAGGAAAGATAAGGTCCTATATAAAAAACATTTATGAATGTAACTGAGATTAATAACCACAGTAAATGAAGCCATTTGACCTTGCTTATATCAAAATTTCAATTGTTTACGGTGTCTTGTGTCTTCCCTGAGGGAGACAGGAGGAATAAAGAGGCACCTGACGGTCTCTTGCCCTTTCTAATATTATGTATGGTACTGTGTGAAGAGATGAGAGATGCCAGCCTAAAAGCCTAATACCCTTCATTATCAGGGAAATCAAGAACTGTTGAATAAATTTGTCTTCATGTTCATTCTAGGTGGAGTCCTCAATTTTTTTTACAGCAACTACAGCTGCTAATACCAGATACCATTTTTTGCTTGAAAAGTATTAAATTATCATTTAAATTGATTAATTTCTTACAGAGGTTGGCACACAGAGATAAAATTCACTTTCTTATTTGTTGAAACTTTTTTTCTGGTGCCTTCTCAATTCCCTTCATTTTCACTAATCCTTATTCCCTTCAGACTGATCTCATTCTCACAATTAGAAATTTATGGGATTTGTGATAGTGTAATTGAGGGAAGAATTGGCTCACCATCTAATTAATGCAGATTGTAATTTCTTCCCGTCTAGGCCTTTGTCCATTATCTTTAAAGAGCATCTGCAAACATTAGTGTCCTGTGTATGTCTTTGAACAAAACCAACAGCAGCAAGGGATCTCAATAGTTTGCAGTTGCTTTCCTCATTACACCCCTCCTACTTTTTTGAGGCTGGATGGAGAAAGAAACAGACAAGTCCCTAGAGAAATTGAATATGATTACACGCTCTTGTGTGGTTGTAGGTTTTTTTTTTTCAATGTGTGGCTTTTTTGTTTGTTTGTATGTTTGTTTTTTGTTGTTGTTAATTATTATTCTGGCAAAACTTCCTTGTAGAACAAGTGACAATATTTACATAGGCAAATGCTAATAAAGACTTACATAAGCAAATGCTGATATGATGACCAAAGCAAAATCTCTCCGTTTTGAAACACATCCACCCTGTTCAGATGAGATCTGCTGTTGTTTCTATTAGTGAACAGGTCTGAAGAGCACTAGTTCATTTTTAAGTGAGTATGCAATAAAAAATAACTTCATCTCTAGCTGAATGTGTATCTCTGTATTTCAGAAGGTAATGAGGGAGAAGGTAGTCTCAACAAGGTTTAAACTACCAGTAGCTGTGTCTAGATGAACAACAATGTGGCCCAGAAAAAATTGATTTATAAAGCAAAATAAATGGTACCAAGATTTCGACACATGTCAAGGTAGGGTTACTTTGAACTTGGCCTACCTGCATCTCATGAACTGAATGAATCCTCAACATGGGTTGAAGGTCACTGGCATGCTACTAGGGTGCATCTTTTGGCTTAGTTTCATCTGAAAGCCTGCCAGTTTACGTGCTCCAAGATTGCTTGGAAATAATAGACCAAAGAATAGTGTTGGGAGATCCTCTTCAGAAGTATGTCCCTAGTCTAGGCTACCATGTCAATAAAAACACACAGGCCATTGTTCATTTTAGCAGACAAAACAATTTTAAAAAATTTAAATATAAACCCAGCAAATATACATATTGCTGATCTGGGTTTGTCTACATGTGTAGCATAATGCACAGTAACTCTCAAAAAAAATCGAACAGAGGAATGTTGATAAGAGATTTTTCTTGTCTGATGCTGCAACACATATAGTCTGAGACTGTGTAAAGAATTTAATTAAATGTCAGAAAAATTTTAGTAGACCATGGACAAGTAAATCATTAGATATAGCTAGACTGGAAATAGGGATAAGGACATTAATTTTAGAAAAGAGAAAAGAATTTATCATGCAACAGGAAAGCATGTGATTTTTTAAACCATGTTAAAGAAGACATCAGAGCAGATCTGTGCTGGAACAAAGCACTCGGTTTTGATCTGCACCTCTCAGTATGAACATGATGCTGAGAAGGCATCCCTGAGCCCAGTGTGCTGGGATACAGGCAGCTGGTGGCAGCAGGGCCACAGAGCCAGTGGCGAGTAGATCTGTGCAGGAAAACACCCATATGTTCAGAGGAAAGCTGCCAAGCTGCCAGGACCACTGCAGTTGAAAGCCCTATCCTGCATCTCAAGCAAGGTCCTCCCACATTCCCAGACACATCTCTGTGTTTGGAGAAATGCTACTATACAAATGATACCTGCTTACGTAGAGGTATTTTCCATTTCAGCTCAGACTTGTTTTCTCTCCCCTTGCAAGTGTAGCCGTTTGCACAGAGACATCTACCTGAATCACAGACCTGCAGTTACCTCCGGATTGTATGGAAAAGCTTTCTCTGTTTCTCTGGTAAACTCATTCTTACAGCCTGAAATGGGAGAGAGGGCCATTGTTGCCACGTACGCATACACGGACCTCAGCTGGTGAATCTCTGATGTCAGTCAGCATGAGTGTACTAATTAGTTTATTGTTAAAACAAGCAGCAAAACTTGGTCACTGTGAATGACATTAAAGTGAAAGGGTTTTAATGTTGAGATTTATAGACTGGCCAATAATACTTTGTTAAAGAAAATGGCAACATGTTTATCTGCTCTATTCAGAAATGTACTGTAAAATCTGAAAAAAAGCCCCCCAAACCATCTCATAGCTGGGAAATGGCCTATGCACCCTTTCATGTGTTACATCTACAATTCAATTAGCTATATACAGATTCTACAGAAAAATGCATGCAAAAATATGTTAAGTCCTAAATCCCCAACCAACATCTAGGTAAAATTTATGATGCAGCTCTATCTCTTGGCTTCACTGCGTCTGGAAACTTACAGATGACTACCATCAGGCACAGTTTTTATATTTTAATACTATTGATGGTGATCACAGTCATAGTAAAGTCAATACTCCAGTTACCTTCCAGAATTATTTCATTTTATTCAGTGTTTAATGGTTGAGATGAAAACTCTCCCCTGCCAATACATTTTTATGTTCGAAGGGTGAACTAAATCAATCAACAAAGATGTGCGCTGAACTGAAAATAGTATGGAGAAATCTGAAGGAGAGGTGTCTGTTGCTGACTAGAGGGGAATGCAGTAGTTGGTGTTCAGGGAGAGAGGTGACAGTTACACCCTCAGGAGAGGGGTGGCTGCCCACTCCGTGTGTGAGGAGCAGCATGCATGCCCCGGAAAAGTTGTTGCAGAATTCCAGAGGCAAATATTTATAGGGGTCGAACCCTACCCTCCCTGCCCTGCCAGCCCTCCCACCACCTGAGACCAGCCCCACGACTGCTGCTCCCAGGGTAGCATCTTTCCTATTGCCCGGGCCTGGCCTGCCAGGGGACTGCAATCCCTGACTACTCCCACTTCTTGTTTAGAATATATTTTTAGAAACAACTGGATAGCATAAGCAAAACTGCATATCTGCAATCTCCCTCTCAAGGCTGGATCTATGTACTTGTAAAGTGCTGCTCATCATTCTTAAACACATAGCTCTCAAACCATCCAAGGGTAGGAGGCAGAGGTAATTCCCTAAAACCTTACATGTTCTCTAGCACTTCAAGCTGAGGGGTCTAAGCTTGCCAAGCCTACCTATTTTCTGTCCTTTTGTGGTTCCATCCATACTTTGGTCTGCAAAGATCTTTTTTCCTCTCTAAGGCAAAGAGCAGACAGAATGCATCAGGTACTAGGACAGACAGGAACAGTGATGTCATTTTTAGTTCTGGCAACATCAGCTCCCGGCAAGTAAACAAACAGTTGTGCAAGCCTCATGCACTTCAAGCTTGCTCAAAATACATAGACTTCCCTTCTGAGTGTTTATGAATGTGCAAATTCTTATGTTTATCTCTGGCTCATCTATGTGATTCTGGCCCCTTGAGTCTGGTAGGATGTGTGCATCCAAAATATCTGTAGTCTGTCAGAGACACATAGTTTTTAAAACATGATGCCAGTTTGAGCTTTCCTGTGACTTCTGTACAGTCTGAAACAAAACGTGTGGCAAATCCAGATCATCTTTGCTGAGGGGTTTATGCAGCACACATGATCTGATGCACACAACCTTCTTTCTGCTTGTAAGAGAAACAAAAAAAGCAATGCCATGACTCTCCAAAAGGTTCACAAAGCAAAATAATGATTCAGAATCAGAGTTTTATGTCTAATCAAAAAAGCCTGCTGGGCACATGGCTTGTGTCACTGTTTCATCTCTCAGCAGACGTCTCCAAATGCTATCTAGGAGACCAGACTGGGAAAGGAGCCCTTTGAATTTTGAATTTGACATCTGCTGCTTTCCAAAAGAAAATCTGATACTGCAACATGTGCAATATCTGAGAAATCTGATACATATCAGATTTAGACAAGAAGCAGCTACCAATCAGAGCAGACTGCAAAGATTTACAGAAATTTCTATGGAACGACAGGGAAATAAAACGTACTTGTTGAAACGGAACAGTTCTAATAGAAGCTTGACAGATCTCAACACACTTCTTGATATGACAAAGCCACATCATGATCTGATTGGATTTGGTTTAAAAAAAATAAAAATCTGTTCTTCAGTCAGATAAGGTAAAAATATTCAGAAGTTTAATTTAGCACACAGGGGTCCTTTTGTAAGTGTGCAAACAGCTGGCAATTGGTCTGCCCATGGACTACTCTCCAGTGCTCAGCTTTCCCCATGCCTCTTTAGGGAGCAGCCATGGGACCAGGCTGTAGATAGAAGGATTTGACTTTACAGTGGCAGCCACAGTCTGTCATCATAATTTCTTCCCTCTCATCATAGAAGAAAGGGATATGGGTGTGTGACACTATGGTAGTTCCAAAGAGGCACTTCAATAAAAAAATCCTTCCACTACAAGTTTTGTTTTGTTTAAAATTGGGAATAAGAAGGGCATTATTTTTTTCTGATGTTGCACTAAGAGTGAGAATTTTCACGTCAGAAGTCCAGACTTGGAAAGCAGGATAGGGCTTATAGTGAGGAGGACTATTCTCTCTTCCCATGGTTTGGCCTCCTACTCACATGGTACTGAGGAAAAACATTAGGATTCTTTCTTGCATCACATGCCCCTGCCTGATATAGGTAAAACGAAGTAAAAATTGAGATTAATCCTTGACAGAAAAAAAAAAAGTACAGCAGATTAGGAGTCTTCTCAGCCCATAGACTGGATTTGTATGCTGATTTGTGTATGATGTCTTCTACTCTTTAGCCTCTCCATTTCTTTTACTCCTTTCCAAACCATCTTTCAAGTTATTCTTTGCTACTGCTTTTCTCTTCTACTTTCTAAAGACTGCTCCGTTACACTTTGCACAGTTTTTTCCCTGTTTCGGTCCCAGCTATGTCCTTCTTCACCATTGGACCTCTGGTTCCTACGACTAGCTGCTCTCCTCCATGTGGCTCCTTTCACTCCTTGCTGCTAGGGTGGTCAAGGGCTTGAGAGTCTTTTGTGCCAGTGGGAGAATTACTGCACTGGATGATGCTCTGCTCTGCATCCTGATCTCAGTGGAAGCTGCACACATAAGAAAGTAACAGAAGTGTGGGTGGTGATTGCTGCAGAGATGCTGATGATGGGAGTGCACAATGCCACCCTGTGCGCCCCACTGTATTTTGCATTAAAAAAACTGTCCATGTGATATGTCAACACCCTGGAGTTAACCTTTGACGAGCCTAGAGGTTGAATGGATATAGTGTGGAGAAAAGATAATAGACCATGAGAGAGCTGACCAACAGAGAAAGTTTCCTGAGTTTCTTTCATGATAGGAAAAGTTCACTGCCTGGCATCCCTGCACTCTCTGCTTCCCCACGCTAGTAAAGGCATGGAGAAGCCCCATGGACAGTCTCCCCCTTTCCAGCTGACAGGCATTGCCTCTGTACACATTGCTTTTACAAGTTGTGCAAGCTTTATAGCCTCATGCCATAACACAGACATATATTTTTGAACAACAAGCATGTTTAAGCTTAAGAAAGAAACTGGACAAAATCCACCCACCTCAGCAGCAGTCCATGATGCAGACTGCAACAACTGTTGTTGCTTTTGTGAACTTTCAATGCCTAAATCTTGAAGCCTTCTTCAGGTGGAACACTGAGAAGATTTTGTCAAAATATCTACCTTAATTACCTTTTCTTGTGAGATAAATATTAATGGATTTAATAAAATTAATGGATTTAGTTTAATCTGCCTTCTATTATTCATTTATAAATATTAATAATATTTAGCAAACTTCATTGTGTGATTATGGTTCTGCTTTGCAAACAGCCCTATAGCTTAATTAGAGTTCTGTGCACTTCAAAGTGTAAGCTTATCTGGTTGTTTCTGAACTGCTGTCTCAGTATCACTGTGTGCTCCAAGAATAATAAATAAACAGGAACACAGAAAAAAATTTCTAATCACAGCCATAAATGCAAAATAGCAAGTAACTGAATAACATGAAAGAAGGTATGCTTCCAGTTATAGCTGCACATTGTTCCATATTAACTTGTTTTTAATATAACTGCTATAAACTATTCTTATGTTATTAAAAAAAAAAAAAAAACAAAAACAAAAAACAAACCAAACCACAAATCTTGCCCCCGCTGTCAACTATTTTCTGAAATACTACATATTAAAGAGAAAAAATGAGACATTAGTGAGCCCTGGTGCCATAGTTTAAAATTCAAATGAGAAAGGAGGTGTTAAAGCTTCATTCTGTTTAGCCATATGTGAAGCACATACTTAGAGAAGTTTATGGAAGTATTAATCTATGGAGGAGGTGTCTAAACACTTTCAAATATCTAACTTGAGCCACAGAACTTTCTGAGTTATATCTCTTTAATACAGAATAGTTGAGGGCAAAAAGCTGTGAATTGAGATTAGTTTTGAGCACTAGCCATGTGTTATGTTTTACCACAGCAAAAGAGTATTAAACAGCATTGTTTCTCCTTCCTTCACAGTGACCTGACAGGTAAATGGCCCATATTGAGATTTTTTTTGTCAGCTGGTCCCATCAGTGGAATTACAGCAGGATGAATAAAATTTTACAGAATAAAATGCATGGCATAAAGTACTTCCTTCTTTCCAGTTGAAATGCAAATGAAGCTTTATGGAAAATTGCAGTATTCGAAAAATTCAGATCCCACAAAAAAAAAACCAAACAAAAAACCCTCCCCCTCCCCCCAAAAAACCAAACAAAAAGCAAAAAACCAAGAAAAAGAACCCAAACAGCCCAACACTTCCCAAAACCCAACTCTCCATTGTTTCTCCCTTTTAAAATTCTTCTCTACAGCCTTCTTTCATAATTAGAAAATTTCCTTCCCTGTTTTCTGCTTTTCTTTTTCCTCTTCTCTCTGTCCCTCTCTCCTGGTCATACTAGTGTGGTATTTACCTGGTTTTACTAAGATGGTGAGTTCCTTGAATTACAGGTCTTCCTATTTAGATGTCCCTCATACAAAATGACACATTATCTATGAGATGGTAAAGAAACAAAGTTTTTTAACTTGTCTTCAGTGATCAACATGAATGCTGATTGTCAATAGAACCAATTTGATTCAATGAGTTTAAAATAATCTATTGGTGGCAGTCTGGTGTCTGTACAGAGCAGTGAGTGGAATGGGAGTGTGGGAAGTATTATGTAAACTGGTTTCATCTAAGTCACAGGGTGAGTGGGGAGAGAGTAGAGAGATTACCCTGAATAGAGAGATCAAAGAGCAGCAAGAAATGTTGAACCAAAGAAAAAGTTGCAGGTCTTTCAGGGAAAGATGGAAAAAGCTCATTCCTGAGAAGATTTAGTGACATTGAAGGGGTTCATGTAAGTCATCTTCATTAGCACTGCTCTGTGTAATGTGTTTCATCAGGCGGTACAAAGAGGCAGAGCTGTCCTCCTCCCTTCTCATCCCTGCTTCTGCCATTGCAGCACTTTGAAACACAATCTCTACGGGCTGGTTTGATACAGTGAAGACAATCAGGATGCAACCCTCTCTGAATTGCTGGGTTTTGGCCTCAGGGGCAGAGAAACCAGGAGAAAAAACTGGATTCTTCATAGGAAGCAATGACATAGAAAGTAGGACCCAAACTGAATCTAAACTGAGAGGGTATTGGAACAGATCCTCAGTAGATTTCAAGATTTCACTAATTAAAGCACTGCTGGACGGCTTGTGAATAGTAACTTCTGCTTGTTCCATTTTTGTGCAAATGTTTATTTACATAGTTACATTGGGGATTTATTTTTAACACTGCCTAACTTGCTCAAACTCAGTTTCTTTTTAGGGTATCTGCCATGCTTAAACCCTTTGCCCTTGGGTTGTCTGTGACATAGTTTCTTTGAGGCATTTTATTTGTGTGTTCCTTTTAAATCCAGTTCTTTGGGAAAATGAATGAAAGGATATGTTATTTTCCTGATGTTGAGAAATTCTAGAAATTTCTCCCTAAATGCTTGATAGTGATTTGGTACAAGAATTTGCTCTTTTGTAGACATATTCTATTTTCATCTTTCTGAAAGTCCCTTTGTTGTAGCCATTGGCAACCCTCTGAGAAATTCTATTTCACAGCAGTTCTGCAGCACTGGATATTAGTGACCAACACATCAGAAGATGCTTTCTCACCTGAGTTACGTACAGCCCAGGAGGTATTTGCAAACACAGCTCTGGGCTGCTGCCAGCCCTGCAAGATGAATGAGAGAACCTGTCTCTTGTGGACTTTTACTGACTCCACATTCATGTCATGAAAGAGTGGAAAAAAGTCAGTTCTTCAAGAAATATAATATGGAATGAGAAAGTTGAAGTCATGAGGGAGACTGATACTTTGTGAAGCAGATGCAAGAAAAGAGGGAGACAGGCAAAGGGAGAAGAGAGCAAGTGTATCTGTCATCTACTGTATATTTAATTCAATGTCTCCATTTGGCAATTAAAATGCACAGCTAGTGAGAACTTTTCTTAAGTCCTGTTCTGGTGGAATTGAATAAACATAATTTAAAAAAATTGGCTTCATTGCACTGAACAGATTTATTTGTTTTCAGGACATTGGCCACAATCAGATTACTTAAAAAAATTGAATAAACCCCCAAACTATGATTTTTCCATCAAATGTTGCATGTGATTTTGTAGGATGTCTTTCTTCTGGGGTTTGTTATTTGAACTGAAATCTTGCTGATTCCAAGTTCTAATGCCTAATCTTTAAAAGATAAAGAATTTAATATTTCAGTTCACCTTTTGTAAGCTTAATGTATCACAGATGCAAGTTGAAGTTTTATGGGGACTGTCAAACATAATTATCTGGAAGATTAAAGCAGTCATCATCTCAACTGAAAGAAACATTCTGTTATCATAATAAAGTCTTTGTGAATAATGAATGCACCCAGCATACCTTAAATACTTACAAAACATATCTAAAACTTCAGCTAAAGTTATTATTAGATGTTCATGTTTTATATTTACTCCATGAAGTTAGCAACACTATTAAATGAGACTTTAATGAGGCACTCTGGTTTGCTATTCTAGGAATTGGATTTCTTCATTTCTTAATTCACTTCTCAACTAATCAGCTAAAATTGCTTCTGTGTGAAATTTGCTGTTCCAGTTGGCATCTGATTTCAACCATGATATATCTGCCCTCTGGAGTCTCACTGCAGCATGTGGAAAATCTTCACTCAGACTCCAGATTATGACACTTGTATTTAAGCTGCTGTGGAAGAATACTGAACTTGGACTAGATGTTTTGGGGACTGGGAGGTTGATAGGATACAGCAGGATTTAGCCTAACTTTTAGATCCTGAGACTAGGCTGGCAAGTTCCCCTGAATTTAGTATTATATTTATTATTATCATTATTATATATTTAGCAAATATACACTTCACAGTCTTAAAACCAGGATGGAAGTGTGAATCTTATGTTGGGTTCATAGGGCTGACAACCCGACTTGTGTTTTGCTATATCTTTATATTTGACCTAATATTGTTTTAATGTCAAGAAATAATTTTAAAAAGTAATACGGTGGCATCCCCATATGAACTGGGTCTGAAATTATCTGCTCTACTCTTCTTCAGTATGAAAATATTGTTGTCACTTGTTGTTAAAAAGATATCTAGATGATGAGGTGGTTGCATAGAACCCAAAATTCTATTTACTTTCTGTGAACTTAAGGTTTTCAGAAACATAATTACAATAGTGAATTTATTCAGTTCTTAAAATAAGAAGTATGAGTCTTGTATTGAGGTTAAGTGCAAGATATTCATGGCTCTGAAATAATAAAAAATAGGCCTTGAAAAAATGTGAATATCTAAAATAGGAGCCACAGGACATACGTGGAAAAACTACTTACAAATCTTAATGTGCACGACAAGCCGGTAAGTACAAGTGTTTCTTTAAGTACTTCATAGCAGAAGGGGTGAGGGAAGCAGTTAAAGAGCTGGTGAAGTAATGGAGAAGTTATTTCATAGTTATGAATAGATGATGTAGAAATTCATAGGAAAAATATGGTAACCGGAAGAAGGAAATAAAACACTCCCAAAGAAGCTGAGGAAGAAAATAAACAAGAGAAAACTCACACCTGAGACTGATAGGTTAAAGTAATATTTTAAAGTTGTATTTACTAAAAATAAGGTATTACAGTAATGGTGAAAGGATATATATCTCAAATCTCTGACTGAGAAGTGTGGTTAAACGTATGACATTTATTTTTTATTATTTCTGAAGTTTTAAACTTCTTTCTTTTTCTCACTTATGTTTTAGAAAAAGAACTATTATTTACTTTCTCAGTACTTCCATAAAGAACAACTAACATACTCTGTTCGGCACAAAAGAATCCCTTCTCAAATGCAGCATGTAGTTTTAGTCTCTGCAGTACCACGAAGATGTCAACAAGTTCTGAAAGAATTCAGATAACAGCAAAAAAATGATTAAGGGGCTAGAGAGTTTGATTTATAAGAAAAGATTAAAACCTGTTCTGCTTAGCCAATGACAGCTAATAATGCAACAGCAGAGTAATGGTAACAACCTACAAGTATTTAAAGCGCGAGCACATCAAGAAAACTGTGGAAATGTTTTAAGGTCGTAAAAGGTTTCAGTGCACTGACCTGACATTGAGGAGAGTGTTGTGCTTTTGTATGTCCTCCAAACTGGGGTAATTGATATGTGGGGCTTATGTAAAGAGAAAATAAGATATGTGAGTATAAAATCAGGGAAAAACCCTTGTCCAAATGTAAAATGGATGCATATATCAGCTGTGGTGCAAGTCCTCAAAATATATAGATTTAAACATAGCAGTTAGCAAGCAAAAAGTTGAAAAGCAAGATTTAATATGATAAATGAGCAAACTCTGATACTAGAGGAAGCATATATCAGTACCACAGTACATAACCTCTTCAGAAAGATTTTCCTCTGAAAGTAGGTTCGCTTTGCTCAGAAAGTTTGATAGTCCCTTGATAATCTGCTACCCCTTGCCTGTGAAAAAGGACCTGTTATTCAGAGACAAAAATTGTGATATCAAAACTTCACCCTTGTAACTGAAAGGCTAACTGAAACACCACTGGATGCTTTTTTCTTAAGTTTAAATCAGGTCAGCCCTGTCTGCTGATATTGGCACCTTTCGGAAGGCATATAGAATGACTGCGTCTTTAGGTGACATTTGAAGGATATTTAGCAGATTCTTTTTCATGCAAGCACTGCTCTTCAATACTTTATGCATAAGGAACAAAAATAAAGAGAAATATTAAAATTCTTTAGAAGATGGTAGGAAAGGATGGCATATTTAGATATAAAACCTTAGACATTGCTAAGTTGTTTACAATCCAAATCTACTGCCCTTTAGTCAAATACTAAGAAAGATTATGTATGTGGGCGTAAAATATTTCTTCAAATTCAATGAAAAATTTTACTCTAAGTTATAGGACAAAATGCACTCTAATACAACAAAAAGTATAACCTTCTACTTTTGCTGTACTTTTCTTAAAAGAGTGATTCTAGACTGCTTGTTTGAAATTTGGAGTGAGCGGCCATCTGTGTACTGATTAGTGAGCTTGGCTAACTGGTTATAAAAGTCAGGAATAAAACAGAAATATATCTCAAAAGGTCAAGATTTAAATCTAAACTGGATATGAAAATGCATAGGGAAAAACAGGGGAGCAATTAAAAAACAAGTTTTAATTTAAGTCCTTCAATATTAAACAAACTTTGAAAAGCTCTGTCCCTACTAAGTCATGACAGCTCTGAGTTTCAATTAATAGGATTATATTCAGTTACTCATTAACCTCATTTCAACCTAAATAGCAGTTATTTGATGTTGAAAATCTCCTTATCCTTGTAAGAACTGTAAGGTTGCAGAATCTGGACAATCAAATTACTAAAAAGTAAATTTCAGTATTAAGGATTAAGAATGATGTATCATTTTAAATAAACTTTCAAAAAAGCTCTCAAATATGCCCCTGACAGATATAAAAAAATTTATTTTAGATCAAAGATGAATTAGATTCTGGATTTTGTCCTTCAAAGGTTGAAGACCTTTTATGAGTCTTCTTCTACAGGAATGATGCCATTTCTAAAGCTTACCCTGCCTTGGAGATGAGAAGACTGAAGAAAAAGTGTTTTCACTCTAATTTCAACTGAAGACCTTCACATGTATTATATGCATCTGTGCACATGTGCTTAGTACAATGTTTTTAGTAAGGTACTACTGATCATCAAAAAAAACAAGGTCTGTATATAGCTGTCATACCTGCCTATGATGTATTAAACATATATCTCACCAAAACTCACTGCATATTTTGTTCCTCAGTAGATATGCTTTTTTCTCTCTAAGAGGCAATACACAGTAAATGTAAATATACCACAAATGAAATATATTCTGTTTTTCCAAGGGAGTTTAGATTGTCTGCATTTTTAAAAATATTGTAATGTGTTACATTTTTTTTCATAAATGTCCTGCTTACTTGTCACATCTAACTTCATGGTAGTTGCAAAACTTCATAGTTGTGTCGGGTTTGCTAGCACAATAGTCTACCACAATAGTCCATTGAAAGTTAGGTGCTTCCTCACCCTTTTATGGAAAAATGGACTTTTTCTCACAGTGTTGTGAAAAAGACACATGAATGAATGCGTGGAACACAGAGAAGGTCACGCAAACCTTTGCAGTTACTATATTTATTTTATCAATGAGGATCATTCCATGTGAAAGAAGCTCCTAGAAAAATAAGGGGAGACCAGTTGCTAACTCCTAACATCTACCAAGCAAAGAAGTTCAAAAAAGGCCAGATAAGTATGGGCCTGAAACTTGAAACAAAGAACTGAACTGTGCATTAACATCAAACACATGCTGACCTTACGTCCATTCTGCTCCTCCATGTCTGAGGATCAGTGTGCTGTATTCCTGTTGGACAAAAGATGCTGACTTACTCTGAAATGGTGTCTAGTGTTACTGTAAACTCACACTGCTTTTATAGTTCCCAGCAGAACACTCTCTGCACCAAGGTTACATTATCTTTATATGCCTGGCAGGAAATAAAAGATGTTAATGGTGGGACTCCCTGTTAGGAACAGTAGCCCTCAGCCAGAGGAGAAAGGACTAGAGCATGGTAATACATCAACCATCTATGTAAAGATGTAGTTTGATTATGAATATGTGATGTAATTTTGGAAATGCTAATGGATTCACAGAAAAATCAGTTCAGCCAGAACAGATTAGGTGACCAATGCAATGGACTCTGTACAGGTGGGAGAGTCACAAAAGGCAGTGCAACAGTGGCAATGTCACATGTACCAAAAGAGTCTAGATGGGGTCAGCTATGCAGGTCATACTACCTCACGACCACGCCAACATAGCAAACACAAGAGTACAATGAAGGATGTTTAGTCTGCAAAAGACAGTCTGTAACAGTCTCAAAACTCTGAAGGGACTCTATAGTTTCTATTAAACACCACGGACTGTTTTAGTATCTTCTGGATGGTTGTCTAACCATTAGTCCAGTTCTAGGTCAGTTAGAATAGCATCTTCTAGTATTTAAGTACATTTTTGGTACCAAATTCTCTATGTATGTCTAAATCCTCTTTAAGGCATTTATTTCCTAAGACATTAGGAGCAGAAGGCTGCTGCAAGAAATATCTCATTTCTTTCTTCATAGTCTTTTTATTTGTGTTCCTTATTGCACCAAACTGTTCTCTCATTCAGTCCTGGGGCAACTGTTTGCACAGCTTGCTGAAAGCCAACTCATTAAAACAACATAGTGTAAAAAATAGACTTAATGTGAATCATTTCACTGATCCAGTTTACAGCAAATGGTTGAATTCCTGAACTTAGAAGGCAGTGAAATAAAGTTGGGGAAGCAACATTGTGACTCACCTTCAACACAAAGCTCTCTTTCAGGCAATTACAATTTCAATCTATTTGTGCTAAGGTTAATCACAAGCTGGTCCACTGAATACATGAAAAAGGATATGTATTTCGCATGTATAATAGATTAATGCATATAAAACCCCAGGAATTATTGCCTGAACTGTAAGCCAGGTTATAAATTCCATTTAAAAACTGGCAGCATGCATTTGAACACAAATCCACAGCTAAAAAATTTGTACAACTCTCTCAACATTTCAGGTAGGTAGACTTCCTAGAGATGGCTGAACCTACTACAGTTGATTGCTGCCACACCAAGAGATGAAGAATGAAGTGTAGACACAATAAGAATGTAGTGAAAGTATTCAAACTTCCATTGAAGGCCTATATGTTCTGTAATTTGTTAACTACTATTTATGAAATATGACATAATCATCCTCACCTGGGTTACACATTGAATGAACCGTGAAAAAATGTCTTTAAAGCATATAGGAAAGGTAGACAAGGGATACGAGATATTCACTCTATGAGAAAGTGTAGACTGCATTGTCTGCTATATATGCCAGCAGTGGAATGTCCAAGTGGCTTCTGAGCCCTTGTAGGCGCTGCAGAAAAAGAAGTTTCATTCCAGGGTCTCGTTCAGCCTCTAACTATGCTTTTTGGTCAGCTCTTGCAGTGTAGAGAGTTTATGACAAAAAGCCCCAGGGGAACTAGATTTCTTTGTTATTTAAGGGGGAAAGGCTTGAAGGAATGGAAACTTATGAAAGAGAAACTATGAAGGAAATTAACTGTTGAATAGGTGTCAAGCAAATTTTAGCAGAAGATGGCAGAGATGAACTCAGTTTTTCACAGACTGTCTCATTGCTTTCTGAGGATTGCACTAGTGAATATAGAAATGCTCTGGAAAATGAGCTGGAAAGACTGCCCCATTCAAGTGACACAACATGATCTAAGATCCTAAGCTATTCAAGATGACTGAACTTGGGCTAGAAGCATATATCACAAAACTGAGGAAAGTGATGCAAAAAAAAGAATGCTGAGTTTATTTTTGTTGCATTTTCTGTGTAATCTAATGAAAAAGAATATTATTAAAAATCTTTGACACACTATGCAAAACTCATTGGTTCACTTGAAAACTTCAGCTGCTCTAGAAGAATTAACTCGCTCTTAGAATGAAGACATCAGTTAATGGCCATAGGTCTGGCAAGCTAGTTGGAGGTCAGCTCTGGACCTGGAGGTCTGAAGCTGCAAAACCTTCCTTTGGAAAACCTGGCAAACACACTCAGGAGGTGATTGGGGTAGGGCAGTGAAGACTTGGAGGGCCAGTGGACTGGGACCCAGCTCAGTCCTCATTGTTGAAAGGGGGAACAAAGTTCCTACTTTTAATGAAATTCATACTGGTATTAAATCCAAAAAGTTCCAAAATGTACAATATAAATTGGAAGGGTATGTAAGGAAATGTAACCAAGTCTCATTAAAAATGAATCAGTGACCTATAAGGTTTGGTACATTTCTTCATGAATTAATACTGCTCTCAACATGAAGCACTGCAGTCTAAGCTACAGAGTAGCATGTGTTCTCTCAGGGTTAGATGTGAAGGGATTTACTGACTTTGCACTGTTTCTCTCAAGAGATGCAGAGCAGGCAATGAAGGAAAGAAAAAATATTGTGTTGCACCTTCAAAATCAGTTAACTATAATCAGATATTAGAGATATGATGATAGTTTAATCATAATAGTATACTTACTTTCTAACATTACTAAAGAGCAGAAATACACATCTTTGATTTTCTTAATCTATTTGGATGCTCTTCAGGAATGACTCAATTTAAATCCTGTCAGCTTTCAAATTTTAGTTTGGTGATAAGTACTTCTCTGAAATTATTTTATCCCTCAGCTGAAAATACATAGGGCCAATTGACACACATTCTCTACATTAACATAGCAATTTTTTTTTTTTTTCATTTCTGGGGATATGAATTAGCTTTTTCTTGCTCAAAGGACTTAATCTTTCAGTTGATGAAATATGAAGGCTGTTAGCACATCATGAATTAAAATGCAGTGCACCTAAATTCCTACTATGATTTAAAACTGTTGTTTGCTCCAATAATTAAAAGATTCAGTAGTAAACACTCATATTTAACAAATCAGGCTGTTTAGTACAATGACCAGAATATATCTTACTACAGGCTGTAAAGAAAGAGGCTATCCTAATTCTCTGATAAAAGTACTCCAAAATTTATGCTACTTACAGCATAAACCAGAGAACATAGCACTTTTCTTGCTTCTTTAAGGACTGTTTTATGAATGGATGAGTGTCTAATTGCTGCAGTCTCAGGAAAGTATTATGCCTTAAGTTCACTTGACAGTCACTTGACTGTATCAATGGAATCTGCTGCTTCTTATCAGTGACATCTGCTGTTCAAAGGTCCATTACGAATAAAAGCAAATGCCGACTCCTGCTGTGTGAAAACACTGGGAATGCTTGCTCAGTGTTGGTAAGGTTGGGATATTAAAAGGAGGTTGGTTTTCTACCAAATTAATGTGAAACCCTGCCCCTGAGCTTCTTTATTCTCTGTCACACTCATGTAAGACTTTCTCAAGTTTCATCAATTTAGTAATTAAGTTGCTGATAGAGTGAGCACTCATGCAGATGATAATTTGGTATGCAGGCTATAATTATGGCTACAGTGACTTCCACTTACCCCCACGAGTTAAGTCAGCATGGTTTGGTACTGATGAATGAGCAGTGAGGGCTAAGCATGGCTCAGCACAACTCTGCCCATCCACAGGCTTATCCTAGAGGAGGCGGAGTGCTGGAGCAGGAATCTCTGGTACAAAAAGCTGCACTACAGCGAGCATAAACTGGGACAGACGGTTAAGCCTGCCAGGGCACTGTAGCCCACACCTCTCTCTACAGTTGTGCCAGCGATTATCTTGCCCTGCCATTTAAGGAAGCAGCTGAAAGTCATTTGCGACTCACTTTCCAGGTACGCATAACAGAGCAGCAGTACAGCCAATTTTCCCCCTCACTGTTTTTAACTTTTTCTCCTCCTGAGCTAATTACCCTTGCATGATAGCTAAACAGTTGAAATGCAAAAGTCCAGTCACCAGATACATTTTGTCTGTGAGCAAAAATTAGTTTTGAAAATCTCCTTTGCAATAAAAGTTCAAATATAAAACCTTGAAGACAGTTTGTCAGAAGGAATAAAAGCAGAGGGAAGAGGTAGGTGAAAACGAAAATGCCAATCTTTATGCTAAAATCTCACTGAGGTGTGTTTTCCATGCATTACAAGAGTTATTGCCCTTCTCAAGTCTTATTTGGGAAGAAGGGGCCTAAAGACCTTTCCACTGAGAGGATGAATTGCTTATAAATTCCAATTTGAATCCTCTAAGCAAGGACTAAACCTGAAGAAGTGTGCTAGACAAAGCATATCAGAATGAATTAGTCTGTCCAATCTTATTGATCAAGGTCACTCAATGACATTAAGGTGAATCTCCTACTACTGTTGGCTTCAAACAGTTGTTGGTCCGTGTTATCTTTCAAGTGTTTGCAAGTGTTTTTGAGAAAAGTACCCGATAACATGGGCCAAAACTACAGCAGGAGGCATAATAACTGAAGAACTGGTATAAGTCCATGCTACTACTCAAATCCTTGTCCTGTTTAATTTACTTTTTCAGATGCTGCTGTGTGACTATGTAATGAAAAAGGCGTTCTTTTATCCTCAATGACTGCTGGATGTGTGCACACCAAATTTCGTTCTTACTTAGCCTATACCTTCCTCTGACAATACAAACGAAATAAACCTATGTGACTAAGAGCTCCTTTAAGAGAGAAAAAACCCAGGATTGGAAGTACTTTGATTGTGGTAGTTTGGTTTTGTCATCATTACATTTCTAAAACTATCTTCTGGATTTCTAAATGGAGAGGGAAAGGCCACTTATAAGCAATTGTGTAGCACCATATAGGAAACCACCAGAAGGAAATATAGAAGCCAATTCTCTTCTGATTGTATGCACTGTGTGGCTTTGGCCAACACAATTCAGACTGTAAGCAGTGCTGCTTGTGCACAGTACATGACAGGGGGGAAATTTGGTGCTACAGTGTGTGTCACCTAGTAGTGTTGTACTTGTTTATATTTACTTCTCTGTTATCTTTGACAATTACAATTCTTGGTCGCACTTCAATCTATTAAAATAGTTGTCCTTTCTGCAGCATACTACAAGATAAAATACTGCCTTTTTTTTTTTTTTTTTAGTTGCTTTATTTTCAAGGGTTTATTTTGCTTTGTTTAAGGAAAACAGGTAAGGAAGCTTAAATAACATCTCTCAGGAAATGAAATGATCACTACATCTTTAGCTGAACTGGAATGCACTTAAGAAAATAAGACAGAGGTTTAAGTTAGAGTCATGGGAACTTTGGAACAAAGCACCAAAAGCATGAAACCCCAACACAAATGCAGCAAAGATTTTCCAGATGTGGAATTCTTTCTATGGATCAGCAGAGTTAGCTTAACTTACTTAACCTGTAATGATTATTCTGAAGGGAAAAAGAATAATAATAATAAAAAAAGGCAGTATGGCTCATATCTTATCTCTCAGCCTTTACATATAAATAAATGCAATTTACTTTGCTGAAGATTTTTATCTAGATTTGCTTTATGAAAAGACGTCTGTTTCTTATTCCACTTAGTTTGTCTAATGTGGCATACATTGTCTCTCCGGAAATGCCTTTGAAATGTACTACAAAAGTTAATACATGTAGCAATTTCTTGGATTGGAATCTCTCTTGGTTAGTTTTCCAATGTCCATTTCCTCATTAAATGCAAAATGACACCAAGTTTTGATTACAACTGTAACATATCTCTCTACCTCTCTCTATCTCTTTACAGTTTCTAGGATGTCCTTTGGCTATGTTTGTGGTTTTATGTTCTTATGATATGCTCACACTTTTTTTCCCCCCTCTTTATTCAGCTGAAGAATTACATTGACTTATTGTATTCTGATCATTGATTTGTTTCTGCAAATTTCAAGATCATTCTAATTATTGTTAGAACGTTTCCTAACATGTAGCAGACTATAGCTGTTGCTGTATAAGTTATATGGTATTCTTAATTTGATGATGGGCAGTTGGTACTATTTCCTGGAGGAAAACCATTCCTCCTACAACACAGAAGAACACTCATGAAATAAAAATTTATTCAGTGTACATATTAGGACTGAACATTCAATATATTTTTACTACAAAATATCATTTTTGACACATTAAAATAAAACTCAATATTTGGATAATGACATATTGCCTTACTAATTTGACATCATGGGTAAGTTTTGATTTGCTATTTGGAGGTTATGATTTGTGTTAGTCCTACAAAAATCGGCAGTAAGACTGTTATTAATGTCACTGAGGAAAAGGTTATAGTAATCAATTTCTCTGTCACTAGTTTTTCCTACAAATGCTAGGCTGCATCCATGCTTCGAAACACAGAACCAGATTTAAGTTCTAAGGGCAATCTGCCATCTTCTTCTAAAAGGGTGAAAGAATTTTTAGGAATACTATATACTCTCTCTCAACTTTACAATCATTTTCCTGCCACAAATGCACAAACAGTAGTGAAATTATACCTGATAAAACTGATTAACCCAATACACATTTCAAAGTTCTACCAGATCAGGTATATCAGTTATGAACATGCAATAAATATCTGCTGAAGGCACACTTGTGCTGACACAAAAAATGTTAGTCCACCTCAAGAATTAGTCTGAGCCATACCACCAAAGCAAAGCCTTGGCATCTCCTGAGCATTCAGGAATTTCATCCCCGTTTTGAGAGGTTGGTAACTATAAGAACAAAATCTTTCTAGTGTAGGCATGGTTTTTGTTCTGTAGAGTATTCTATGTAAATCAATTGATAAATTCTTGACTAAAGTCTTAGTCTTTCTTTTTCTTCCTTGCAGTATAAAGACACATTGATTACAGGATGATGTAAATTAGACACCTGCCTGGAGGAAGCTGTATTTATTTTTTTTCCTTGCCTTTTAACAGTTATTTCAACTGCTCTTCCCTAATTTTAAGCCAGTGTTTTGATACGTATTAAAATCCCTGGCAACTTTCCTCTTTGCCTTTCGATTCTGATTATCGGCAGCTATGGAGAAATTATGAACCTGGCTAGCACTCTGAAATTGGTTACCAAATATTTCCTCTTCTTTTAAAGTACAGCAGGTGCAATTGAAGCCACAGTAGATTGGGATTTAAATTAATAACCTACCCATTGAACTACACAATAATCACACAGAGAAACTTTCAGAGTAATCATTTTAGACTTGGGTTTAGCAATCTTCTGCTTCCAAATGTAGTCCAAAGTCATGTGACTAGAATGATCACCTGCAGGAATAACTCCTTGCAGATTTATAGTTTATACATTTAATAATAACTCCTTGCAGATTCAGTTATTGCTTTCATTGTAATACTTATACATTAAGCAACAATTTAATGCAGTTATCTGATTCTTTCCTAAAATGTCATGAAGGGGAAATTCACTAATTGTCAACATTAACACAAAGGTAAATTGACAATGGTAATAAAGCAATTGCATGAGGCAAGAGACTTATCTGCATATAAGAATCATATGCTGGTGCATTTTGAAGACCAATGACATCTACCATATGCTAGAGAATCAGCATTTGATTTGACTGCCATTTCCTGACATGTGTAAAAGCAATCTAATTTCTCAAATGTGTTTGTAGAGGTTTGAGACAATGGCTAAACATGATGACTACATACCAAAAATTATTAAAAAATCTCCAATATAATGAAAACCACTTTTTGTCATTGTAGTTGGTATCTTTGACTTCATACACAATAAAATGTCTACTTGCTCAGGCTGAACACACTACAGGCAGAAACTGCAGTTCTCTCAAACATCACTTGCTATAGCAGAAGACATTCAGATCACAGACCAACAACTCTAAGAAGATTAAAAAAAAAAAATCCAATCTGAGCAACTTATGACACCACAGTTACAGTCCAACCTTATCACTGTGCTGCCGAGGATGGTTCCACATCAGGAAGACACTTTGCCTCCGGGTGTGCCCAGTCCAAAGTGTGCTTTTGGGTGTTTCTCACATGAGTTTTCAGCATGTTTCTAGAGGAATGTAAATAATCATGTTTCCTCATCAAACGTCAAAGATCTCTCTTTTTTGCCCCCTAAGGATTTGTGAAAAACAACTTTTAATTCTAATAAGACAGGAGTTTAAATTGTACATGTAAGTACCTCAAATGTATCAGCAGCAAAAAACCTGGTGCTGCCTTTTTGAAATAAAGCTCATGCCCCAGGTGATCTGGGAATGAAACTAATTCTTACTCTTCTGTTTTAACTGATGCAAAAAGAGAAAAGTTATTTTGCCACCTGTTTTTAAATGCCCGAAGCTCTTCATATTAAGCACAGTTTAAAATTGTTTGGTTTTCTTAGGTTCCTCTTCAACAACTCTGAAACAACTTAGCAGTCCAAGTTCTATTTTCACATATGAACACATTAGTACATTATCTTGCTGATGTTTTGAATGTTGCCTTTGCAAAGAAGACTATATTACATTTTTCAGAAATGACTAGGCATCATCATAATTTTGTGCCTTGTGCAGGTTTTACTGCCCAAAAGTAACTTTGGGAATTGGTGCACAATTAGCGGGTGTCACAACAGAGACCTTGTTATTCTTCTTCAGGTATCTAAATAATTATGAAAATGTGGCCAAAAGTTAATTTCAAAATTTGGTTCTAGGCATCTCAGCTTTTCAGAAGTTGACTTTATTTCTGGACACCAGTAAAATAAAACCATCACCTGATTTCAAAATCAACAGTCCCGTTACTACTTTGGAAACTAAGGCCTAATGACTACATGTCAGTACCAATTAAAGCAAAGTGAACTAGTTTTATACTTCATTTGAATCAACACAAGTCTTTACCATGAAATCAGTCTGAACAAAATTAGTCTAGAAGTAACTTGATTAATTGGTTATCACCATTCTCTGTAATACTTGCTATAGCCAAAAAAGGAAAGGAAGAACAACTTGAACAGGCTTGCTTTGATTTAAAAGCCATTTTTGGTCAGGGACTACATTTTTTTAGAATGCTTCTGTTGTCCAAATTAATAAGAGACCACAATTTGGGGTGGATAATATACAGTGATTTGGTAGTATTTATAACTGATAACTAAGTTTATATTGAAAAACAACTTGATTATGATTAATTATATGATACTACCCAGAGTATACTGAGTTCCAGTTTACAGTCTGTATGGTGGTGGTTTAAAGTCTGAGCACATTATAATTACTTATAATGTAATATAAAATGGAATTGGCTGAAAGTTACAAATTCTTAAGTCTCCTGATGTATTTTCTGCTTTGACAAAGCAGATTTGACAAAACAAAAAGCATGATTCCTACAATATTTTTGTTTGCAACTTGGGATTTTATAGTCTGGAAGTGTAGATAAATAAGTGATAAAAAACGGCCTGGAGAGCAGCTCTGTGGAAAAGACCCTGGGGTCTTGGCAGACAGCATGAACTGCGTATGAGCCAGCAGCGTGCCCTGGCAGTAAAGAGAGTTGGCAGCAGCCTGGGATGCATCAATAAAAAGCATGGAGGGAAGGCATTATCCCTCTCTAGGTGGTGCTTGTGAGACCACATCTGCAAGTCCACTTTCAGGATATTCCCAGTACAGGAAAGACACTGATAAAAGGGAACAAGTGCAAGGGCTGGTCACCAACCTGACAAAGGTTTGGATCACTTGGCCTGTGAGCAGAGGCTGCAGGACTTCTTTAGGCTGCAGAGATGGCTTTTGAGATCCCACCAGAAGCTCTGCAGGACTTCACAGTAGGGAAACAAAAAGATGGTGCTGGGCTCTTCACACAGTGTGTGTGAGACTGACAAGAGACAACAGGCATGAACTGAAACCAGAAAGGATCAGGCTGTAAGGGAAGCCGTCCCCGCCATGCAGCGGGTACAGCAGTGGAAGAGGGAGCCTACAGAAGTTGCACAGACTCTATTCTTGAAAGTTTCCAAGGTTGGACTGGATAAAGTTCTGAGCAACCTTGTTGCTTGCAGGGCTGGCCTGCTTGAACAGAAGGTTGGAGAAAGGACCGCCCAAAGGTATCCTTGAAGAGAGTTTTCACTAATAGGTGAGGAAGTCTCTTATGAGACACATTCTTACAAATTATCAATGTGAAATTTTATAAATGTCAAATAGCTTTAAAATAATTCCATGCTAATACTTGGGGTTTTTTTCCTAATAATAACACCATTTCGGTGATAAAAGAAAACTTGCCTTAACTAGGAAATAACATATTGCCTTAAAAACACATTGGATCGGACAGAAAAAGGACAGCTGAAAGATTTAGCATGACAGCTGGAAGCAGTAATCCCTCAGCTGGAATTATATAAAGCTTTATTCCTATCAGGGAAATACCTTAATTTGAATAAGGTAATTTCATTACTTAAGAAAAGAAGTTAAACTGACAGAAAAATCAAAATTTGTTTGTTCCCCACAGATACATAAAACATTGAGGCATGGCTTGTTTCCTTTAAAACAAAAAATGGCATTTGAATATTTGTCAAGGAAATTTTTTGTTTCCACAATTAATGCAATCATCAAAGAATCTAGAAATCACAGCTAAAAGAGCATTACAGTGTATGATATGGAGCAGTGCAATGTAAAGGGAATGGCCTGTCCTTTTTATTTGCATAAAATAATTCAGTTAAACTTCTTGATCTAAGCGCTTTAATGATCAGAATAAGACTAAACTAAAGAAATGAACAAAATTAAGTCTTTGAAGATAAAATCAGCATATTGTGATTTAAGAAGCTCTTTCAAAGAAGTATAAAAGCAAGTGCATACTGGTGGCCCATTCTAATGTAGATGGAGTAAGAATGAAGAAACTAGCTAAGAAATTTTATGCACAACAGGTTAGTTCACAGGTGAACGTTACTTCAGCTGTACTTTATTATTATAAAATTTTTTAATGGAATTTGTTTTAGCATTCCACAAAACATCTGTTTTACTGTCCAGGCATGACACTTGAATGTTTGTGTTCTTCTCCAAGGGTATACAGCCTTCTTGACAGCTGGCTCCCCCCAGAGCATGCTCACACTACCTGGCCCTGCCCTTCACTTTTTAAGACACAAGAAAATAATATACAATAGATAATCATGAGGAGTTTTAGGTGTCATCCTGCTTCCAGTGCATTGAGCATGTTTTTAAGTGGACTTTCATGGGAAAGCTGCAATTCCAGGACCTACTGTTTCCTCCAAAACTTAAATGAAATGGACACAGCACCCTAAGATTAATGAGGTTTTGGCTTCACACAGTGCTACGTGCATTTTAAAGTTGATATGTTTATATCCACATGCATGCAGTGAATATGGTGTAACTTTTAGAAGTGAAGTAATTTATTTGGAAGAACACACGCTAGTGTGCAGTTAATAAGCTACTAAAAATCAAATACCAAAAATCCTGACATCAGCTATTTTACTGCATTTAGAAAAAAAATAGAAAAAAACAAGCAAGTAAACATCATTGGGAATCTTAGCATGAAAGATCAACTTTTGGTATCTATTGGCATAATAATTTTTTCTAATAATGAAATAAATGGCAGTGGAATTAAAATATATTTATTAGCATCTATTAATGTCTGGCAGCCATCCATGCATATTCTGGCAGAGCTTCTGTAACTGTTTTTCAGTGTGACAGACTGAAGTGTGAGCGGTCACATTTTTATTTAGAAAGCAAACACTCTCCCAAACCGAATTTTATAACTGTTGCAACATCAACAGTTAAAGAAAGATTACCTACAAACTGGTACTTCATACTATGGTCTCACAAAAGACTGTTCTACTAAAACCAGATAAAGCATTTGCAAAATGGGAAAATAAATAACTAATTGTGCCCAGTTTATTCTAGAATACCAGCTAGAGTTACTGTAAAACAGCCAGAAAATTTGTCACTATACCAACTAACTTGTATTTCTCTCGGGTTTATGTGGAAAGTGATATCCCATAACCAGTCACATTTAATTTCTTAATGTTTGCTCTAGGTTCAAAATGAATTGTATATGGATGAATCCTTAATTATTTTATGAAAACTGAGCATCCAGTGAATACTTCTTGGAGCAAGTATTGATTTCTCTGGGTCTTGAGCATGCTTGTAATCCAGTGGAGATTTTATCTTTTACCATTTTGATTAGAGCTGCAGTTAAATGAAATGAAATAAAAAGACCCCTGCCTAGTGTGCCAAGCACTCAATCTTTTATGTGCCTTGTTATATGACTGTGAACCTGTCACTATTGGATTTGTTCTCCTGCTGTGAGTTCTCACAGACAGGCCTGAGTCACTTTGTCATCACTCCATCACCTCCTGTTCTGCAGCTCATCTCACCGTGGGTCTGAGCACCAAGTGTCCTCTGCTGCCTAACACTGACAGAGCCTGTGAGAAGAAATACCCTGTCATTAAGGTCCCTTTAATCATCTGTGTATTTGTCTTCCTTCTGAATCAAAAGGCAACCAGGAAAATAACACCAAAGGACAGTAGAGTCTGTACTTTACTAAATAGTATCTTTACCAGAAATCTATATTAGATGCAGAGAAATAATAATAATAAAAAAACCAACCAAACAAAAAACCAAACCAAACTTGTTCACTGTTATGCTCATATCATAATACTAACACTGGGGAGTTTTCAAACACAGTATACTGGCCAGAGATCCAATGAGGCTGCTGTCTTTGACTGTGCTTAATGTCTTATTCTCTTGTTGGCTTGCTGATCATCAAAACACAGATGAGAAATGGGTTATTAAATCTGTTCTCCTATATATCAAAGCCTGACACTTTTATTTGGGCTGAATAGACCTCTATAACCTTCTGATTAAATAGAACACTGAGATTTACCCAAAGAAATTGGGCACTTTTTGCACAGTATATTTTTAAGAAAGAGAGAATATTTTGGTAGAAGCACGAAAACTCAAAAGCATGTTCCATTGCTAGTCTCACTTAAAAGAAACTTTTCTTCTTTCTTAGAGTGGCAACTATTCTAAATGTGTGCTCAACAAAAAATACCACAGAGCAGTTAATTTGTGCACAGGAAAAAATATTTATTATCATGCTGAACATTATGGACCAACGGTGTTAGTATTTATTTAATATTTGTTTAGGGCTAGACTAAACCTACTCTCCTGTTTATGTGCTAGCACACAGTTTTGTCACCTCAAGAGAAATGAACTGTGCTAGTCTGTGACCAGATGTAGATATTCACTCTACTTTTCCTGCTGGATCTGTTATAGCAATGTTTCTCTGTGACAAATATTGTTGACTACTCTCTACAAATATTTGAGGATACATTGGGAAATCATGAAGCGGGTACACAAAGAGACTTAGGCAATGATTCTAATATTGACTTACAGTCATTTCACCTTTGTTTTGGGAAGACTGCTCCAGAAACATAAGTTAGTCCTGAATTAGGAAGCTCATGGTGGGTTCCTTGTCCTGACTATTGGTACCTGTGTGAGGACTCATCTTGACTTGACAGTAAGTGGAGAGTTAGCCAGTACCATTGCTCAAGCCTCACCTGCGATTCACATCAGTAAAACAGATGCTGGCATATGGCCATGTGAACCAAACATTCCGATGCTGATTACTTTAGTCTATAAATGAAGTCAACACTACTAACCCTGACACAGACACCTCCATTACTGACAGGTGTGATGAACTTCATCCCTCAAATTTCTTTAGAGTTTGTGGACAGAATATGAACAATGTAAACAAAGACATGCAAATACATAAATTACTCAAAAGAAAAACAGACAAATCTGAAAAAATAGTGGTTTGAATTTGATTTTTGGCCTGCATTCTTGATTTAGGTGCCAACAATACTAATCCTGAGTCATCTCTTGGCTTGAACCATCATTTCCCCTGACTGTGCATAATGCTTGATCTTAACTTCTACCTCAAAATGTTATTTTGAATGATTTATTTTTGTCAACATTGCCAGAACTGTCAACACTATTGAGACTTCTTAAAAATGCATTACTCAGAAAGAGCTGATGCCACAGTACGTAATTTGCAATGCTCTAATTCACACAAGTGGAGGCAATAGTGTACATATTTAGGCATGAGTGATGTTCTGCTCAGTATACTGATCGTTTATAGATTTTTGCCAAAGGGACTCTGGAATTGCATGTTTACTGTGCTTTCCACTGTTAAAAAAATTAATTGCTTAGGCAACTCTTGAGTTATTAATTAACAAAAGCAACAATGTTTTCAGATTATGCCTGGCTTTGCTCCAAATCTAAAAATAGAATGTGTGGGTTTTTTTCGTTTGGTTTTGTTTGAATTTGATGTCAAAATTTACTGCATGTTGGAAAATAAATAGAATTGAGAAAATGCTTAATTTCAAGGATTAACAAGTGCTACAAACATAATCAGTAATGTGTGAACTAGGCTGCTGAAACAGCTTGGTCCATTCAATAATCCAAATATTTGGTTGCATATAGGAAAAACACTTGAAAGTATCGAAGTATCTGGTGTCAAAATAATAGAAAGTATTGTAAAAACAAGGTTTTCTTTTTATATATAAAATTTTAAAACCAGAAACACTAGAATAACAGCCTTTTTACTTTCTTGTATTTCTCCTATCAGTTGCAGATGGAATCAAACAGTAGTAAGTAGTAAAGAGGGACCTACAAGAAAGTTCTCTTAAAATGAGAGATGTTTGACTAGAAGTTTTGAGTGCATTTTAATCCAATTTTAATACAATGCTATCCAATCTCTTTACCTTTTATGTTATTAGCCTTGCCAGTAATAAAATAAAAAAAACTCTTTTTTTTTTGTTCTGTAATATTTCGTGATATAATTTAGTTTCTTCATAATAATATAACTGGAATGAATTAGATTGTTGATATTTCCAAATAAATATGAAAATTAACATTAATTTATATACGCTATATTATTTTTCAAAGGCTTTCACAGCTTTCTCACACATCTTTGTCATTCATGACTCTTGGGTACTGTCATTGATGTGAAGTGTAAATAGCAATGATAAAATGATGGTAAGTTATATTGCAAAGCATAAGACCTGACTGTCTGAATCAAGATCCAATTGCATTTGACAAAAATAACATTTCCTCCCCTATCATTCATTTCATTCCCTATCAACAGGACTGATTTTAACAATCATTTCCCTAATATGTGCTTAATATTGCAAAAATCCAAACATGACCTTGTGAGCTTCTGAGTTGTAGAGTTAAATAAAAGCCAAAACTGACTAAAAGGCAATAACATTTTCATTCTCAGTCTAGCTTGTGCTCATGGGCATAAAAATGTCAGCAAACTGATTTCATGTGGCATGAAGTTCCACCTAATACTTGTAATATTAAATATAATGCTGTCCACAATAAAAAAAAAACCAAACAAAAAAACCCAAAACAAACCCCCAAATAAAAACCAACCAACGAAAAAAACCACCAAAAACATAACACTGAAATCTGAGCAGAAAGAGATATTAATATGCATATGTACAGATGTATGTAAAAAACCCATTTATTTTATACCATCATCAACACTAATATGATAGGTAGTTTTGACACCGAAGAAGTAAGCATAGAGCTTTGAATCTTATTTTTTATTTTACTGGCCATATGTTACAGCAAATATTTGTTGTAGATTTATTCCTATAGTTTAAATCTGGTGTCATTACAAGTCTGTGCCCTGAAGACTTTTTAAAGATTTTCAGATAGCCTTTAATGTCATATGGCATGGAAGCGAGGAAAAAAAAATAAATGTATAAAACCTTACAATGCTGCATTATTTAGGCTGTACAAACTTATATGATATTAGCTGCATATAGTAAAGTCAGTTATAATCAGTTTGCACCATTGGAAATAATTTAAAAGATGTGGTCAAATATGGACTGCTTGAGAAAAAGAAACACCAAATAATGCTACCTATATGCAAATTCTATAAACAAAAATTATATTTAAACAAAATTATATTTAATAAGATAAACATGGGTCACAGTTTGGGATTTCTTTCTGAAATAGCAACATCATAAGCAGACACCTCCATAGATTAGAATTGAAGCTTTTCTCTCACATTTCATAAACCATTCCTCTCCCTTAATAAGCAAAAGAAAATAATCTTAACCAGGATAATGCAAGAAGATATCACCAACAAAAAGCAGACTTAAATCTGAATGCCAAGTGACATTGGGATATTTTGAGGTATTTTTCAAGCTATATTCAATGTACAGTAGCAAAATGTCAATTAAAATAAAGACAAGAAACCACATTGATTCTAGAGAACTATAGTTCTAGGAGTGGAGCGTTCCCTAGTGTTATCACAAGAATACACCCATTTGACAATGTCTAGCAAGCAATCACTAACAGATTTCACATACCAACACCAAAGTATATAACATGTTCAAAGAACATGTATAACAGAAAAGAATAGAAAAATAATATTTCAATATTCTACAAGTACTTAGCCAAAACAAATGTCATTATCTCCAGTCAAATACTCTAGGTAACCAAAATTCCTGCCATATTAAAAATAGGCAATAAAGTTCACACAAAGTCACCAGATTCCACGGACTTGAGCAAACCCATTTGCATTCATGTTTCTTAATTGAGTTGTCTAATAAATCATAATAGATGTTAACATCAAACAACAATTAGTAACAACAGGAAGACTGACCCTGCAACACAACCAGTTACTTTGTAGCTGTAGGACAGTTTCAAACATCTCTATTAGTATCACACAGAAAGCTGGACTGCTTTTCAGAAAAATACCCTACTCAGGAAAAAATTAATATCTGTTACATAGACACTGGGCAGATCTGCAATTCAACACTTTAGAAGCTCCGCAGTTGAAACCTGTCTTTTATCACTTAGTTAAGTAACACTGTATTCCAAAACCAAATATAACAAGGAAATGAGAAAATGAGCAAATATTGACTCACCAGCCTTCTCCTTCTCTGAAATAACTGGCATAGCCTGAAAGGGAAAAAAAAAAAAAGATACCACTATTAAAAAAACAGTAATATTAGGGAAACATTACAAAAAATCTTAAGGTAAATTTTGTGACTGTCCAGAAGGTCTGAAAAGAACTGAGGTCTCACTTTGTTAAGCACTCTGGAGAGAAACAGTTCTCATTTGAGTGTCTTGTAATCTATTATGAAACTAATTACCATTAAAAACGTCTAGGAGAGAAGGGAGGAGATGGAGTTAATAAGATATTCCTATGATTGCACTTTGAAGTAATCAAACTAGAATACATGCCCACAAAATTCCACTGGGAAATTACTTAATAATTCTGAGGGAGTGAATACAAAATCCATATGGCTGAAGATCAGACTGAAATGCCAAATCTTTTCTCTGCAGAACTCCAATGCCATTGACTCCATATAATTAGGACTTCGGTTCAAATATATGCTGTTCTATAGTCTATCAGTTTCTTACTTTTTATATAAGTTTTCAGGAGCAACTAATAGAAGTGTTTTCATATCAGTTGCAATTGTTTCTGGACTTGGAAAATTGTGTGGGATTTTGTTATTTGGTTGGGGTTTTTTTTTGTAATGGGTGTTCAAACTTTTCATATTATACTTTTCTTTCAGATTAACATAGAAGAACTTTTTGAGTGTATTTTTCCCTAATAAAAAGGAGGTTATAGATTGAATGAATAGTAAAATGAATCTATATGGCACATATACAAAAAGAATGTAAAAATGTGCTTATATGATAAAAGTAAGAGGAGTTAGGTGAGAAATGGAATTGGGTACACAATGTATGCAGAATTGCCATGTGCACTGAGGTATCAATTTCACATCCATTTCACTTATGTTAGTCTGGCCTTTATTGAGCAGAAATTCCTGCAGCAGATTCACAGAAAGAGTGATGGACAGAAAGAACAAACCAACCAGCTTCAGACTTGCTATAGAGTTCTCAAAGCAGGCTTTGAAAATTTAATTTCAGGATTTGATTTGTCCTGCTATATAAAATAATACATTACAGAACTTCCTGGATGATATTTTGTACAAAATTTCAACTAGAACACGTCATAGATGATAAATATTACGACATAGCTTTGGTGACTCTTCTGTTTCACCTGTACTCTGACTAGCTAAATACCTGTTGTTTTAGTTGGACATGCAAAAATATTATACCATCAGAGTAATATTTTTCAAAACAATAGCTCTTGCTTGAAAAGCACTTCCCTTGCATTTTGCAAGCATATATTTGTTCAGAAGATGGATCATTTTGCTCCAGTAATGCAAAAAAGGGATTAACTTACATAGACTGAAGAAAATTAATGTCTCAAAGAAACATTAAAATCACAGAGTGAATCAAGGTCTTAGTTTCAGAGAAAGAAAAGGTGTATTATGTACAGATTTTTATTTTAAAATGATAGAATTTTGAAAATGAGTATATAGCTTTCATTTCTTTCCTGGTCCTAAGTGGTTACACTGTTTAAGATAAGTAAGAAAATAAGAAAGAAAGATTAAGCTATTAGAGAGCATCCAAAGGAGGGCAATGAAGATGATGAAGGGCCTTGAGGGAAAGTTCTATGACTAGCAGCTGAGGGCATTTGGTCTGTTCATCCTGGAGAAGAGGAGACTGAGGGGAGACCTCATTGCAGTTACAGCTTCCTTGTGGGTACCTTCCAACCCTGCATATGCTGTGATTCTTTGATTAATATTTGTCTAATGAGGAAATTTGTAAAGACAGAACTTCATAAAGAGAAGAAAGTGTGAAACATTCAAACAAAGAGGAAAAGAAAATAGTATGAGAAAGAATGAGAGAACATTAGTGTAAATGAAATGGGATGGTCAGGATGAAAGAAGGAAAGATGGAAACATGTTATCACATTTTAATGTTGAAGCTTATTAGCCAGATTCATAGGGAAAAAAAGCTTTAAGAAAAGCTTAGAGGACATTGAGACAGCTGAAGATGTGGCAACCAGCTGAACTGTCAGCACTGAAATCATAAGCTGTGCCATGGGAAAGAGATAACAGTTTGATGGAGACAGCCTTTGTAGGGTCTAAAATGCAAAGGCAAGAAGAACAGCTGAGGGAGAAGCAATTACAAGACTCAATGGGGATATGACAATGGCAAGCAGAGAAGATTTTTTCTGGTGGCTTTATGACAGACTTAAATAGACTTTAATCAAGTTTATAATGGCACTGTGAGTCACTAGAAGTGCCTGTGGCCTGAATGAACTCTTCTGAAACAGCTGTCATCATCAATCATATCAACATGAAATTTCTTTTTTAATATTGGCATATTGTTAATAACGCCATTTGTCATATCAAGTTTTTTTTTTCTGGAAATATACAATATTTCTTACTGATGATCATTAAAACATGTTGATGAAACATAAATTTTACTGAATTTGGTAGATGGCAGTCCTAAAGGTTGTTAGAATTTAGTGTGTTTAACCCAGGTAAAAACTGTAACTGGAAATACATAAAACCATCATGCCTCAGGGCAGAGGTGTAAATCACAAAATTTCTACTTGGGTTAAGTAGGGGGAAGAAGTTCCAGAAAATTTCAAGGTTGAGTGAGGTTTACAGATAAAAGGACTTCCTACATTCCTACAATAATCTTCTAGAAATTCATTAAGACTGATGTTAGAGAGATGTGGATTATACAAGTTACTAAACGTAAGAATTGTAAAAACAAGTCAGCTGCATGGGAAAAAGTAAATAATGCTAGCCCATTCAGATAAAGAAATACATTCAAAATAAGAGCATCACAAAGTATATACATTGTCTTAGTGTAATTATGAGAAGGACCTCATATGGTGATGACTACCTGTCACCACCATTTTTTATTACTCCAGGTTCCCCACAGTGAATTATATAAATATAGATACTACTTTTTATTGAGTCACTTTTCTTCCTGATACCAAACTTAGCCCTCTTTTTTTCAGCTAAACATAGTTCCATTTCACAGACTCACCGAATCATTACAGTTGGAAGAGACTTTCAAAATCATCAAGTCAACTTTTGAATGAACACCAACTTGTCAACTAAGTTTTAGCACTTACTGCCACATCCCATTTTTCTTGAACATTTCCAGGGACAGTGATTCCACTACCTCCTTGGGGTTATGATGCTTAACCACTCTTTCAGCAAAGAAATTCTTCCAGATCTCCAACCTGAACCTACCCTGGTGCAATTTGAAGCCATTCCCTTTGGTCTTGTCACTAGTTGCCTGGAAAAAGAGGCCAACCCCCACCTTGATACAACCTCGTTTAAGGTAGTTGTAGAGAGTGACATGATCTTCCCTAAGGCTCCAGGATAAAAAACCACAGCTCCCTCAGCCACTCCTCATTTGACTTACCCTCCAGACCCTTCACCAGCCTTGTTGCCCTTCTCTGGACACACTCCAGCACCTCAATGTCATTGTTTTAGTGAGGGGTTCAATACTTAACACAGAACTTGAGATGCAGCCTCACCAGTGCTGAGTATAGGGGGATAATCACTGCCCTGGTCCTGCTTGCCACACTACTTTTGATACAGGCCAGGATGCCACTGACCTTCCTACCCACCTGGACACACAGTGGCTCATGCTCAGCCATCTGTTGAATAGCACTCTCAGGTGTTTTTCTTTTGGACCACTTTTCAGCCACTCTTCCCCCAGCCTGTAGCAGTGGATGGAGTTGTTGTGATCCAAGTTCAGGATCCAGCACTCGGCCATGTTGAACCTCAGCAGGCCTCGTCAGAGCATTCCTACTTTCCAGCAGATCAACGCTCCTGCCAAACTTAGTGTCATCTGCAAACTGACCCCTTGTCCAGATCATCAGTGAAGATATTAAAAAGGACTGGTCTCAGTACTGAGCCCTGGGGAACCCCTCTGTGACTGGCCACCACCAGAACGCAGCACCATTCACTACCACTGTATGGGTCTGGCCGTTTTTGACCCAACAAGAGCCATGGGCTGTGTACTTGCTTAGAGGGCTGGTTGCCTTGGGGAGAACCAGTCTTTCTGTTAAAGATTGAGGCAAAGAAGGCATTAAGTACTTCTGCTTTTCCCTCATCCTTGGTGACAATGTTCCCTGCCACATCCATAAAGAATGGAGATTTTCCTTAGCCCTCCTTTTTTTGTTAATCTGTTTATAAAAACTCTTTTTATTTTCTTTCACAGCAGTGGCCAGATTCAGTTCTAGCTGAGCTTTCCCTTCTCTAATTTTCACTCTGCATGACCTAATGACATTCTTGTACTCTTCCTGAGTTGCCTGCCCCTTCTTCCAAAGGTCATAAACTTTCTTCTCTGCCCTGAGTTCCATTGAAAGCTTTGTGTTCAGCAAAACTGATCTTCTGTCCCACTAGCTTGTCTTTCAGTACGTAGGGGTGACCTGCTACTACACCCTTCTTAAAGGATCCAGCCTTCCTGGGCCTCTTTGTTTTCAAAGGCGGTTGCCCAAGGGACTCTGAACCAGTGTCCTGAAAAGGCCAAAGTCTACTAGCCAGAAGTCAGGTAGAGGGTTTGTTGACTGCCTTCCTTACTTCACCAACAGTCAAAGACTTTGTCATGCTGTAGTCACTAGCAATCATGAGGGATCAGCCAGCTACTTATATAATAATTCATCTTCCTCTTCATCCTAGTCGACTCCCAACCAAAGAACATCAGTAATTTTCTCAATGTAAAGCCTGCAAATAATGCAAATGCTTGACTCAGAACATGGTGTTGTGGTGTACCTATAAATTTTGAATCCCTCATAAAAGTTATGAAAAGTGTTTTCCTTAAAAAAAAATGCATATAACCAAGAAAGTATTTACATTAATTCTATACAATTTAAGGAAAACTCATACATATACCACATGTTTAGTCCAAGCTTTAGATTTACTTAGCTTACAGAAAAATTGAAAATATTCCTACTTTATTAAAATATATTGTACTTGTAAAGTCTCTGATTGAAAAAACCAAATAAACCAAAAACATCCCAAAGTCTACCCTGTTGATCCATGAAGTAAAAAGATGTCTAGTATGATACTTTCAAATATCTGTTTTCTAAATAGACTACAATTCTACAGAATTAAGATGTAAATTGAGCTAAAAGTTCTGTCAGAACATTCTATTGTTGCTCAAAAGCTGAGAAAAAAAATCCTAAATGTACATAGAATCCCTTGAAAATTTAAAATAAAATAAACCACAGGCAAATCTTGTTCAGCAAGATCTCAGACAGTTCTACTATTGTTTAGTTTTTGTTAATACAGCTACACATGCTGCTTACATGCTGTCCGGTGGGAAAACATGATGGTTACTTATGAGAAATTCTCTCATCTTCAGTACAGTTTTGAATTCACTGGAGACCTTCCAATGAGTTCCATATGTTCCAAAGGAATTGCATTCCCAGGAAGTGATTTAACATTTCTGGCAATGGAGCAATTAAACTGGATTTTCCTGCTTGACCAGATGGGTTCACTGTAACTTCACATTATTTCTCACTCTCCTCACAGAACTGAAGTAACAAGTTCTGTATAAGCAGATCTGCTTTAGAAAAAAAGCAGACACATGCCCTTCAAAGATTTCAACAAACACCCCTCAAAGTCAGGCTTCTCTCTATTTTTAATAGTATATGGTCTTAGCAGCACTAAGAAAGAAAAGGAAATAAAAAAAGGCGGAAAAAAAAAGAGGAAATCCCTACCAGACCATTGCTGAAATACATTCAAGATTTCTTTCAAATTAGAGGATGGGATTTTTAAATTCAGAAAATGTCATTTAAAATGTGATGTTGAAATTTTTTGCCCACATCTTTGCTGTAATGCAACTGATCCACTGTAAATACGTTATGTGTGCAAATATGACTGTAAAGTGCATGTAAAACACTATAGAGTTATAGAATCATAGAATATTTTGGGTTAGCAGGGACCTTTAGAGGTCTAGTCCCACCTCTCTGCCATAAGCAGGGACATCTTCATCTAGATTAGGTTGCCCAGAGCCCTGTCCACCCTGATCTTGAAGGTTTCCAGGCCCACCTCTCTGGGCAACCTGTCCCAGTGTTTCACCGTCTTCATTGTAAAAAACTTCTTCCTCACAGCTAATCTAAATCAAGTCTCTTTCAGTTTAACACCATTGCCATTTGTTCTATCACAATGGGCCCTGCTAAAAAGTCTGTCCTCATGTTTCTTATAGCCCCCTTTTGGTACTGAATGGCCACAGTGAGGTCTCCCTGGAGCCTTCTCCATGCTGAGCAATTCAAATTTTCTCAGCCTTTCCTCATAAGAGAGGTACTCCAGCCCCCTAATCATCTTCAGGATTCTCCTCTGGACTTCATCATGTCCATATCTTTCCTGTTCTGGGAACCCTAGAGCTGGATGTAGTGCTCCAGTTCTGCTCACAAGAGCTGAGTAGTGGGGAATAAACAATTCCATCAGCCTGCTTGCCTGTCCTCTTTTGATGCAGCACAGAATATGGTTGGCTCATGTCCAGCCTCTCACCCATCAACACTTGATCCTCTCATTCCCCAGCTCATATTGATACCAGGGTTTGTCTGAATACAGGTGGAGGACCTCACACTTGGCCTTGTTGAACCTCATGATGTTCCCATGAGCCCAAATCTCAGGCTTGGCCAGGTCCCTCTTGATGGCATCCTGTCCTTCAGGTGTGTCAACCACACCACATAGCTTGGTGTAGCCTGCAAACTTGCTGAGAGTGCATCCAACCCTACTGTCTGTGTCAGTAATGAAGACATTAAACTGTGCTGGTCAATAAATGTGCAGTGTCTTGGTGGTGAAAGCAGGAGGCATTACCTGCACAAACCCAGAGTGCCTTTGGGAGCAGTGGTGAGGGTGTGCTGAGCTGCAAAACTGCCATTGCAAAAAGTTGAGGTACAGTCAGTCTGACCTGAGCACAGCTTGGCTATACCTTAACTGTGGGCAAGAGATACAGCACTGTTACACTGATCTCAAACCTGCAGACAAAGCCATTATGAATAAAATTACACTAGCTTTTGTTCTGTTCCCTTACACTGAGGTAACATAAACAGCTCTGTCATGACTGACTCACCTGCAAAGGGCTAAACTAGATTGCAAATAGTTGTTTAAAATGACAAATTATCACAGAGGAGCGTGTATCATACAATTCCTGAAATAAGTATTTAGTGACATCTATTTATTTTTGTACTATCTCTTAAACACCTTGGAGTTACTCTCCATTTTAATTTTACAAACAAGATATAGCATCTTTATTTTAAAGTAATTAAATCCATGTTTTTGCCCAGAAAAATATTATTTTTTTTTAAATTACAGAAGATAAAGTGCATTTGGCATTCTGTGAATCACACTTTCAATACTGCCATCCAATCAACAATGGATATTCTACAAAGTCTTATCATAGAAGACTGTTGAGCTTTTCTTAGGTATTTGAAGAGAAATGTTGGGAAATTTACTTGTTAATGATCCAATACATCTAGATTTGTAAGTATTTATTTATAATTTTGCATGTGGAGATAGTATCTTTTACTGTCCAAGGTGAAGGGAAAACTGCAATGATTAGCATATGAGGATTTGACTAGAAAGGGAAAATCCAGCCTTCACAGGTGACTCACAATTGCTGAGCTCAAACTGTTATAAATCCCCTACCTTATTTTTTGAATCACTTCTGTGGTATTCACCTTTTACTCCTGCAATTAAAAATCATGGTCTAAATTCTCACCTTAGTGGATGTTTCTTTTATGCAAAACAGAGATAGTAAGAATTGTGTTTTTCACTGAAATTGTTTGCTTCAAAATCAAATCCATGTTCTTATGCTAAAAAACTAGAAGCTTTGTACTGCATTAGGAGCAAAGAAGAGACCAAACTTCAAAGTCTGTAAACATAAAAAATTATATTTAGGTTTTAGAGAAGATCTTTGATTTTAAGACCAGAAACAACTATTTAGTTTGAAGTATACCTCTGTTGTCATTTTACTACTCAATTGATCAAACCAAAAATCTAAAATCCTCTAAACATGGGCTTCTAACAAGAAAGAAAGGAGATAATATCAAGACAATGTACAACTACCAAGGCAGGACTTATGAACCAAATGACAGGGAAGTCTATGCCAGTAAACAACAGCAAACTTGTACCTGAAAACTGAGGTCAACAATGCTCAGAGAGAGAACAAATTTTAAGCATTACCTAGTTTCTCATAAAACAGCATATGTTCTATATTATCTGGAGTCCTCAAAGAGGCTTTGTACTTTGTTTTATTTAGAATGTGTCTCCATTTTTCTTAGTTTGGATAAGCAGTAATTAAAAATCAACTGGGATATTTTACAAAAGAAAAAAAATTCATGATCATTCAGATGGCTTAAGATTAGGGAAATACTGCAGTCCATAAGCACAAATTTCCTCAGCTATATCCCCATTACACCAATATACCGAATAAATAACTACTGATAAATTCTGATTTTTTTGAAAACAAAACCTTTCATGCTAATGAATCAGATTAAGAGAGTAAACTTGCACTGAAGCAAACTCTTAGCAGCAATGTAGAAGAAAAGTCAAGAATGATTATCTTATTATTCAGATTTATTTACAAAACATTATTTTATTAAATTCATAATTTTAAAAAAATAAGTTCTCAGTTCCCCACAATTTTAACACTTTTGATTTTTTTTTCCATCTGGATGAGGCATGGTTAAAAATAAAACCATCAACTCTCAGGACAGACCAGCTTTAGAAGGGGAATTTAGCAAGGCGTTTCTTCTCTATGGTCTTTCACTTTACTGAAGAGTATAGCAGAGGGCAATTAAAATCCACATCACAAAAGTTGCATCAATTATCTCATTTTAAAAAAAGAAATCAAAGTCACATTCAGATGTGTCTGGCTAAGGTTACGACAACACTATGAATTTTGTTCTAGTGGAAGTATAAAGCTGTATGCTTGTCTGCATGTGCCCTCCTCCAGTTAGTTGCATGCCTGTCCCCACTTACTTTGTTTTCTGACTAGATATTTCTGTTTGTTTGAGCCTCTTTATGTCACTCAGGTCATGCAGAGAGACCCCTTCTAGTTAGTGCTGGATGGTTGGCAGTACTCCTTCCATGAGACAGATGCCAAGAGCCTGCACTTGGGGTGGTCTGATAATTTCCTCTCTCTTCGTCATTCATCTGGTAGGGTGTTACTTTTGTTGGATTGGAAGTGCAAAACAAGGATGCAGGATAACTGTCTTGTGCTCTGTCTGGTGTTATCAGAGACTTTCCACAGATCAGGGTAAGCTCCCAACGGCCTGAAATCTGTCAGGACCTCAGGAAACTGGTTTATATAACAGATAAGTCAACAGCTTGTCTGCACCTTGTCCAGATCATTAAGTGGAATCTGGCCATAATATAGAATTAAGTTCTTTCTCTAGAGAGATGTTAGGGTCTTCCCAGCAGCAACTGCAGGTTTCTAAATACCCCCAGAATTACTGTCATACATTTTCTGAAAAATATTTATGATTTATTTTTTAAATTAGGAATTGCTAGACCTTAGCTTATTTCCACAGAAGGACTCAACTTGGAATAAAAGCAAATGTATGAAAAAAACTTATTTGTGATATTTCCCAGGAGTTCACCAGAAAAGGAACCCAAACTGCTCTTTACATAATGGGATGGACACACAGTACTTGAATGTGGTGTCAGTTAAATTTTAGCTCAATGTAAAGGAACACTTATATAGCTTTTGGTAATAAAAAAACCTGTGCTTCCTCCATTCCCCCAAACACATGTATCTGTTCCTAAAGAAAACACAACTTGAATGCTGACACCAAATCTGAGATGTGACATACTACCTCTAGAATTGGAGCAGCCCCGAGAGTACTCATGTTTTTCATCAATCAGCAAGTGTTCTATTAGTGTTCATATACACAGAGAGCTTTTTCCCAAGCTCAGAAGTAATTTTTTTGGCTAATATTTATCTTATAAAACCTTTTACAATAACAAACTTATCAATAAACTCTGCAACATCGGCAAAACTAAGCTATTTGGGAACCAGAAGGCACACAACTCTATAAAGCAACAGTAAAAGATAATTAGTCTCATGTTTCCCATGTGTTTCAACATCATGTAATGTCTACAAATGTTATTCTTGTCTTAAAGCCCTTAAATGTGAGGAATGCTTTATGTGACTGACAGGAATCCCAGTTGATTTCAGTCTTTATTGATCTTCTTGTACCTAAAACTTACAACCTAAGAATAAGTCTGTATCTCATATAATAAGAAGTCATAGTATCATATGATGATAGAAACTAAAATTTTTTACATGATGACTCCAAGTTACTAAACACCTGTGAAGACCTATTTGCAGAATGAAAAGGGAATTTAAACCCAACAAAATCATACCATTCCTGCCTTTCCCTAGCCACCTCAAAGAAAACAGAAATCCTTTTGCCTGTACTCCACAAAGAGCAAGTCACTCTTACTAATTTTGTTGGGTGCAGAGGTGAAAACGAAGAAGCTCATCTCATGGCTGCGAGTTCCAGAATCTATTGTAACACCAATGTTGCATATTTATGAGCTAATGGAAAAAAGCTTATCTAAGCAAATAATCATATGAGCAATCTGATTCTAATGATCTTGCTGACACTCTGCCCAACTCCAGTGGTTGATTGCTATCTACGATTTTGAATTCCACTGGTGTTATTCTCCTGGATTCAGATCTCACTGAGGTGAGCAGCAGGCTGCTACAACTGTTTAGAGTTCTCTAACTTAGTAAACAAAAAAGCAAAATCCAAGAAACTAGTTTTTAATACATGGTATGTATTTTTTGGCACAAATCTTTATGCTCACAGACTCATGTGAATTCAGTCACTGTTATATTACTTCTGGTGGACCAGGTGGGAAAGGATCTAAAGCAGATCCTCCAGAAGGCTCTTGATCTTGAGCTTTATTCCAGGCATAAAGGAATAAATTACTACAAATGCTACATTTATTCTATGATGATACCCTTAATTTCAGCAGAATATAATTTTTATTTGCTCAGGGAGCTGAAGAGTCATAAAACAGTCATGCTAATCATGAGATGATGTAGACAGGAGAGCAGAAGAATGGCAGACAAAAGCAGTGATGGGTTTGGGAGAGTAAGAGGGGTGTGGAAAAGTAGTTCATCTAACTTTGAAAGGTAGCAGAGATGAGCATAAGAGAGTAAGTGTCAAATTAATGCATTTCAGAAAGTTAGCACCACGCATGATAGATAATTATTTTTCTTCTTGGTGTACTAAAAGACAGAGAAACAAAGATTAAGATAAACCAGCCTATTTGCTTTTACAAAGAGACAATAGAAGCACGTAAGATGACTGGTTTTATCTTGGGCAGGAGGAGAAGAAGGTAGAGATAGAAAGGAGGGGAATAAACATTAAAACGTGCTACCTGGACCTCATTTGCTTATTTGGCCATATTCTTGGAATCTGAGTTTGTTCATGTTCCAACATGCACATGTAGTGAGTGTGAGCCTAAAAATCACCAAACACCAATACTATGACCTTACTAAGTCAGCTAGGTCATTCAAGAGAAAGAGAGATTAAATGAAAGGAGGTGGTTTTTTTTTGCTCTCTACATAGTGCAATAACATTTAAGCATTTATCAAAGTTGTGGGTGAAAGAGGCAGTAAATAAAAAGATACATCTTTTGGGTGAAAAAGTAAGAAAACTTGCATTTTAGTTCACTCAAGAATTCCTGTTTCTTTCAAAATAATTTAAAAAATAAAGTTGGAAAGACATTGCTTTCATGAAAACAACTCCCTTCCCTGCATTTCCCCCCGAAACACCCACCCAACAAACAGAAAAAAAAAAACCAACAAAACCATGTAACAAGTAAATATGAGAACTTTCTTTTTCACTGTGAAAAAAACCAGGAGCTTTGACTCCTAAAAGGGCCTATGGAAATAACGCAAAGTAGGTTTTTAATCCAAATGTAACAATGGAGGTTCTGAAAAATTCCCCAACCCCTTGAAAATCCTCTCTGGAAAACAAAAGATTCATTTGCATAGCTGGTTTATGCTAAAATGTTTGCCACCTAAGAAAAAAAATCCAGTTATAGCCATTTCTATTTTAATATCCAGACTCTGGTCAAACAGAATATCAAATTCCTTCTGCTCAAATAACAAAACCCCCGGTTCTTCTTGGTATAGTTAATAACAGAGAAATATATGTTTCATCTGCCATACAGTTTCCTCAGTTGGAAGTATTACCAGTAAGAGCACTACTCCAAGTCGGTGATATGACCAACTCCTATCATATTTCTTCAGGGCCTTTCAACACCTTGCTTAACCAGGTAATGTCTGAACTAACATTTCATAACACATACCTACACGGAGAGATGTCAGCATAGACAACACATATGCTACATGTCTTCCACCTCTGTGCAGTAATCCCATTTTATTCTGAGGTACTATCTGTCAAGATAGGATCTTTCATGCTATAAAAATCCAGAAACTAGTAGAATTCATCTGTGAAGTTTTGCTCATGCTGCTCATGCTTTTAAAAGCCTGTGAGGAAGGAGGGGTGTTTTGTAATTGACTTCAGGAGATTCTGGGTTCCATTCAACACCTGAATACTCAGTCACATATGCTGCAGGTTAAAGTTAGGATGAGTTGATTGCATGGGTAAGATGACAGGCTAGTTATTCCTTTTCTTAGAGTAAGACTACTGGGGATAGTCACAGTCTGCTATTAAAATATCAATACTCATCAGACAATCCTTGTGCCACTTAAAATTATTAGAAACATCTATTTTTTTCTCATGCTTAAAATGGAAATAATAATAATGTTTTACTATCAAAAAGAATGTTTGGGGGCTTTTGACTGCCTAAAAACCCCATTCTGCAAACATTCTAATTGCTGTGATAGACTTGTACAAGAGTATATGTGTGTATAAGATAGACTTGTTTAAGTGTAATTTACAAGATTAACACATAACAAATCAATTAATCCTACTTTTGAACATGTACAGTTTTTCTTACAATTACTAAGTTTTTGAACTCTAAATCATCTAGCATGCCATGTATTTCTGTAGCTTACATTCTGATACCAAAAGGCTTTCCAGCAGGAAGTTCTTTATTCTAGTTTGATTGTTTACAAGATTTTGATTATTAGAATCGGTGAGTGTTGGAGTAGATTCAGCTCTATAAATCACAAAAATGACAATGCACTTTTTTTCTTAATTGACAGGTATAATAATTTTCTACTCAAACAATTGCTAACCATAGCTGGTGAAGGATATGCTCTGTCTGAAAAATCTTTTTTTTTTTTTGTAAACAATTTTTATGCGGCACTTAAAAGCTGGGAATATGCAGTACTGCCATTCACTTATCTAACATAAGTTCCAGACATTATTGTTTTCTATAGATGATATATTTCTAATTCATGAAGAAAGGAAATTGTGACTGATGCAGAGCACAGTTCTGCTGGTTAATAGGAACTTTGCCAATTACTCCAGTAAGGGAAGGCTCAAGCTGATGCAGCCTGGCTCTTAATGTTCCTGTCTGTGTTGTGTCCATTTGCTTGTTAAAGACATAGTTCTGTGTGTGCATATATAGATAGGCGTAGAAGGTAATACTACCTACTATTAAAATCCAGAATTTCTATGAATCCTTTTACTAATTGCTACACTAACTATGAAGAATGCCCTTTTAAAAAGTTCTTCCTTTTCCAGAAGTTCTAAAATTGTTCTTTCCAGATCACTTTATTTATTTAGTTCTGAATTTTATTTTGGGTTTCTGCAGGAACTAAGCAAAGAAGTATCTCATCAATGTCCATGATCCCACGCTATTCCCACGAAAATCTCACCAAGGCTTGCAGACAGATGCACTGCAGATCCTGAGAGTCCTAGGTGGGTCCAATTCTGTGAAGTGCTGGGCATTTACTGTATTTCCCCAGGATCATGACTTACTAATACAGTTTTTTCCTGAGTTGTTCCAACTTTCCCAAACTTTGTGTGGCATATTAAAATAGTGTAGTTCACAGTTTCTAAGCTTTCAAAACTTTCCAGAGGGAAACAGCACACAAGAGTCCAAGTATGCTTTTGGCTTTTGTACCAATACGAGTCCCCCGAGGAGAGTTTGAATTATTCTGTATTTTAGTTAAGAGGAACTATTACAAGTATGAAACATTTTCTGCAAAAACACTTTTGACCAAATCTTATGTTCACACTCAGCTCATCTAGAATTAATTTTTCACAAGGACTTAAAAATATTCCTGATTATTAACAACAGTGCAAAGAACTCTAGAAAGCCACAAATCCCATTTCATCACATGAAAAAGGTAGGTGCTTTTTTGAAAGCAGATAGTCTGCTGACTGGCAGAGTAGATTTATGTGAAAATATCTGTATATAATATGAAAAAGATTGTTTGAAAAGAATTATATGAATAAGACAAAAACAAAATTTTGTCTTCACCCACATTAATGCCTAGTTTTGTAAGTAAATTGAAATTATGGGGTAGCTTTAGGAAGAGTAGACATCTTTAAAAAAAAACAAACTATTTCTTTTTTGTGTGTGTGTGTCTTGGCAGCAAAGTAAGCAAAGTATGGCTTAGTGAAAATAAAACACCCAACCAACAAACAAAACAACACTGTACCAATCATTCTACCAGTGCACGTTTTCCATCAGAAAGAACAGGAGAATACAGTAACCTTGACCACTCATGTACTTTAGACCTTCAAAATCTGTAAGCTGAACTCAGAGAGGAAGGATTTGTCTGCATATGGAGCAAGTCATTCAAGAGTCAAGAAAGAAGTATAGAATGAAAATTTCACTTATATTTTCTCATGTTTTGATTTAAGAACAAATGTGGTGATAGCAATGAGGGGTACTCATCATCACTTGAAGTTACTGAAATTAAAACATCCCTCTATAGCTAGTACCAAGGAGAGTGAGACAAATGTATAAGCAAACCTACAAATAAATTAGAACAAAATTTTTCAGTCTGTCTTTTTAATGCTCTTTCATACTTCTAGTCAAGTCAAAATTTTGACCATTCTGATCGCTTTTCACAGATAAATCCTACTCCCTAATATCTGGACTTAACATGATTTAGAAACAGAGGAACAGCAAGACATGAGAACCCAACAGGCTAAGGGCTGCTTAGAGCAGCTGAATGTATTCTGCCCTGGGAGACTAAATGAAAAGTACTCAGGCATGCTGAAAGAGACTGATGTGATTTCAGAGCCACTAATGTCAATGGAACATCATGACAGCAGTGGGGTGCCCCTGAGGTCTGAGAAAGACTTATACCTATATACAGAAAGAATGATCTCTAAGCTTGTAAGCTCATCTCAGTCCAGGGAAAAATCAGAGAAGAGACCTTGGAATCCATTACCAAAGACATGAGTGACAGGAGGGAAATTGGAAGAAATCAACATCAATTTACCTAAAAAAAAAAAAAAAAAANACCAACTTGATTTGTCTTTCAAGATGTAAACCCTGTCTATGTGGACAAGAAGAGAGTAGATAATACAATATACATTAAGTTTCGTAAGACTTTGTGCACTGTGTCTCAAAGCAGTCTCATTTGGAAGCTGGAAAAGTATAAGCTGGAAGAGCAGACAGTGAGGTGGGTTGAAAACTGGCTGGACTGCCATAATTCAATATTGCCAACCATTAAAACTGACATCTTTAGCTAATGTTGTTGTTGGCTAGACTTCTAGACTTCGCAAACGAAGATTTTGGGATAAGCCTGCGCAATGGATTTTTTAGGTGAGGCACAGTGTGTGTGGAACTTGCCCCACCCCCTTTACTCCTGAGGTTCATTTTGCCACGGCCGAGCAGCTCGGATGGTGACAGTGAGTTCCTCGGGATTCGAACCGGTGTCCTCAGAGGAGGAGCCGGCTCCAGAGGTGGTGACTTACACCATTCGGCCAATGCCCGCCGCCCATTTCAGATTAACATTAAGGAAAAAAACAGCAAACAGAAAAGCAATAATGTCAGGCTGTTGAGCAATCCTGGGAGCCCATGTGGGTCAGAGCACCAGGGGAAGACCTCGCCTTTTCCTCTCTGCCACCAAATGACACAAACATGGCACTGCAGCCACGCCTGAAACACGAGCCGGGGCAGGGTTTAGCTAATGTATCTAAATGAAAACTAGCTTATCTCTTACATCTGGATGTATCTTTCAGATGCAGAACAAAATGGCTGAGAAGATAATGCCAAACATTGCTGAATACAGAAAAGCAGCTCTGCACTCAGTCTGAGGAGAAGATGAAATTTTGTGAAAATTAGGATCAGTGAGATTTCAGGGAGTTCCTAAAATAACAAAGGATTAGGAACTTTTGGAAGCTGAAATAGCTCCTGCTATGTGTACTGAGAACTACAAAGTGTATGCACTTCTGGTGAAGGCATCAAAGAAAGGCATAAATTCAAACATGAAATCCAAGCAGGAAAAACATGTTGGATCAAAGTATACGCTTAGAGTTGCTGCAGATGTGACAGATTGTCTTGAAGTACTTTCCACAGACATCAAGAAAACAAATAATGGCAGCAGAAGGAGATGATGTTGCCAATAAGTAGTTAATAAGACGTTTCCATGGGTTTCCAAGTGGTCTGAGCAAACTCGATTTATGTTTGTGAGAATGTGAGTATTTAGAAGTGTACATAGCTTCAAAGCTACACTTGAACAGGAATAAATCATTCAAACATTTGGCTTAATAAGCACCACACAAAATGCCCTGTATTTCAGCACTTGCTCTCATGATTGGTACGTGTGTTATGAAACCTGAAAATTCCTAGTCCAGTGCAGTCCTGAAATACTGGCACTAGAAGCATCCATTTATCTCATTCTAGAGAAACCCAAAACTTGTTTGTATATACATAGGAACAAGCCTGGCATAAAAACAAATATATTGCAGCAAGTTTTCTGATTTTTTTTTTCCCTCCTATGCTGAAAACTCCATAAATAAGTTATCAGGAAGGTGAGAATAAGGAAAATGTGACACAAAACATCTCTTTACTATTTCATTACTGTAAGGTACACTTCAGGATAGCCTGTACCTTCAGTAACACTGTTCTCATTTGAAGCTATGTAAAAGCTGCTGCAGCTACAGATTTCAGGCTTCCATTGAAAATCAAAATGTTCTCATAGCAGCTAGATTCTGTTCTGACCATTACTAACTAAAAAGTACTGGAAGTATTCAAAATTATTACTTGCTGTTATTCCTAATTCTTTTACAAGTTAACATACTCAAGTATTCTAAAATATAAAGGATTTGTTTTCTTACAGGTTTGATTTTTTTCTTTTTTTTTTCTTTTCTTTTTTTTTTTTTTAACACAAGTCAATTTTTCATCTGAGTATTTTCAGTTTTACAAGCCTGGATGCAATATCACAGAAATTGCATAAAACAAAGTAGAACAGAGTAGCTAGTCTGACTTCTGTAATTTCTATAGTCGACTATATACCATTCAGTTCAAATAAGTAGTCTTCTGGGGAATGTTCAGGAGGAATTCGGGTTATAAGTGTTTGGCAGTAGATTAATTTAGTAAATTAACTTAGATAACCCAGATGGGGAAAAAAAAGGAATATGTTTTTGTAGGTTGCTATGATGAAGGGAAAGAAAAAATAAATTGGTATTTCTAACAGTTGTGTCTGGACAGTCCTCTTGAAGTTTGGTTTAGTAAGGAGACTAGATGCTAAACAGAAGAGAATAGAGTCTACATAACATCACTAGTTTTCTTTAGTCTATATCTTATTTCTATTTGTGATGAATGCCTTAGAGAAATGTATAGCTGGTCTTTTGTCCTTTGAAAACCCCTAACTACCCAGGGATAATCATTCTGTTCTGATGCCTAGAGAGATGAAATAAAGTATGAGCTTTTAATTTTAGTTCTTATTTGGCTGACAAACTAAAGCAAGAAATCTCAGACATTCTGATTCTTCAAAAAATCTTGATCTTTCCATAATCTAGGAAAAAAATGACTGTGGATGGGACCTATTGAAACAAGAGACTTCTGAAATTCACATCTTTCCAAAGACAAGGAGGAAGGATGGATCCAATCTTATTTCCTAGGTAGTAACCTAATTTGTTTTAAAAACTTCAGATGATTCCAACATGCAACTTTCTCTAGTAAACAGTGTAACAATTAACTGTCCTTTTGTCATGAAAGCGAACGTTACGGCAAGGTTGATATTTTAATTGCATTCTGCAACAAATGAATCAATCTTCTTACACCTTTGTTGGCAAGACTTAAAAGCCATTCACTCTTCCATATCTTTTTCACATTCCTCCATACTGTTATCAAACCACTCACTATTCTTTGTGCTGATTTCTAAGTGCTTACCAGGAATGATAGATATGATATGCTATAAAAGTGTTCTGAAGTGATAAAATTGACCTCAATTCCATCTCTGAGTATTTATTTAATTTGAGTTACCCACGGATAAATGTATTTTTCCAGGAGTAATTACTGAGCATGATCCTATGTAAAGCCTTGAACACTGTTACAGCTCTATCACGGTGATTTTGTTAATAAAACTTAAGAGAAATCAATGGGAAACCTTCCTTGACTTTGGCAAACACTGAATTGGGTCCTAGATCACTAAAGACTATGTTTTCCCCTGATATTTTCTGATTTTAACTGCTAAAGAAATTGATGTTTCTTTGGTCAATTCAATCTCACTTTCATCACATGCTTTACTTGCCCAGTTTTACAAAAAAGAGAATCAACTTTGGTGCCTTGGAACCAACTGAACACACCCCTTCAAAGAAGGGTCATGACATGCCTGTGTCATGCTCTTTCTCATGGCAGAAGGAAGCAAACTGTTGAGCTGCCTCAAGCTCAGAAAGCCTTGTCACCTAAGTCACAAATTCATTGAAAAGACAAAGTCCATGTCCTACTGCCAGGTACAGAAAGGAGTCAGAAAACAATTTGATTTTGTAGCATTTGGTTAGAGAAGCCATGTTAAAAGGAATCTTGAACTTCTGCTTAAAATGCCTACTAACATAATGCAGTTTATTATTTGTTATTTGACTTAATATGGTAATACTTTTGGGCCCCTCACTGCAAGAAAGACACAGATGCTGCAGCACGGCCAGAGAAGGGTGACAAAGCTGGTGAAGGGTCTAGAGAGCAAGTCATATAAGGAGAGGCTTAGGAAGCTATAAGTGTTTAGCCAGGGGAAAAGGAGGCTCGGGGGGACCTTCTTGATCTCTACTACTACCTGAAAGGAGGGTGTTGCAAGATCGGGGTTGGCCTTTTCTTCCAATTAACAAGCAATGGGACAAGAGAAAATAGTCTCAAGTTGCACCAGCAGTGGTTTAGACTGGATATTGGGAAAAAATTTCCACAACTGAAAGTGTGATCAAGCATTGGAATAGGATGCTCAGGGAAATGGTAGAGTCACTGTTCCCATAAATGTTCAAAAAACACATTGATGTAGTGCTTAGGGACATGGTTTAGGTAGTGGAACTGGCAGTGTTAGGTTAATGGTTGGATCTTAGAAGCATTTTCCAATCTTAATGATTCTATGATTCTACTTGAAAGTAATTTTACCAAAGTAATTTAAAACTCTATTACATGGAATTATTTCCTATGTGTTACACAAAATTTTTGATGAGCAACTTACCTACTACCTATTAACGAAACTACTAAAATATTTTAAAATTACTTTAGTAGGAAGTGGAGTAGGAGTCCTCCAATGAAATGTTTCTCTCATTTGGATGAGTTAATCCTGCAGATGAAGAACACATCTCTCTAGCACACTGGGATGAATATGGTTCTAACGAACAACTGATTGGGCCAAGACTTGGGAGAGTCACAGGTGGAACTGGTAAAGTTTTCCTCATGTACTGCTTTATAATGGAAGGACAACTGCACTATTTGGGAAAATCTTGTTTAGCTGAAGGAGAGTCAATTCCAGAGCATCTAGAAACTGACAGAGCAGATCTGTTTGGTGAAAAGGTGGAAATGAAATGCTTGGTAAACACCAGAGCTCACGGTGTTGAACTTTACAGCTGACCCACACTGATGTTTGCAACAATGGGAACTTTGTAGATGCACATACATAGCCCATGAGACAAAAACACAGTAAGAGCATAATTACTAGTTGGATTCTAGTTACTAGAACTTCAGTCAGTGAAAACAGTGAGGAGAGATTTAATAGCTTGTACAGCTTCTGTGGGAACTTCAGATAACCACACAAAACTCAAGAGGAATGAGGAAAGAGTTTCCCATGCATTTTATGGAATAAGTTGTTCTGGATTCATACAGGAAGATGGTTTACTGATTGAAATAACTGAGACAATTTTTCATTTTGGAAGGTGATATTGATGGTGCTTTTTGGATAAAGTTTGCCAGTAATACTGTCAAACCACAAGACACTAGGAAATTCAAACTTGTGGCATTTTTCAAGTAAATAGTAAAGATTATCTGCTAATAGATGACAATTTATTCACATAGATTAATGATAAAAAGCTACCCTTTAATAGCTAGGAGAGAGAATTTAAAAAAAAATCAAACCACAAACCCACCCAAGCTTGACAAAATTATGTGCTTTTTTTAAAAGTATAAAGTCTCCCGTCCATTCTGTATCAATAAAAATGATCTTGCATTTAAATTCCTATCCCCCCAATAAACTTTCCTATCAAATTTACATATTGCATGCGTTCCTTGAATGTTACTTTTACCTATAATTAATTTTTGTATAACTTATCTCATTTTCATATTGTTAAATATAAATGATTCATTGTATTTTGTCTCTGAAACTATTTTGATCTTCATTTGTAGAGACAGTCAACAGCCACGAATTTCAGATGGAAATTATCAGTCATCATATTTTACCTCAGTCCAAATCAGTATTTTCATTGCTATTCTTTCATTAATGGTTTCTGATTTTAACTCTGACAAAGATTTTGACCATGCTGATTTGTTTCTTTCTCACAGTATGCCTTCTATCCTGGATCATAAACATGCTCATAGATGTCTTGTTCTCTGGTTTATAGTTTTTTTTCTATTGGTATAAAATTTTTTATCACAGTTTACCAAGCACAGTCAATCATGACAGTCAACTATTACTCCCCCAAAGACTTTACATGTCCCTTCCTGTGCCAAATTCTGTCCCTAGCCCATTGTTTTTTGAAGACAAGATACTGAGAAAGTATTTTTAAGAATGTTTTGGTCATTAATAATTGTGTGATTTTTTTTTTTTTTTTTGCCTATCTCCTAGCGTGAACTATCTTACCTTGGTCTTTAGATTGAAAACTCCTTGAAGTTGGACTGTTACTGAAATTAAACAGCATACTTGCAGCAATTAAAAACATAAGAATAATGGTGATATTGGTAGCCTGCTAGTATTTTTGCTTTGGTTCTCATCAAGATCAGACATGCTTACACTTCACAAACCTATTTTAAGTGGTGACAGCATTATTTGTATTACTGAAGCACTCAAAAGCCACAGACTTGGATCACAACCTCATTGTGCAAGATCCTGTATAAACAGGGCAGAAGAATTACCCATACACCAGAAGGAATGTAACCAGTATAAAGCAAGAATCCCCATGCAGACTGGTGTGGGAGTACAAGGAAAATGATCATTTGTCTCATATAAATAATGTCTTAAGTAGTCTGGGAACATGGGTATCTTGACTGATATCAAACTTTTCCAGATACTTCAGTGAAAGAGTACAGCACAGAAAGCACTAGGAACGTTATTAATATAACATATTAATGAAATACCTTTGCTCACATATGTGGGGAGGGTCCTTACAAGAAAAAGTGAGAAGGATTCCAGACTCCTATGTCTTTGCTTTTCCCATAATTGTGAATGTTACCCTATAAGTACTTTTCTGAAGCATCTAGGCTTTCATAATCCTAAACATTACAGAATATAGAATTTTTTTTTGATCCAGAATATCTTGTCCTTTTTCTTCATGAACTGTTTCATCTTTTCATTTGTAATGAAACATGAACTCTTGTTATCTTTTCCTTTTCCCCACGTCCAGTTTTCTGTCAAAGAGGATCATCCAGTTCTGAAAATTCCTAAACACTCAGGCCCTGCAGCACACAGCTGCTCCAGGGGTCAATATGCCCTTGCTCCTCCTCTCTCTTTTGCTGCTTTCATACATAAAACTATTATGAGAGACACTGACAATTCTGGAGCTTCTGAAGACAGAGAAGAATTTTCAAATTTTTTTAATTTATGTACTGAATGAACTATACTCAAATGTCTTTATGTTGCAGAAATGAGATATTTTCTAAAGTTCTATCACTGTTATTAAGATTACTATTCCAAAAATTTGTGAACTGTCCAAATGTATGCTAGAACTCGTAAAAATATGCATTGAAGATTTTATTATACCATGAATGGCATCATTGCTAAATTAATTAATATTCATTAACAACTGCTACTCAATATCTTGTCACAGACCATGAGACTGAACCATGTTTTTTTGTCAGGGCATGCTTATATGCTGGATTTGTTGCAAGATTAGGGTGTGAAATTCCAGTTGTTTCTCTACAGTCTTTTACCCAATTACTGCACAGCAGTCTAGCATCCTCATTGCACTGCAGTTGTTGAAGGTAATACTAACAGTCAAAGGAAACCTAACAGAAAAAGGGCATTTCTCAACATTGCTATCACTGAGACTTAACAAAAAGTGATTTAAAACTTAAACTGTGTAAGTATGTGCTTACACTGATACCAAACAACAACAAAACACAGTACTGAAAGCATACAAGGTATGTTAATGGGAAGGAATCTACTGCCTGTGCTGTGATTAACTCCACCTACACCATTTGCGAGAGATTAAGGAAGTTTAGAATTAGAAAATATTTGAGTTACAGAAGAATGATAATCCAAAAAAGCGTTCTGACAGGCAGACACACATGAACTGCTGCCTTGGAATTCACGCATCCCAGCTGTAGCTCCACCCTACCAGTAGCCTGGACAGGAGCAGCAGCAGATCTGATCAGACTCACGTTCTGCAAGGCCCTGCAGCAGAACCACTGATGACCCTGAGTGATTAAGAGTCAACAAACTTCAGCCTGAAGCAACTGTTCTGTGAACTTTGGCACATTCTGAGTTGGCTCCTGCTGGTTTGTTGCCTTTGGCCCCTATCTTGCAGTTTGCAAGGATTGTGAAATTCTGAATAAAGTTACAAGACGGATTGGTTCTGTCTCAGTGACTCAAGGTCTTGCTCTTCAATTGTTCTTGGTCTTCAAAATTCCTTGGTAAATAATGTCACCTATCAATTCAACATTTTCCAATAGGTGTGTCAAAGGACCCATGAGAAAAAAAGAAAAACAGGGAAAATTTGTATAAATATATATATATAAAGAAGAGAAAAATATCATGTGGGGCATGGAAACATTATCAGAGACTCTCTGTGGTAGCATTTTGGAAAAACTATCTGCATTCTATGTGTGCACAAACTCCAGCCTGTAATTGAAAAAAATTGAGCTTTGAGTCTAGTACTGTGCATTGCTTTTAGGTGGATGAAGGGAGCAACTATTTCAGAAAAGTGCAAATATTTTTGGAACATGAAAAGAAAGAAGAGGAAAAGGAAGAAGACATTGGTTCTCAAAGGTCCTAAGTTGCTTATAAAAGAAGACTTTTAATATAAAGCTCTAGAGTTCTGAAAATTTTGCAATGTTTTCAAGGCAGAACACTGGCAGAAACTGCGAATTCTTCCTACTTAAAAGTGCAAGGAGAAGAACATCTAACTCCCGGACTTCTTTTTTCCCCAGCAGTGTTCTTTCTACTATTTCTGCCAGTCCTGTAATGCAATAGTTCATGAAATAAAGACCTTCAGTGACAGGTAATCATCAGTGGATATATATAAATCCAAAAGGGTGCAGAAGTAATAAAACATTGTTTTCCTATATTTATTGCAAATAAGCAACTAATTTCAAATGAGAAAAGCTATTTAATGACATCTGTGATATCTTTCACCATATCTCAAGATGTAAACCTAACCAGATTCTGCTAAATAGTCTTGGTGCTTCTTCCCTGATCTTTACCTGCAAGAAGGTAATTCCTACTTGTCATGTGTATTTTAACATCCAGTCTCTCTTTCTTCTCTCCCTACCCTTCTTCTGAGCATGTAGGACCAAATAATAAAATACTCATATGAAGAATTTTGTTCTCCTGCCTTCCTACTTCCTCAGCTGGGGTAATTCATGGAGTATTTCTCATTCTAGCAGGGAGCTTTGGAAGTGCACTTGGGTTAAGGTTTTCAGTACCTACAATCAGATTACTGAATACACAGGCAAGATATTAGCATGACATTTTCAAAAGCTATTCAGAATTTTAGCTACCAAGGTAACACAAGTAGATAGAGCAATAGGATTTCCCTTCCTAGAAATCAGTTCAGCCCTGGAGGTCATATAAGTTGCAATTCACAGCATTCAGTGGCAAGTAGGGCTTTTGCATTTGTTCAGCTCAGCAGCTGTACACTACTCCCTTTAAACATCTAAATGTTTCTAAAAATTCTGTTCTTCAAGTAATTTTCAGAAATCATTAATTAGTGAATCAATTAAGAAAACTATTTTTGACAATCACATGTCTTCCTGAAGTGCAGAATGGCTTCTAGGTAACTAGGTTCTCTGAATTAAAAAAAACCAACAAAACAAAGCAAAACAAAAAACCACAAAAACCCCCTCCAAACAAACAACAACAACAAAAAAAGAAACAAAACACACAACAAAAAAACCCCAAAAACTTAAACTTCTATTTTTTCTTAATATCGAATCTATATGCTCTGATTTTCCCTTGCAATTACTGTATTTCCAAGAAATTATCCACAGAATGTGTTAAACAGTGTGAGAAACCTGTCAAAGACTTTTTTTTCCTTTCCTATGAATACAGAAGTCTCAAAGCACCCTGAAATCCCTATGTATGTTGAAACATCACTCAGTGTTGGCAACAACAAAATTAGATCTTTCTTGAACTGCTTTTGTGTTCACAAAGCAGTAAAAGAAGAATCAGCAAAGTTGCATGTTACTGTGTAACAAAGTTCCACAATGAGCCAACACTGTTCAGTTTAATGGTTTGGAAGCTGGATATGAAACTGACTCCATTACTTTGTCGTGTTGTTTTGTTATCTGCTTAAGATTATCAGCCCACTGATTCTGCAATTAGACAATAAATTGTTGAACTTTTTGTTCATTCAGCATATCAGCTGTGTGAGTTTATAGTGAAAATAGTCATTGTTTCTGTTTAGCTGAAAGCTCTATGCCTAATTTCATTTTTTTCTAGCTAAACCAGCCAATAGCAGCAAATGCAGAATTTTAAATATTATTATCTGAAGATTCCTTCAGGCTTACAAGGGCATCCAACTTTGTCAATCATTTGAGGTGTTTTGAAACTCATCACGTTTCAAAGAAACAGTATGTTTAATCCCACATAATCCTGCATTACTCATTGATACCTGTGAACTCTGTTCCATGCTCCTAGGGCTACAGCATTGCAATATAAAATATGCCAGATTGAGTCACAGCTTTGTAAAGAAAGTGCTAATATTTCTCAGGATCACAGACTATAGAGTGATTCCACCATCTACTCCTCTCCCTTCTCTGAAATGAAACCCTACTTTGTTTTCACACTGCACTCTTCAGACTCAGCGGCCTATAATTCCTTACCAGCTGCCTCCCATGTGCAGCTTTTCTGTCACCTATCAAACTACTGTGGGATAATAAACTTCTCAGTCTAGTGCTGTTCACACACAGATAGCATTGTCTTCTCAGAGATGGAACCAAAAACCTCAGAATGACTTTGGAAAACCGAAGGATCACCTAGCTTTCAATCTCAAGCAGTTTGCCTTTCAAAAATTTGCATGGCAATACTTTACTCTTCATTTCTATGTGATATATCTGTATTATTTAAAATACTCTAATCATATTTCCCTATTTGTTGGGTTGCAGGATACAGGGGATATCTCAAGTACCGTTATAGGTTGTTTGGAATTTACTGCTCTTCTTAAATAGAGATAGTACAAAAATACCATAAAGACGGTTTGGTAAGAGAAGGTAAATAAAATTTCAGAGCACAAGCTATGCTTTAGGGAATAAAACCCCTAAACTCTATGTAACACAGAAAGGTTCTTCAGTTAGGTGGAAGAAAATAAGAAGTGGCAACACACTGGAATGTACAATTTCTATTTATAGAAAGCCCAACAAACTAGAAGCCTGTGCCATTCAATTAACAATCTACAACACCTTCATTGTATAGTGCAGTGCAGAGAGTGGAAGGCTGTTTAATTTCTGTATTTCCAGACGCGTGTCATTTCCAACCCCATATTTAATAGTGTGTAACTGCCTGAAGGGGAGAGATCAGAATGTGTGGCATGTCTCACTGAGAGGAATTTTGTGCATTAAAAAACCCAAACCACGCTCTTTTGACTATTAAACAGAGAGTTCCCCAGATCCCTTGCTTCCAATTTGGCTTTGAAGTCTGGGGTGGGGCGGGAGGCGAAATAAAAAGGAAAGACAAGAAATGGGGGGAAAAAAAAAAAAAGAGAAAGAAACTAAGCAGTAAGACATGGAAGAGTGAGAGAGAGATGGAAAGTACAAGAGACACAGAGAAGGAGAGTGGAGGAGGAAGAAAATTCCTTATGAGAGAGGTATATATAAAGGACAAAAAGGAATGGTTTTCCATGATGTCACTCACAGCAAGTCTGTGTCTGGAAAAGCACTTGAAAAGGCAGACAAGGATTTATTCCATTCCAGTAATGCAAACATGCCACGTTTTCAAACCATGTTCCAGAAGTAAAGAATACCATGCCCAAGGCATAAAAGAAGATAATTATTTATTCACTACCAACAAGCTGATTTGACCAAGCTGATAATTTAGGAATTGTCTTTTCCTCTTTATCTTTCAGAATCAATTTTTTCCCAGTTTCCGCCTACTTTGCAATCTGTTTCTCCCCCTCCCCACTTCTTGCTTTTTTCTTCTTTCATCTCTCACCCTCTTAAAGAAGCTGATGCAAGGTTTTTTCCTTCCTTCTTTATGTGCATGCTTCTAGTTTCCTGTGCTCCCCATCTACTGGCAGAAAGATTAAGCTGTTGTCACTGCTTTTCTGACTTAAATTCTCTCTCCGTCCCCTTGTTCTGTGCTCCTTTATTTGTCTTGGATGCAAGCCTGAAATTCCTTCTTAGATAAAACACAGGAAATTCTCACCAAAAGGAATATTTACATACTACATTGTTTCTTTCCCCTTTAATACAGATTTTCTTTCTTGAGGTTTTGCATATTCTGTCTTCAGCTACATGCACATTATTCCCCTTCTCCCCAAATCACACTTAAAATAACCACCCAGCTGCAAGCAGAGACATGAATTAAGGAGGCTGAATTCAGTACTAGCAAGACTGACTGCATAAACAATTATTAGTGATGTACTTGTCCCCCAAAGGCACTGGTCTTCAGTCCATGGCCTGGAAAATACTGAGTACCTATGTTTTCTCTAAGTGCCAATATTCTACCTTGTTTAAGTCACAGGTAGACATGTTGTCCAGCTGTATATTAAAAGAAGACGTTCAAATGGTTATAGAAATAGGCAAAGCAGTGGCTGCACTATGATTCCAGTGATCTTACTGGGACTGATCTGGTGGAAGACAGCCATGGACTATGGGAAAGAGAAAGTGTGCTTTGGAACAGAGTGTGTATAATTTCATGTTAGCAACTGTAGTGACTTTAGTGCAAGATGCAAAGCCAGAATAAAAGCCAGAAAGGTGAAAAATTCAAAGAAAATAGAAGACAAATAGGAGAAAAATAAAACCCAAACCAACCAACCAACGAACCAACAAAAAAAAAAAAAAAAAAAAAAAANGACCACTTTAAAGATTCAGGAGCATAGCTAAGCTAAAGTAAATCATCATTTTAAGAGAATGCTGATCTTTCCTGTTTTTATATACACAATTCTGCCAAAAGGGATTTAAATTTCATAACATCTCAACATGAGCCAAAGTCCCATCAAACACCAAACTTTTGGATATGAATATTAGAAGATTAGTTGAAAACAGTTTTTCAGTAGCAGTACTTTATAATAAATAGAACAATTCCTATCTTGTTGGGACAATGCTTTTAATATAAGTTTAAATGGTCACTAATAGTTATTAGCACATTGGAGTTTAGCACAGCAGGTGCTCAAAGCAACAGGTTTCTTGGCAATTTTTTTGGCAGCTCAAATGTGATGGCCATACCTGTGATCACTGCACATCTCACATGCTTTACATGACAGTACTACATGGGACAGCTGGATGATTTGAATTTCCTCCTTGTATCACACAAAGGAGAAGACAGACAGCAGCTGCACCCCAACACCAGCATTACCTTCTAAATGAACCGAAATAACGCTGTTTTTTCTATCTTTAAATCACTCTGATCTTTCTCTTCTCCTGAATTGCTGATAGGTAATGTAAGGGTCTTGTGGGTCTCAGTCACAAAACTATTTTCAATCTGTGCTATTTGGTTTCACTGCTTCTCTCCAAGTGATATAATTTCTAGAGCAGTGTAATAAGCACTCACACAGTCTAATAGGCACATTGCATTTCTTCAGAGAGCTATCCAAAGCTAAATCTGAGGATGTCCTTGGCAAATTACAGGTTAACCAACAATTCAGCATCTAACCATAGTTTGTCCTAGCTGAATGGCTTGTGCAACAATGTTGGATGGAATACATTGCTCCCTTTTGTCACCTCTGTCCTCTGGCAAAAAGTTCAAGCTTTTTCATAACTTTAGTACCCCTTTTCCCCAATTCCCATAAAATCTGCAATGTGGCTCTCTGCAGCAAGTCTCCAAGCAGCTCTCTTCCTTTCCACTCCTTCATACTGTTCAGCAAGGGGACCTACTGACCCTTTCTGAAACTCTCTTTCTAGTGATTTTGAATTCATCTTGAGTTATTACTGAACAGTACAGAAACACTCAGAAATGTATGAATATTTCTATTTCTCTGGTGTTTATCAAAGACTTTCCACAAAGACTTTCTCCTCATTTCAACACAGTATGATGATCTTCAACACCGTTCTAAGGAATTACATCATTAAAAATCCTTATGTTAGTCTTCTTCGTGTGGTGAAATTTAGTCCCCACCATAACTTCCAAGTATTTCTTTTCAGAGAGACAGAATTCCAAAAATGGTGAGATGTACAGAGGTAATAACTGATGCAATATATTTCAGTATTTCTCAGGAAATTTCAGATTCCTTCTTTTCAACAGAGTTTCTCAGTAATGTTTGGCATTTGTTACTTGCTGTGAAAGGCTCTATTAGGCATGAAACAGAGAAGGCATGTGCCACTAGGACAAGCTATACTGAGATAAAACTCTATGCAAGAGCAACAGCTTCCACATAAGAGAAATAGCCCATATAAAGATTTGCATGTCCAGCTATCAATGGTTCAGAGCATATCTGTGGTTGTATTGGATCAGTCTAGGCCATTTTTCTCATGCCAGACCTGCAGCAGATTAGAGAACGTGTTTAAAAGCATGGATATCCCAATGACAAACTTTGATTCTTGAGTCAAATGCAACTCCTTCATTAGGACTTCATTGCATGACTGACAGGAAAACCATGATGATAATGTGCAGAAGTTTCAATCTCCTGTTTTGATTCATTAAAACTTTATCCCAGAAAAATGTTTAAGCACAGTTTGAGACCAATTTACTTTTATCTTCCAAATTATCAGTAAATTTCACAGATTTAACCCATAAAAAACATTGTCCCCTGTTTTTAAGAAGCAATGATTACTTCCTGTGTACCTCACCTATACCAATCACCATCTCCTGCTGTGACCACTTTTGCAAACATTGGCTGATACCAAAACTAATGTAATTCCATTCAGGTGTACATGCCTCTACATTGTAGCAATTTACACAAGAACAAGAAAAAAGTCTGCTGATAAAACTTTTCAGTGCTTAGGGGACTTTGTTTTCCTTCAAGGAAATAAAATTCTTAAAGCTATTTACATTAAGAAACAGTTTAGATCTTTAGCAGCTATTTTCCACACGCAGGCTTCTAACTATAAAGGGTTTAAAAATTTTGCCCATGTTTGCATGAGCATGCAACAGGAATCCTGTAGTCCAACTCAGAAATGAGGTTCTTCTATGCAGAAATGCACTATATAGGTTACATACTGACAGGGGAAATTTGCAAAGTATTTAAAAAAACCCAAAACAACAAAACACACAACACAAAATGACAAAGTCAGNGAGAAAGGAGAAACTCAGCAAGAATTCAACTCAATCCATATGGAAGAGCACAGAGGACAGATTTGAACTAAACTTAACAGGCAATAAAATTGGAGAACAAAGGGGAGCATTTCACGTAATGTCTGACATTCAGATCATACTGCCATGGAAAGCAAAGTTCAGCAAACTCAAAATTCAGTCTCAACCAGCTTCATATCGGAGTTGCTTAAGTAAAAAAATGCTGATCCCCTGACATTCTATCAGACCCATTGTGGCTAGAGAAACTGAGCCTTCTCATGTTGATTTCATATGAGGAAAAGATTTACTTATGAAGAACAACATTTTTAGATAAGCTTTTAAATGCTTTTTTAAAGTTTAAATACACTTAAGCTTACACACAGTGCAATTTTTCTTCCTTCCGAGTTCAATATCTAATATAGTAGACTGAATCCCTGTCCTCAACACTGCTTATCTACAAAATCAGCCCATGCCTGATAAAAGAGAGTATTTAACAAAGTGTTAATGCAATCACTTCTAAAATTTGCTGTTAGTTGTGTTTTTAAAGTTCTTTAGGCTCTTTATCCTAAACAAAGGGACTATCAATGTTCACCCACTGTTTCTATCACCATGATATTTAAGCTAATCCTTTAACCTAATGGTTACAAATAGCTTTTAGAAGAAGCCATTTACTTATAATTTTTACCTGGAAGACTCCAGTAAATGACAGTGAGTATGAATACCCACAAACCACTGGAAGGAGACAAAGTTGCCAGCATACATATCTAACAGTAAGTATGTCATCATGAGAAGCATCTATTTCCTTTCAAGGGGTGAAAATAACTAAACAGGTTACTTTAACCATGCATAGCAGATAAAAACAAAACAAAACAAAACAAAAAAACCAAAACCAAACAAAAAAAAAACCAACTTTTTTCCCCCTTGCAAATTGATGTCTGTATATTTCTTTCTTTTTCCAATATAAACATTTCTCTGGGAACTACTTCTAAGTCAATACGTGACTTAGAAATTTTCACTCACAACTTTTTTCTTCAGTCAAAGCATTTGGTTGTCAAAGTTACAATGTGTAATTTCTCAATTTCAACTGAAATATAGACTATCAGCTTATAAAAACAGATTTATTTAGCATGGCAATCTTTTTTTAAGGTATTCTATAGATCAGTCAAACCTAAGTCAGCAATCTCTTGTGTGCATCTTCATTAATATCAGTTTTCAAATACTAAGAATTGAACTCTGTTATTCAGAATAAGGAAGTATGGTCACAAATGCTTTTAGCAATACTTAAGTAACATTATTTATTTTATTTGGCATTCAAAAGGTGTATTTATCATTAAAAATAGTGGTAAATTTACCCAAAAGTAATATTTAAATGTCACAATTTTCCCTAAAAGTTTATACTAATTTATAGTTTGTTCCTAGAACAAGCTTCAGCTATTCCCTACATAATCCTGGGATGCATAGCAGTAAGTCAGAGGGAGTGGTGTGATGAGGTGGGGCATTTTTGGCTATCACAGTTGTTAGTTTTGAAAGAGTACTGAAATCCAAAAGAAATGTTCTAAGTAATTAATTGTTTATGATGTATATATTTTTCCAGAAGACCTCTATTCATGAACTAAATAGACAAAGTCTTTTTATTTCCAACAGATTCACAATAATTTACTATATGATCTTGAATTCTTGTATTTCACATTCCACTCTTACGATATTCTTGTATTCCAGAGACACTCTTTGCTGAAATTCAGCCTATTATCAGTGTTTTACAGAAGCTTAACACAGTTTTTTACCACTGAAGTCACAATGTTACCTCAGAGGTACATTGTGACAACAGTGTTACCCGAGAGATACATTGTGACAGCCCAATAATTAACACTTAGAATGATTTCTCTCAACTTCTGCGAAGAAATGCACTAGCATTTCTGGGCATCACACAGTCATTTCAAACTATAACTCTCATTTACATCATGAGTCTGAATGCAAACTTGGGCTCCCCCACTGTAGGTGCCTAGAACAGAATCACAGTACCATTTGCGTTGGAAAGGACCACTGAGTCAAACCATTAGCCCAGTACTGCCAAGTCCACCACTAAACTGTGTCCCTTAGTGCCATACCTACAAAAGTACCACCAGGGATGGTGACTCAGTCACTTCCCTGGGCACTCTGTCCCAATGCTTGATGGCCCTTTTGGTGAAGAAATCCAGTCTAAACCACTGTTTATTAATCAGTGGCACATTAATCAATTATTTGAATATAGTTGTAATAGGCATAAGGGAAGCTTCACAGTCTTTAAGGTCCCTGCCAATCCTAACCGTTTTATGTATGATTCTATCTTTCATGATAGCAGTCACATGGCATTGGGAGGAACATTCTGTGTCCTTATGGTAATTAATTCTGGTCATTAAACCTTTTTACTGAGGCACAATGCCCTAATTCTGCAAAAATATACCTGCCTATCCATGCACTTGACACTTCTGACATGCACAGTCTTGTTCATTTGAACAGATTTACTCCTGTGAGAAAATGCTGAATGCAGTTTAACTGAATGCACATTAAGGTTTAAAGAAACAAACTGAACTGAGGCTTAAATTTTAAATTGTATAGTTTTAGATGATTCACATGACTGATGTTAATAAGATCTGTATTTAGAGAACTTGGATATCACTCTGTGCATTTGCTTCTGATCATTTAACAACAACAGAGATGATTTCCTGCTATTAAACCTTGAGTATTTAAATTTAAGTTACATAGAAGGATACTGGTCCTGAGAATAATACTATAAAATTCTTCCCATCACAGATTTTAGTTTCCATTTCTCAAACACGTATATGACATTTCTAATAAACACAACATTCATGTGCAATAACACAGTGGATTTGATTCCAAGTGTCAGTAAGTCTAACCTATAACATAGTAGTGCAAACCATGGGATTGGGAATTGTCTTGCCCTGCCCAAGTGCAAACAGGATGTCAAAGAGACTGAACTGTGATTTTTAGATTCCCTACCACAGAAGCATTCCCAGAAATTGTAATTTTGTTTTGTTTTGTTGTTGTTTTGTTTTGTTGTTGTTCATGCAGAAAAAATGCAAGATACGTTCATAGATCTGAAGTGACCTTGAGTAATTTTGACCTCTTACTCTGTTTCATTATAGGCAGACATAGCCATAAAATATTTGACTAGCACATTAAGTATGATATCTTTAAATATAAACAGAACCTTGCTTACATTTTTGCACTGAACTACTTGGATATTGGCAACTTGAGGTATCACCATTAGCTTATTATGAATTTTTCTTATAAGAGAGATGATTCTTATTCTCAAACTCCAGAGACTTGACTAAAATGAGAAAAAATAAAAAGCACTGTGGGTTTTGCAAAACAAACAGAGACTATCTGCCAGGAAGGCTGTGCAATATTCACTATTTTTCCTCCCAGTATATCAGACTTAATGGTCTCAAACCCACATGCCTCCTGTGGTGGTACACATGCAGTTGAGATGTTATGCTGTGTAAGTAATTATGTAGCTGGCTGAAAATGGGATATGAGTTTTATGAACATCAGCATTTAATGTACAGATAAATTATTTCATATGTGAATATAAAAAGAGGAATTACTAATGTGAAACTTGCAGTTCAAGGGAGTCATCTAAAATCTCCCAAAAGTGTTAATCAAAAGCTGAATTTGGCCTGTTATTGTAGAATCAAATCTTATTAGGACTAAATGGAATTTTTTTAACATTTCTAAAAGGATCCCCATCCACCATAATTTCCTTTAAAACTTCATTTTCACAGAAAAATGTCAACCTTTAGTCTCTTATATCTTGTAAGTACTCAGAATACATCTTAATAAGATGAAAAACTTCTCTATGTGCCTGATGTCCCCTGCCCAGTGCCCTTCATTCAAAAAAGAGGAACACCAGGTGGCAGCATACGGTGAAAAAAAATGTACTTAACAGAAACAGCACAATTAGCAAGGTTGCTGATGAAGTCATAAACTTTTGCTCCAGTTTACAAAACATGGTTATAGTACACAATCAGACTAATACAGTGTTGAAGACAGTGTCAGCAACTCTGCAGAAGGAGGAAAACATAAGGGAAAAACCTGTATATATGCATGGCTGCTGTAAGAAAGAAGAGACAGAAATGTAAATGTACAACTTGCCATAAGTCTTCATGCTTAGCACTTCAGAAGCTGGGTGTTTATTTAGATTCCGAATATTTTGTTGGGATTGAACTTGCATCCAAAAGTGGACAGCCTAATAAATGTATTTCCTCATTCATGCTATTGCTGTAAAAAATTGCAAACCTTTCATTGCACTATGAATTTATGTTGGTAACTCAGGATTCAATACCGAGGGACAGGAAAAGTGAGAGAGAAGGAGACTGCCCCTGGTGAAAACAGCACTGTCAAAGGTGTCCTAATTGGATTCAGTGATTTTGATTCAAACTGTAGGAGTAGCTTACTCTCACTGCAAAAAAATAAAAAAGGGCTCACCTCTAAGATTTATGGTGTTTAAAGGACTCTATGGAACTAAAAGCTCTGTCAAAAGCACTTGACAAAAACAAAAAGCACTTGAGAAAAAAAATACTCGTGGGATTAACATATAATTAAAACAGAATACTGACTCCTTTAGGGAATAAGCCAGAGTCAAAGCAAATTTTTTGAGAAGTTCATGAAGCAAACAGAGCATAATCCTGCTGTTTTCTTATACATTATTATTGGTAAATGTAACTTCATGGTCATTTTCTATCTGCAGGGTGAAAAGCTGTTAGAATTCAAGTGCAACTGTGATTGTGTGAAAAACTACTTTTATAATTAATTGTCTTACTGTGTTTTCTAAAATATTTTCTTTTAAACATAGATATGAAAGGCAATACTACTTGGTCAGGTCTAGAGAAGTCTTTTCTCATTCTGATCATAAAAATTATCAAGTTTTAAAGAAATAGTATTTGAATTAATAGTAGGAGTCTTTCTCCCTTATGCTTACCAGAATAACTCCCAGTTTTGCCCAAATGAGTAAAATAAGAATTCTAGGAACACCATAATAAGAGCAAAATTTAAAAAAGTGATATGAGGACTCGGATAAATAAGTAAATATAATAAAAGTATGATTCAGAGACCAAAATCTACCACCTTTCAAACTACATTGATCCACTGTGAAAAATTTGTCAGGACAAACTCAGTGACATTGCATGCGTTAGCCTACCTCATAGTTACTTAGATTTACTATAAAACAATACGCAGTAGGAAATGTAAACATTTCAAACCGTTGAAATCATTCTGAGAATTCTTTTTTTATGAATATTCAATTCTGAAATCAAGATTCCCTTATACATCTCATAAATTTTAACTTCTTTCATAATCAAAAAACAGTGTAGTAAAGCAGTAATAAGCTTGAACTGTTCTTCTTACTCGACAAATCTCAAAAGTATTCTTCACAAAATAATTTATCTGTCTTTATAAAGCTCAAATTTTGAAATATAATATGAATCAAAGGCATATGTGGAAAGCTAAATTACTTTAGTATATGTAAATGAAAAGTTTGCAAATTGGTCATGTGGATAACACAACTTTTTGTCCCAATACAGTAATAAGATTGGTGAAAGCGGACTCCTGAGCTTATCCAGGGCTTCACTGATATCAGTATCCATGCCTAAAACCCATTCTAGGACTCAGCCAGATGAGGTAATTTTATACTTTCAGGCATAACTGGTGCCTTAAACCACTTTGAGAACTGAATGCATCTTAAATGAGTCATTATAGTAATCTGAAAAACAATCTCCTAGGTAGCAGCTATTTCTGTGATAATAGACATCTGATTTTTTTTGCATAGGGTGATTAAGGCTAAATTGGACACTGTTAAAGCAGGAGGGACAAGACTGCCAAGAAAAGCAGAAGAAAATAATCACAGATTTATTTTTTTTTCCTTTCACCTGAACAGAAAAGAAATAGACTTTGAGGAGCAGATGTTCAAGGACAAAAAACTTGGCTACAACTTTTAGGCCTTAGTTGCTTATTGTCTTTTTGCCAATTTTTTTGTATAGAGGAGGTAAAAAAACCCCAAAAAACTGTATATCCTCAAGTGATAATATACAAAAATATTTGCCTGTTTTAACGACTGAATAATAAACTCCCAGAACATAAAGATGTGCTAATTATAGAAGCATGAACATTTTTTACTCTGTGAACCTAAGAAATATAGGAATTCCAAAAACATTTGTCATTATCCCATCCTAAATTGCATGGGAAATATACCTGCTCAGTCATGTGAATACTTATTTCACAAGGATTGTCCATATGTACACCTTGCCAAGCACATTCAGTTTGTGGACCGAGTGCTCTATTGATCACATGAAGCTATTTTACAATGATCGTGAAATACAGCAGTCACACCCTAAATTTAGGATAAAGGCTATTCAGCTGTATACTTCTCATTAGCCCAACATACCAGGTACATGGCATATCAAAGGGTTTCACGTTGGACCCTGCAGAATCATAGAAAAGCCTTTCTATAATGCTCCGTGGAGAATCCTGTTCTTCCTTGTTATGTCCCTGTTCTGAAAGGAGTTCTCTGTGTGTGTGCACACATGTGTATGGTTATATATGTGGATATGTATTGCACAGACATTCACACAGACAAGAATGGATTTGACTGTCCATATATTAATTTTCATGAAATGATAAATAACTTGTGTGTGAAAATACACACACCTCCTTAATTTTATTTAATATCTATTTTTAATTTGCAAAGAAAATTATAGTTTATGCTGAATTTTAAATATAATTATTGTTGAAAATGTCATAAAATCTGCCCATGAAAATTTTAAATGCCCTGCTTTCCATAAAGCAGAGTGAATCATTTCCACTAGGATTATCAAATAAAATTCTTATGGATATTCCAGAACATCATGACATTTTTTGAAATTGTTTGGTTTAAAGCCACGTAAATCTGAATTAACATGAATGAACCTATTTTGTCTGTACATAAATGTCCTATTTGTGACCTATATTTTGTGTAGTTAATATTGTTTACAAGTTCCTTATCAGGGACTGGTTCTGAACCTGTCTCCCTGCCCTGCCTTATCATTCCCACTCCCCAGGTCTGCACATGAT
>VXAU01005646.1:2865107-2952173 GCA_013399695.1 Formicarius rufipectus
ATGATGTTGTGTTTTAGCTTTACAGTCTGATTTTGATACGGTCAACAGTTTGCTATAGTTTGTTTAAAAATACCACATATCATTTCATAATATAACTAATTGCTGTTGTACTCCTGTTTACATATTACTAATAAACACAACAAAAGAACTTGTCCTTGGAGACTAAACATCTGGAATCCTTGAAGATCAGCAGTTGCAAACTCCAAGAAGGGAGTAAAATCTTTGAAACAGTCCACTACCACTAAAAAGTAGAGTGCTGAGTTTCTGATGCAGAAAAGATTTATTCCTATATCAGTTAGTCTGACAAAACAAAAAATCAAACAAGACTCCAACCAAACAAACAACAAACATATCTCCAGATAAACAACACTGAAACCAGAACAAAAAAATACCCCAAACCCCTCAAAACAGTGAGGACAGTCTCTCTTACAGACAGAACATCGTACTTTTAGGATTTTTAGAGGAGATTGCTACATGGAAATCACCTGTACAGAGACATCTATTTTGTCTGTTCTGGGCAGTGTTTCAAGGACATGCCGTTCAATATACCATTTTACACAATTCATCCTGAGTAGAGCCCAATGATAAACATGACGGGAAGAATACATGAACTTCTTTTGTTCTAGTATCTATTTGCCATCAAGCACTTAGCAGCAGACCAGATGAACAACAGAGGTAGAGATATACAGGGCAAGAAGGAAAGCTTATTTACTATTAGCATATTCCAAGAAACCTTATGCTTTCAAATAAAGTTTCACTGCAGGTAGGGGGCAGATGAAGTTTTGAAGAGTTGAAACCACAGCACACAGTACTACTCAGTCTGTGCACCAGAAGGGTGCACAGTCAGAACAATCTGAAAGGCAAAAGGAGTGAAAAGAATAGCTTGTTTTTCCCAGTTTGTAGGAGAACTACACTCTAGCAAAAAGATTTAATTTTATTTGTATTTATCCAATGCACTATGATAAAAATGAAAATATGATCTTTGTCTGAACATGCTAAAAAGAGTCTATCCTCAAATCCCATTGTAGAGTATGGGGAGTTGCAGCCTGTAAAACTTTAGGACAGAGCTAACTTTGGAGAAAATTTAGTTTCACTTATAAAAAAATTATGAAATTATATAATAATTTGTAAGTATTTGCAGATTCAATTGGTCTTATATATTCATCACAGCAAAAGTCAAACAAATACTTACTGAAGGTGAAGTAACAGGATATCTAACTCAAAGGAAGTTACCCACACTTCTCCAAAGCAAGATGTTAAGAGTTCCCTGAGTCTTAGTCAGAAAACCTATATTTAAAAGGGTTGTTCAATACCTTAACAAGTGACTGTGTGCTTCTCAGGATCTGGTAAAACAGGATATCACCTTTGAGCATAATATACGTATGTACTTGGGAATTTGTGCTGCACTGTATGCAGTGACAGAGTGCAGAGCTCTCTATTTGCTATAGCTATGCACTGATGATAAATTACAAGTGAATTTATTTTTGTGCAAGTGAATAATCCTAAAGGTAAATGTTTATTAGAACTTTTGTTACTGCCTCAATCAAAGGCATTAGTTAACTTGCTATTATTACAGTGCAGTAAATGACAGTTAGACCCTATTTTACTTTTTATAGACTTGTTCTAAATATATATATTTATGCTGACCACACTTCTTATTTTAATATTTTATCCTCTATTATCCTCTTTATCCTGGACTAGTTACTAGAAGCATTTAAATTTGTGAACAAATGGAGCAGAAGTTTTTCTAAGACTTTCAGTGTTGGCAAAATCTAAATTTCTGTGCATCTTGAGAAATGGCAAGTGCAAGAGGGAACTGACAGTACATCAGGAATTCATAGGACATTCAGGTTTTCCAGCATGTGCTGATGGCTGAAGCATTATGAAGAAGGATTTTTCAAAAGATAAACAAAGGCAAAAACAAGGACCATGCTCTTCATAGTTATTTATATGAATGGGTACAGAAGGAGGTTCCTTGTCATATCTGAGCCCTAAGGCCAGCCCTTCTTCACTCCTGGGACCTGCAGAAAAGGGTCTGATTGCTGAGAGGCTTCCTTCCAATCTTAAGTGTCTGAAACCACTTGCCAAATTTTGCCTTCAAATGACATACTCCCTTCAACAGGGTAATAGATCTCTTTGCAGAACACAACAGTTTAACCTTTCAAGAGGACTAGGGTGACGGGGTTTGGACATCATATATCAAGCCACATTATTCAACCATCTTCTTACTCTAACTGCATCTTCCATGAGATTTAGGAATTGTTCCAAGCAATATCACTTCAGAAAAATTTGTCTTCCTAAATGGAATAGCTCATTTAATTTATTTTCTCATATAGCTTATTACAATCTTCAGCCATTAATAGTGTGTTTTTAAATGTGAAACTTCTAGGATTGTTTACAACTCAAATGGCACTTTGAGACAATCTGCATTATTAGTCCTATTTTTCCTCACTATCACACACATTCTGCTGTACCATCCAAGTAATCAAAAGTATATCTTTTTATTTCACTTCCAACCTCGAATAACGAAAGACTTTTTTTAAAATACAATCTTTTTACTCACCCCAGCCTTTGGTATAGCTCCAGAGCTGGCTACTGAAGAGGGAGATGCTAGGTCAGGAGCATGGATGTTAGGAGACAGGTTTGTTTGTGAGTGATTTACTGAAGCAACATCCACTCCACTTTCAGAACCAGATTCAACATCCTGTAAAAAAACATTGTAAGTCTCTTCAGTAAATGTGAACATGAAATAAAAACCTACTTCTGCTAAATAATGGAAATATTTAGGTAAGCTCACTGAAATACATATACTTAATTATCTGTATAAGAGTAAATCCTCTTGCTCATTTCCATTACCTACACATTCATTTGCTGTCCTTTTCAATGTGGTGATTTACATTAGCTGCTGTTCTGAAATTATAAATCACCACTAACATCAAAGCTGTATTTCCCCTAAATGTAAGGTAAGAAAAATCAATTTGGGGCTGCAGAAGTTTGACATTTTCCTCTGATGTTCAGTGTTTCCTGTGTGCTCCCACCTTCCGTCTCCACAGCAAGCCAGTGAACATCTGTAAACCATTACACAGCTGAAATGACATCACCATGCAGCAGTTTATACAATTCAGAGGTACAGCTCCCTAGTTTTTTGGAATCAACAGACACTTATCAGCCAAATGCTATTTTTGGTTAAAATGACCTTACTTTTAATGACACTGATTACATTCCTCTTTTTGGAAATAAAACGAAGATATATAGTATGTTTTATTGTTGAGGAAGAGAAAATAGAGCACATTCTTGATTTACTGCATTGAGTGAGGGCCGGGGACTTTATTGCTTGCAGATGAATTGTGACACATGTCTGGCAAAGACCTGGTTATGTGTAGACCCAGCCATATACTGTCAGGGTTATTAGCTGAGTTGCAGCCTGCATGAATACAGCTACACAGTACACACAAAAAAACCCTCTAAACTATTAACCCCAGATATCTCTGTGCAGACTAAGCTCCCATTTCCTATGCCAGATTCCTGGAGTAGGTGAAATATGGGGCAGAGACATCTCAGGGGTTCTGCTCCTGAACTGAAAAGATACAGCATCCTTTGATTCATTAATTCCAGTTAAGCCTCTGATCTGCCAAACCAAAGCTGCCAATTACACAGGTGCCTCACAGGTACATCATGCACACAAGTGTGTGGCTTTCTGAAGCGTTAGAAATTAGGGACAATGCTGCAGTCTAGGTAGGATCATGCATTTGAGTCAGATATTTCCTGTCAGTGAGTCCTCTGCAATGTGAAGCATTGGGAAATGCAGCAGAACCATGGAAAGGTCCCTGTAGCTGTCAGTTTGGCTACAACTGTTCTTAGAAGTTTCTGCTTAGCACAACTAGGCTGCAACAATACAGAATCATGCTCTCTACCCTGTTACTCATGTCTTTACATCATATTCAAATGTTTTGTTACTATAAAATCAATACAATCCTGAACTCAACACCTAAATCTCCTGCAAACCTGACTTTTTACCCCTCTTATCCATAATAATCACAGGCTCAACAAACCCCTAGAAAATCAGTGTTTATAGATAGCATATATACCATATATGGTCTGTCTTTCTGCATGGTTGCTTTGCAACATGGAAACAGGTACCACCTCTGATTATCATGCAGGCTTACTTACATAGATTGCCTCAATTCACTTTATTGCTGTAAAAAAATAGCTAAAATGTTGGCACAGATTGGTGACATACAGAGAACAGATGTTAACACTGTATTTCTGCTTTCCTGTGTCATCAGGGCTCAAGAAGATACTGTGAGACCATTGATATCCATGAGGAACACGTGTAACTATTAAAAGTAAAATTATGTGATGCTCTTTAAAAATGATATATTATAAAATCTTCAGCTGCTCAAACCCATTGAAACTTAAATACAGCTTTTCTCACCTAGAGACCACTCACTTAGCAATAACAAACTCTGGCTTTAATAGGAAAAACTCCTCATTATTTAAAACAAAATGCCACAAGTGACCTCAACATTAGAGATCTTTGGGCCGTATTTCTCAGGTTTCTTGAATAGAAAAGCAGCTGCAGCACATGTGGGTGAAATTAACAGGAAGCCTGCACAGGAACACCTTGGGGCAACCATTTCACCTTCTTCATAGTTACATGTGTAAACATTTTGCAGGAAAAAAGAGAATGCATCAGTCATGCTTGTGAACTCTGCCATCTCCTTTCAGACCAGTCTCAGCAAAGAATTATCCATTTAAATAAATAAAAAAATGAAAGAAATGTAAATAATTGAAGTGCACATGTCTGCCCAGAATCTTACTTTGTATAACAGGATTTTCTAAGTGTGTCTCCCAGTAGCAGAAAAACAAGACCTGTTATCAGACTTACTTTCAGTTCTATTTATTGTCAAATGACACATACTCAGATTGTGTCAGACTGGTGAGATCCTGCCCATTGAGTCTCTACTGACTCTGCATTATCAGTAAGTGATAATGAGCCAGACATTTTCTGAATCTTGTTGATCTCTCTTTGTTTCATCTGAGTTCTGAAGCTCTCACTTATGAAATAAAGTCAAAAGGAAATAATGAATGTCAATATTGCTGCCTTCAAAATATGTATACGTGCAAAAATACAAGTCAAATTCTTTACAAAAGGAGTTTCAGTTCTGGAACAAAGGAGCTGATAAATGTGAGGACTGAAAGAAAAAGTGAAGCAAAAAGGAATTCTACTTAGAATAATAAGAAAAACTGAGCAAACTGGCTTACAGGTATATGCCTTCGTTTGTATGTCGGGGTGCTGGATGGGGAAGAGCCAGCACTGAGAGCATTTTCAATATCCTGGTCAAGCTGGTCCAGTTTCATAATTAACAGCACCATTGAATCAAGTCGTGAACGATCCCGATCTTCTGTTATTTCCTAGGGAACAAAACAGACAACTGACAAAACTGAAATGGCACAGACTAAGCTTAAATTACAAAAGTTGTTTCTTAATTTGGCATGAAAGAACATTGAATAATAAGTAGATTTTTTTTTTTTAAAACACTGATTTGTGCCACCAGTTAATGGAATATTGACTTACTGCTGGGAAAACATTTTATATTAATATTAAATATCCATCCAATATAACAATTAAATTTTTTAAAACGAAAATTTTTTTTTGCACAAATGCATCATTACCATCTCCTTGATATACAAACATTTTAAACAACTGCTGATTCTAAACACTTTTCAAAGTATTCATCCCAAGATAATTAATTTAACTGTAAAAATACAAATTAAGAAGGTTAATGTATGATGAAAATGGGAGAGAAGGAAGTTCAAAGAAGCCATTTTCCAGCTGAAGATAACCATAACTACTTTTGTTTGTTTGTTTGTTTTTGTAGAACTCATAGAGAACATGTAACTATGTTCTGTCAATTTGCATCAGAGATTTCTGTCTTGGTTGGAAATTCTTGAAAGACATGAGATACATTAATGTAATAGCAAACACAGCATCATAGATGCTCTGACTGGAAAGAGGGAAAGGATGGGTATTCACAGCAGAGACTCAAACATCCAGCTTATTGTAGCTAATTTCCTTATACTCTGTTTATAGAAAATGAACACAAATTATCCTTAAAAGAACAACTCATAGAAAGATTTTCAGTTATACAGGCTAAATAATGCTCTTAAGGAATTCCTCCCTCTATTTCTCTTTTATAGAGAGTTAACACAAAAGTTAGCCAACTACCCTGCCTCAAAATTCAGGAATATGAAAACCCTTACTTGGTTCCTATATGGATTTTCACAATAGGAAGTTAGAAAACAGGAAATTCCATCATCTCACTTGAAATAATATTTTTATAAATCCTTTTTCAGAAATGAAGCAAGGACATTATAATTACATCATTGTGCCCAAGAAGGAAACAATGAAGTGTCCAAAGCAGCCTTTTTTGATAGTCATGAAACTGTTTTTCAGGCTGTACAGTTACTGCTCTAGTTCGGATTTTGTTAGCAGAGTTTTTATAGACTGCTTCAAAGCCATTGCAAAACATGAACTAAATTACTCCATCTACAAATTATAGGATATGCATAAATAAAAAAGTCGTATAAACCATGGTCTACATGGTCTTTATGTGAAGACAGAGGTGAAGGTTAGTTAACTAAATCTTAGAAAAGTAGAAATACAAATTTGTCGGTCAGTGGCAGAGTAACAAACAACTTACAACGCAAAGGTCAAACCCAGGCAAATTGTATATTTCATTTTTTATTACAACTTGATATTTTGCATTGGGTTGCTGAAAAAGCTGGTGAATTTGCAAGACCTTCTGATGAACTTGGACTCAGTTAAAAAACATTCTGAGAGAATATTACCTCAAAATAACTTAGAAATCAATGAAATGGATTTTCACTTTCTTTTGAAGTAGCATGTCCCAAATGGTTCATTGCAACTCTATGGATTTCAATTGGTATTAAATTGACACCTGAAATTTGCAAATGTCAGAACAGTTCTTTCATTTAATTTGCACGGCTACAGAAAGTCCAGTGGAGCAACTGTCTGTTAACAAAGTAGACATGACCTTCTTTGACGTATGGGGCCGTGTTTCCCATGGTGAGCAAGACTGTAGCCACTTTGCACATCCGGGGTGCCAGTACTGCTACCAGAACTATCCTCTTAGTCCCCTAACTGCATTTTTATTTCAAATGGTTTTGCTTGGAAATACATCACTGCAAAGGCTAATTAAACTAAGATTTACACTTAAACCTAGAAGTTCATTGCCACACCTCAGCAAAAGGAGTGCTGGGGGTTTTTAGTCTGTTTATGTTGTGTTTGGTTTTTTGTGGAGGTTTTTTTCAGAGTAGAAAGATAAGAGGTATTTTACATGAAGTAAAAAAAATAAAAATCTAGAATTTTCCCCAAGCAAATTGTCTGATTCATCCTGACAAAATAATACAAACTGACTCGGCACGCACCAGATTGAGAATGTTGGAGAAGAACCTGCTGAAATGAAGAGGTGGAAAAACATTGCTCAAAGTCATACTCAGGCTTGACACAATATGTTGGCTTTGCAGGCAAACACTGCTTTCAATAAAACAATCATATTATCAGTATGGAATTTAACTACTCTGTTTAGAAGTCTTTGTGGTTCTGATTGCTGTTCTCATCAACATAAGAAATGTAACATTTTAACTGTAGTTTCTGTTTTCAAAATTTCTTGAACAAGACAACAATCACCTTTGTTTTGCTGGAGTACTATCAATGTATATGCATGAAAGCTTAAGTATTATAAAAAACATTTAACACACACAAATAAAAAAGGCTAAGCTTGAGTTGGAAATTCATCACAACACACAGAACAAATGTTATTACAAGATTAATTTCTGTTTTTATAGCTTTAACCTTGATATTATCTAATGAATTTCCAAGAGCTTTATAACTTATTCACCTTTTTTGTATCTCCCTTTTGTATATATGCTGAGATTTTTTTGGTGTGATATGATCTAAATCCAAGAAATATTAGCAATTAAATTGATTTTTTTTTAAAAAAACACAGTATTTTCTTGGCTTGCAGTCTTTCACATTATTCCCCACTGATAGCTACTTATCTTCCAAATTAGAATCCAAAAAAATAAATTAGTTTTATAGAATTAAACAGCAACCCTACCTTTATATTTTGAAGAAAAATTTGGCAGTTAGAAGATGCCTAGTCAAAGACTGGCCTTACAACCTTATTTCAGCCTTAAGGCTGAATTGGACAATTCAGGAACACATCACTAACACAAACAATAGGTCAAACTCCAGATATTATTTGTCTGGAGAGTTTATTTTTAACATGACTCCACACAAAGAAGAAATACTTCAGGTCATGAACTGGAAAAAAACACTATTTCTTTTAATTTGTATCCTCACTGGTGTGATAAATAAGCTAGTTAAATTTGAATCTATGCATATGTTTAGAACAGAGAACATTGTAACTGTTCCTAGAATGAAGGGTGCTTGAATTGCTCCTAAATTAAGTATTAAAACCCCAAATGTTTTTACAGGGAAAACAGTCTACAAGTCCTGTTGCTATCATCAACAAACAATGCTAATAGAATGAAAACATTTTTTGCCTGCTACTTTTTTTAGCCACTTTTGTAATTTTGGAGCTTTTATCATTATTGACAAGAATAACACAACATTTTATCCCTGAGTATTCCCATGTCTTCAAGTGCTTTAGTGTCTTTTTACTACCAAGTTGCCTTGTGCAACGTGTGAGAACACCTCACAATTTCTGAATATAACGTCCCCTGCATATAATGTTATAATTTTTATTGTGAAAATTTGATAAATAAACTATACTGTACAAAGATAGCATTAATCAGAGTATTTCTAGAAAGTAATTATCCCTCTGCTTTTTATTTAAGGTCACAGGAGTTTTATATTGTCAGTACATCATAATTATTTTAATCAACTCAACTCAAAAAAAAAAAAAAAAAGAAAAAAAAAAAGAAACCAGTTAGGGAGTAAAATGCTACTTAAGTTTGGATTTAATATACCTTTCTTATCAGTGCATGGTAAAACAATTGAAGATGATGCATTTCACTTCCTTGATCTCTTAACCCCCGTATTTCTCTATGTGTGTTTTTTCCTTTCTCCTGTAGCCACTATTTTACATCACACACACATTCCCTACTGCAGTCCCTTTTCCCACATACTTCTTTCAGCTGAGTAGAGCTGAATCAAAGGGTACCTTTTGAAAAGCTGTATAGACTGTTAAGCATAAAGCCTGTTTTAATTTTCACAGCAAAAATTTTGTACAGAGGCAGCTAGTACACAAAACTAACTTTGAGCTCTCTCTTAACACCCTCAGGGGGATTGAGTCACTTCCACCTTCCCTATGAGTGCTCCCTTTCAAAGCATCTACTGATTTCCAGACTGATCAGACCCCCATCAGTGCCAATGCCCTATGGTTAGGGAAGGGAGAAAATGTCCCTTTCCAAGCATCTACCTGCTAGGGCCACCAGGGCAATACCAGCCTTGCTCCTCCCTAACACTTGTGTCAAGATGATCATAATTTCTTTGAAAAGGAAAACTTGATTTTTAGAGACAAGATTTTCACACAATTGACAAGGTGAGCTGGAGTACTGACAAAAGAAAGGGATCATTTATGGAAAGAGTTGGCTGAGTTTCAGCTGGTATTCTTGATCTGCAGCCAGCTGGATTGACTTAAAATCTTATATTAATGCTATATATTTCAGATGACATTAAATTACTCGGCTTTGCCTTTCCTTGCCAAAGAATAATCTTTTAAAAAAAAAATAGCAAGTTAAATAGAAAGTTATTATATATCACTGATTTTATGCTGTGAAGCTGTTCACATGGAGAAACAGAATAATGCAAAATAGGCTGTTTTGGAAGTAGTGTCATGGTTTTTATTAGCAAAGGTGCAAATCAGATATAATTGTCATCCTTTTTCATTGCACTGTACAGTTCATAAATGTTGAAAAATACAGAAGAGTTTTATCTTTTTCTAAATTTTACACTTCACAGTACCATATTTCAATACTACCCATTGCAGGGAGTTTGGAACTAGAGGAACTTTAAGGCCTCTTCCAACCCAAACTAGTCTATGAGTCTACCAATAGAGTCCTGTTCTTCATTATATTGGAGGGATTGCAGGCAGAGAACATTAAAACACAGTGACAAAGCTAAAGCACTCCATTCTTTTTTGACATTAGACACAAGGCCTAGACACCAGAAAAATCTGAGTAAGATTGTTATTATAAATTGTATTTTGGACTAATATTTAGAACAGACTGAAAATGGAACAAATAATGTAAGCGTACACTGGTGTACATATCAAAGGTGAGGAGACATGCTCGTATCCATGCAGCTATTCACACTGCACATTCATTCTTGCTTTTGAGAAAGTAGCTTTCTTCTCATTTCCCTTACAAGAAATTCATATCACTGATCTGCTTTTCAAATATAAAGCATTTATTAGCACTGGTTTACATGTGCTTTTAAACTCCTGTTAAACACACAAGTTATGTTTGTAAAAGTGAACTCTTCAGAGGCACTTGACTGCTATGTAATGTAGTAATTGTGATTTTCAATACGCAACCTTAGGGATATGTAATAAATGCAATTATATCAGAAAATCAACCTCTGAATAACATATTCTCTTAAAAAAACCAAAGCTTTTTATACTTTCAGGAAAAAAATATGGCTCCTTCTGTGGAACATAGTGCATGAAGGGATAGTTCTACACTCTGAAGAAAACAGGGAATGTGCTGAAAACCAAGAGAGAGCATAGAATCCAAATATACTCAGCTGGTAAGTTACAGGGATGGGAAGCACTAGAAGTGAGGTGCAGCTTCTTCATTTCCCTAACTTTACATAAGATCTTTCAGACTCATGTGCTGTTCAAAGATACAGACACCTGAATTTAACCCAATCACAGAAACCTGCCATCTTTCACAGTCAAAGCTAATTTAATCCAAACAAAAGCATTCTTTTCTAGTACCTTCCTTTCTACAGCTGTTTTTTGCCTAAACACATACTCAACCCATAGACCAGTTAGTATTTTAGTTCACATGGTTTTGATTCTAGTGTTCTGTGTTTCACATCAGCTGAGTAAACTGTCTAGCAGAGATACTGTTTTAATGAAAGTTAGCAATTCACTATGGATGAAATGGCAAATCATTCTAAAACACTGGGGCAAGACAATCTGAGGAGTCATTGGCCATATTTACTCAGCAGGGATGGTAGGTAGCAGGTTCTCCTGAAATAGTTGTTCTTGAAACAGAACAGCTCTGTTTTAAACAGTCAATCAGGGTTACTTTCCAGCTGAAGTCATATTACCAAGGGTAGCTATTAATAAAAACATAGACTTCTCAGACTGCCATTATTGCATTAACACCATTCTTCTGCAATAATGCAAATTAATTGGTGGCACTAATTAAAAAAGAAACAGAAGCAAAACCAAATGTATAATTAACCAACTCAAAATGGTACGTCTTGTCCAAGTATACATGATGTGTCAAATCCAGCTCTCTGTCTTGGGACTCACACTTGATTACAGTAGCTGGTCTGATGACACCCAGCTCCCTGTAATCATTCCTGACTTAGCATCATATTAGGATTATGACTATGAAAATATGCCCAAAATCACATTCAGTAAAGACACAGAACACAATGTGAATGTAATCTCTATTCACTGGGTGAAAAGAAAAGTACAGTTAAAGTAATTAATCATGCCCTTTCTAGCATGAACAATATTCAGTTACTTTCCAGCTTTGTTATGTATATTTTGTAAAGCAGCATCATAATTATTCTAAAAGTTATCTTTTATGACTACATTTTCATGATTATGACTTCCAAAGTAAGCAAAAAAGCATATTTTTACCTTTCTTAAACCCTACTTCTGTTTGCTATGAGGGGAAAGACTGATTTGTGGAGAATGTTATGACAGTAATCTGACCATGGATTATCAGATGGAAAATACTGTAATTAAATAGAACTGTGATTAAAAAAATGTGATACATGACTGATGTTGCATTTTTATATTATTGCAAAACTACCTCAGATGTAATAATTTTGTGGAAAATCAACAAGAAAGTACTTCAGTGGAAATTCTTGTTGCTTTTCTGTTCTACCATAAATCAAAGAGTGAAAAAAGAGAGGTTCTATTTTAGTAATCAGAAATTAAATCAGCATCAGTGACTTTATGAAATGTAGCTTTGATACGTGTCTGCTGACATGTTTCACAAGTACATCAATAGCTGAATCTGTGTTTTTATATGTCTACTTTATAGATTGGTAGAAAGGGAGCTGTTTTGTTTCAATTTAACTTTGCAGTTAACTAAGAAGCATTTAATTCAGCTGATAGATTCTGGTCTTTGTGATTTTGTTTAAGCAATATTCAGACTTTTCTATTTATCAAACTAAATATTCAGAGTTAATCAAGAGAGAAGAATTGATGTATATGGTCACATGTTACTGTATAGTAAACCCACTATTAAACCTTACAGAAGACTTTGACTAAAAATATACTTCCATCTTACATGATATTGATAACAGTTCAGTATTTCAAGATTCAAGTGTGCTCAGAAAACAATTGTTTAGTAATTTTTTACTTTTTTCTATTTATAGTTGTACTCCAAACTTAGTTTGAAAAACCAGATACCTAAATCATAATTTGATACAGGTCATGGTTTCATGATTACTTTAGTTTTCCCCAAATTAATGGTTCTAAGAAGTTGCTCTTCTCTCATCTACTTGCCCAGACTGCCACTCAGCTCTCCTTGTGCCAGTACTGGTTTCCAGCAGAAAGCCTCTGTGGGTCCAGCTGAACACAGACCCTGAAGAAAGTGTAGTGCTTATTAGGGTCTCTCCATGCAGCCATACAAATGTCAGTGCTGGCCAAGGAAGACTAAACAAAGGTAGAACAAACAGTTGTACTGAGTTTTCTTTTTCCTTGCAAAAATTCAGATTTCTGTTGGTGCAAGTGATCACTTAACTGTAAGCTTGTTTTTTTGGCAGGTGAAGTTATGTTGATTTTACAGACATTGTAAGGTTTGGAGGCTTCTCAAATGTTTTTCTTCAGGACACCTATGCAAAGAACTTACAGAGTGTGCACATTTGTAACTTGGTGAGGGTCTGAAAGAGAGGTGTGTTGTCAAAAAGAGCACCCAAACTGCTATCTCCTGCCCCTCAATTCACCCACGTGTCCTTCTTTAGCTTTGCCAATCTATACAGCTGATGAAAAGCCTATTTTTTTATGTCACAAGTTTTAAAGCAAACATGATAGCATGAGAAAACTCATTGCTATTTTTTTTATGATCAATTAAAGGAGTTTAAGTGCCTTTCTTTCTTGGAAAAGAGCACATTCTTTCCCACGTGAAAATTGGACTGTCCCAGTGACAATTACATTCTTATTAAATTACTTCTGGCCAGTGAGATTTAAACTAAGGTTACTTTTGTATCACAATTCACAACACACTGATATTTATGAGAATTGTTATTGGTGACTGAGGAAGCACTGGTAAAATTCTTGATATTAAATGGGGATAAAATTTGTATTTTTTAAAGAAGACCAAAGTTAAATTCAGGTTTTGGTTAATATCCAATAAGCTTGAATTTTCAGAATTTGTGTTAGCAAAAGTATTTCAACAAAAGGGTTACAAAATTAGCTGTTTGTATCAGACTTCTTACTTTAACTGTATGTAAGCTTAGTCATGGGCAAAACAAGCTCCCCAAACTGGGACTAGGATCAAACCTGTCGGGAGTGAAAATGTTGGTCAAGGACACTATTATTCCTTCTCAGCCACATTAAGAAAGATTCTAGATAGCTCAAAAAAATCTTCCTAAGGCATGCTCTCTCTTTTACTTTGAATTCTTAGCAAGCGGTAATAAATAGCAATTAGAGGTTTTGAGAAATAAAAGAATCAAAGGAGACTGAATCACCCTTTATATGGCACACACCATAATTTACAACTAAGATATTTCCTGAAATAAATAACCAAGATGCTGCAATCATGTAATCTCTGAAATTCTGCACCATCACTGCAGAGGTGACTTGAAGAGATAACGGCTCAAATTTTGTAAAAGCTGCCTCTGACACCCCTTAATAGCATCTGTTTTCTGTATATTGTTGTCTGAAGCTCATCAAAGCTAAGTGTTTGACCATGTGGTAAGTGGCTGACTGGAATTTTGTAGAAGTCTGTGGTTCAGACAAGGAATTCCACTTTTCTTTATAATATATTCAGCTATTTCATGCATGTCTTTGAAATATATTTATGCACACTGGAATTATCCTAGCTATTAAATGTTACTTAATGAGATTGCTATGTGCACAGTGCACAGCATTGAAGGGCTTGCTTGGGCACACACACTGGCCTGCAAACCAGCCTTTAGAGTTGACTTCCCATTCACATTAAAGGACAGAACCCATGTAACATACAACCAAAATACAAAGTCAGTCTGAAAGCCTCTCATTCTTCTGAAACTACCTTTTTGAATCCTTGAATTCATTCTCCCCTTAAAGTGTGCTGCTTTGATTTTTCTGTCATTCAATTTAAGTGCTCATTTTCCTTTGGTGTTTCTATCCTAAATCCTTGGAAGCAGGTCCAAAGTTGCACCACATAATTTCTACTTAAACAATTTTCCATGGACATTAAAATGAATATATTTTGTATGCTTGTTTTAAACAGTCACTGCTTTTTCAACAGTAAGTTCAGCTTTTCAAGTCTAGAGACATTATATTCCAAAACAATTGACACTAACTGCTTTAAATAATAGACAGTCTTAAATATTACGCATTCAGATACACTATTAATGAGATAACAATAGCAAGTCATAGAATCATAACAAGTATAACTGAAAATGATATTGAAATGCCACGTCATCCAACTTTTTCTCAATAATGAGGCTGTCATCCTTGATGGATGGTTCTCCAGCTCCTTTAAAAAACCTCCAAAACTGTCCCAAGCAAAAATGGTCTTATTCCAGTATTACCTTCCTTAGTACTAAAAACCTAATAACAATCTTTCTTAAGCTTGAACTCATTACTTCTTATTTTTATCAATTTTAGTCTGCATGACAGACATTTCTTGTCCTTGGAAATACTATTACATTCCTCCCATCTTCCCCACAATGCAATGGTAGGGATGGGTTTCTTTCTTCTCTGGCCATTCTCACATCAATTCTTGAGACTCTCCTGAAGAGCAACTTGCAAACCCCTCTGCTTTCTTTGCAGGTGAAGCTTATATAAAAAGTGCATCTCTAGGAATGTAAAAGCATTTTATTCTCAGGGCATTTTCCTGTTGTGACAGCAAATAAATGTCAGTTGAAGCCATTTCACCTCCCAGCATTTGTGAGGCCAAAACCACTGGCAGTTGACTGAGACCTGCAGGTAGTAAGTAGCTGTCAGTTAGCAAGATAGCAATGATTGCCAGGAACAGTTGAGGTACAACCAAACTTTTTGTGCAGACAAGTCCTACAGGCTCCATCCTTGATGGTTTTCAAGACCCAACTGAATAAAGCCTTGAGAAACCCGGTCTGACCTCAGATCTGGCCCTGCTTCTGTAGAGTCCTACTTAGGTCCCTTCCAACTCATTACTAAAAAGATTGTCTTTTATTTTTTCCATTGTTGGAAAATTATTATTATCTAATTATTATCCACAAAAGTTACTGGTAAAACCAGATCATGTAGAAAGTATTGCTACTATTGCCGAAGGCAGCTAAGCATTGTGCTCAATGATTTACCTCTTTATTGTATTCCACTTAGTGTTTGTACTGCTGTTGGATAGGTATTGCTGCTTTTGTATATGGCCTTACACATGCCAGTCATACTCTGGAACCAAGCCCAGCAACATATGATTTCCATTACATTGTATGATAACTAATCTTCTTTGAAAGGTAAGATAAATACCTTCAAAACAGAACAATATATACTTTTTAGAGGTACTAATAACGTATTACAAGTGAAAATTCATCACCAATAGCATTCCATGGGGATATCACCTTATAATTTTTTTCCACATCATAACTCAGCCTTAATCAGTATTGTGTGATCTATACAAGGACTGCCTGAGGATTTTTCACTTTCTCTATCAGCAATATCAAAAAATATATTACTCCAAGTTATTTGCACAGGTATTAGATGAAAAACTCAGACGCTCTTACTGTAGAATTTCAAAATATCTCTGATGGATGTACCGAGATGAGGAAAAAATATTACAGAAAACAAAACAAGAAATATTGATTTGACAGATTAATGGATATCATACCTGAGTTCTCAACATGTTTAGCTAAAAAACACAGTCTGTGTTTACACTGTCAATCAAGACAGCAATAAAGAGTAACTGAGCAGTAAATGACAGCCTGAGGTGAAACCTGAGGCCCTGACCCAGGGACAAGATAACTAGGGAAGCTCTAGCTGGACTTGAGTCCCAATGAGGCTTGGCTGCGACCATAACGTTTTCCTTTTTTCTCTAGAGTTTTAGCCAGGCTGCAGCAGGCAACGGCACCAGCACTCAGATCTGACAGCCTGGATCGGGAGGAAGGAAGAGTGTTGAGCCCTGCTCTGGTTCCAGCAGGGACATGAGCTCCTGCCTTCTAGCTCAGCCTGCAGCATCTCTGTGTGCCTGCACATCTCTCCTTTGTTTTGGGGAGCTGATGACTGACAGCTGCTACCTCCCAGGAACAGATGGGGAGAAGTGCCTGCCTTTCAGAAAGGACATGTTGCTCAATTTGGGTAAAGTTGGTCAGTCTGTGTCTGTGTGTGTCCACAAAGGACCCAGTAGTCTACAATTAGGAGCTGGGCATTTTGAATGGGAGTTGAGGTTGGTTGACTAACACACAACATATTTACATCTTAAATATGCCCACAGTGTTACAAGAGGTACATACATAAATATATATGTATATATACAAGCATTATTATATAGGTATATAAAAGAGGTGGGGAAATGGATTCAGAAGTCAATGTTATTTCCAGCTGGGGCTTTACCAAATAGCAGGTTTGAGTTCAAGAGTTATCTCAAAGAGGAGATAGACTAAAAAAGACAAACGTATCTGGTCCAGAATGAAATCACATTTTTAAACAAATGTTCAACAAACTTGGATTCCTTTCCAAACTCTTCTCCAAAACAGTTATTAGGGTGAACACAATTTCATTCTTACAAAACTATTAATATTGTAATTGTAATATGGTTTTAATGATTTTCATTTTCCCTCTACCTAAATCTGTGTTTCTTGCTGGAAATCAAGATTTCAATAACTAGAGAATTCCAATAATTACAACTAAAAATACAACAAAATCTAAAACATGTCAAAAAAATTGAAAAAATGTAACATTTGTGAATGTACTAAATTTGTAGTAAAGTTTTATTTTGGAAGGACTAATTCTGAATGAAAATATAAAAATAAACCCTGGCCACAGAATGAGAGCTAAAAAAACCCCAAACAAACAAACAAAACCCAAAACCAAACCAAACCAAAAACAAAGCCAACAGAAAGCAAACAAGGAAAAGAAAACTCATTATGAATAAGAAAAGAGTACTGCACTTCTGGTGGATTTTAACTTGACAAATAGGCAACTAGAAATGCTCAAGTAGGATGTTTCTAACAGCAAACAAGCTACATTGTAAAGAAACATATGGAATAAAACTCATGCTTGCTAAAAAAGATAGGATGAAAAGGGCCTTAAAGAAAGTAGCATTCAGGATAGGAAAAGGGAAAAAAAGAATATGAAATTCATAATATGGGGTTTTCTGTTATTACTCCAAGTTGCCCAAAGTTTCCTGTGATTAATGAAGTGTTAAATAGTTCAGATATGAACAGCAAATAGTGAGGGATATTTGAAAAATACATTACAATACATTAAAACATGACTATTTCGAGTAGGTATCCAGTAAGACTCCTAGCTTGGCTATGTTGCAGGGAAAGTTAACTCATCTGGATTTAATTGTATCTGTTTGGAAAACTCAGCATAGTGTGATTGCCTTTTCTTAATGGCATGAAAACTGCATCAACAGTTCAACTCAAGAGAAATAAATTTTAAAACAGTAAATAATTTATTCAAGCATATTCAGAAATGCTAGCTTCCCATTGTCTAATTCACCCTGCTTCAGGCCAATGGAGAAAATCTTAACCAACATCTACTGAAATAAGTCTACCTGACATAAGTTACTTGTGTCAATTTTATGGGCCTTGGATCACTAAATGAATCCTTAATGATCCACATGATCTTGCTGAAGGGCCAGTTGGACTAAGACTAACATAGGTTTCAAGAAGCTCTAAGGTTAATAGACAATGATCACAAATCATTGCTTTCTAATTCAACCTTCCTACCCTCAACCAAATTCCACAACAGTGTTCTTTTTAAGGAAGACATCCCAGATGTAAAGATTGAGATCTGCACAATGAAGTTTCCTTTCAGACTTTCAGCTTGAAATATTAAAGTGAGTTTCTTCAAAATAAATGTTTCTCAGGAAGCATATTACCATCTCTCAAAATTTGGAGGGTATGGTTTTTCAGGAGTGCTGGAGGAAAATCTTGTTTCAAAGTCTTTTTTGACTTTGTCTCCCTGACTCATTCAGTTATATGCTGTTGTAATAGTCTGTATTGTGGCACTGAGAATATGACACTGGCATTCATGGTTTAGTAATGATTTAATAATTAATGATTTAATCATCTTGCAATCTCAAGATTCAAGCAGAAAGAATACGATGTTCTGAGAAGAGTTGCCAGTTTGTGAAGGCAACTACAGGCCACGATACAGTAAATAGACCATGAGAAGGACAAGTTGGTCAGCACTGTTCATGGATGAGGCAGATGGATTGGGTATAGACATGGGCACTGTGGACACAGGAGGAAAATTCTTGCCAGGTCCAATGTGCAAGATGGACCTACTGAGTGAGTCATAGGTCTTGTGTTCTGAAAGTCAGTGTCTGATTTAAGCCTCATCTGAGTTAAAACTGAATGGAAAATCAGTGGTGAAAGCAGCAGAAAGGTCAGTGACTGGAATATTTAGTGAGAAACAGACTTCTGCTGTAATCTTTAAATTTAAAACAATGCAAAAGATATGGTAATCTGTAACTACAAAAGGATGGGACCAATCATAGTAGGTGCTAGAAATAATACAATTAAAGCATGTAGAAATATTTTATCCACTGTTCACCAGCATCATGGGAAGGCCTCTACTAGGTCTTTGAAATCCAAATATATAGGTTTCAAGAATTCATAGTGTTATAGTTTTGGCTCAGAGCACATTGTTGGGAGTATGTGGTACTGTTATTAAATAACAATGATGTGCTATAGAAATTCAATGTGTTTAGAGACTGGTGCTAAGTGAAAACAATGAAATTTGATGTAATTCTTGGGCTTACCAATAATATTAAGAACTATGCCTCTTGGACCCTTAATTTTTTAAGTTAAGAGTATGATACCCTATTTGATCTTACAAGATCAAAGTGTAAGAAACTGCAGAAAATCAGAAGGATCAATTTTTTACTGTAACTGTAAAGATTTACAAGCCCAGTCAATAACCTGATCCAAGTATCACAAATCCTCAGCTTCTCTCTGACCTGCATTTTCAGTATTTAAAATTCAGGTTGGTGGAATCTAGCTATTAACAATGGAGACACCATCATGATTGGACACATATAGTAGCTATTTGCAGAAGTGATAGAGTGTTGATAAACTGAACTACCAAAAAATAATGAAGAATTACCATGGGGAAGGAAGCAACTTCTATATTTTAGTGCCCCCCATCTGCGTTTTGTAGATTAACTGGATTGCAGTAAAGTACACTTTAAAAATTAAATCTTTAAAGCAAAATTTTACACTTAAAAGTCTATAAATATCAGATCCTGGATAATATTTTGCATGGAAATATCTGATCATTCTAAGTTTTCCAGTGTATTACCATGCACATGCCATTTTAATTATTAAGCTCTTTTTAAAAGTAAAACAAAAATGAAGTTGCACACTTTAATTTCAGCTGGGCTTTTTTAGGTGACTCATTTCCTTTTGCAGCTATGCAATAGGCAGCCCACAGTATGTCACTAAGTGTCTGCTTACATGTACAGAGAAGCCACGATACAGTAAATACAGCATGTCCTCCACAGAAGGTATAAAATCACCATAGAATGGAGTAGACATGCGTGTTGTGGTGGTGTTTTTTTTTTTCCCCTAAATGGAAGCATTTATGTATTTTTTAATCTTGTTTTCATTTGTCACAAAACAATGATTTACTGATAACAAGCTAAAATGCCACTCATCATTTTAGACTCAGTACCTTGCTTTTCTGGACTGAGTTTACCATGATTCGCACTTCAGAAATATGAATATTAGAGACTTCCAGTGCAACATGGTGCCTTTTGGTAAAGGGATTTTGCTTAAAGACAATTTTTTTTCCGAATACATATGTACATATCTCCCATATTCCATATTTAAAAGTGTTGTCTTGCTTCCATGCAAATATAGTGTGAACAGTATGACCTGTTAGTTGGAAATACAAGTAAAATATTGCTAAAGCCCCACTTAATTACCCTTGAAAATGCATGTTAAGTAAACACGCTAAACCAAACTAGCACTGTATATTTTTTCGGAAAAGAATATCTACTGGTTGGATCTTTGAAATTTGGGTAAGTAGAGCAATACTGTTCTATACCTATTATTCTAGGTGCATCACTAAGGTAAACAATAACCATCATCTCCAGTAAATGAGTAAATGTGGTGAGGAATTAAAGAAATGGATACATTCTTCATTGATACTCTACTAATTAATTTAAAAATAATAGTGCATTTTTTGTATGATGAAACACTGACGTCACTGTCTTAAATCTTCCCTTATATATAAAAGCCATAGTGCTGTATGTTTATTTACACTTCATAAAGGTAGAAATTATCCTCCATAAAGGTAGAAATAACTTTTTTAGAGAGACTTTCTGATTTTGAAAGAAAGAAGCACTGCCACCATATTTTGTGACAAAAACATAAAACATCCCTAAGATTGGCATAGCTTTTGCATGAAATATGTCTGCAGAGGAAAAAAATGCTTGAGAAAGGAGAATGAGACTTCTGGAATAGTTAAGTACAGAACAGCTGGCACAGATTAGCCTATGTCCTCATACAATCAAAATGTTTCTATTAGAGAACTTGAGATAACCAGCTTCAGAGTGTCTAAGTATACACCAGTATTTTTTTTAAACCAATTTAATCAAGCATTATCTCATGAGCTATGACTGCATTATCCCAGAAGAACTGAAGAATTACCAACCCTACATGATTTTATATATATATGTATTTAATATCAGGTTATTTGGCTTGATTTTTATCTGCACTATATGCCAACTTTTATTGATTTAACACAAGACATGCCATGACAAAATCAGCTCAAGGGAAGAAAGAAACATTGCATGAAAACTCTGGCTACTGATTCACAAGTGAGGACAAAAGCATGAAACTACAGTCTGGGAAACACATCGCAGAAATACACATAAATACACGTCTGGAGAAAAGACCTGACTTAGTCCACAGCCAGTGCTTAGGCAAGTTGTAGTGAATTTCTAGCCACCACCAGCTGGCCTCCCCAAGGAAAAAGAGCACTGTGAACACTGTAGACTTCAAGTGCGTTCAAGGCACCTTATGGTGAGTGCTGCCAGACTGGTGTTTGTTCAATTTGAAGAATAAGACATAAACTAAAAGAATTTCTTCCTGTATAGAAAATTAATATTAAAACAAATGTTACTATTAGCAAACATATTCTTTTGCATAAAGGAGGAAGATAAATGCAAAATTGTTCTAGAATTTCAAATAAAATATAAGCAGTGGTTCCACTGTTATCTGACTTAAATCCTGTTTCCTCTGACTCATGTGACACATAAATGGCAACATAGCTGTTTCGCTAAGTCAGTATGTTTATTAACACGAGTAAAATACCATTTTACTCCTCTTCTTTTAAAAAATCAGATAATAGGGCTTAGGGAACTAGATGACTAGGTGAAATCTGAGGCCCTTTGAAACAACCCAGAGTTTGCTAATAAAAATTAGGATAAAGGATAAAAAAAGATTACAGAGCCATTGTCATGCCCAATGAACTTAATAAAAAATTAGGATTTCACCAATCTGATTTGAATATTTTTGCTATGTTGTCATCCAAGACAACCATGTTCAGGAGAAGCCTTTTCATTCTGACATATCTGTGTCTGTTAGGGATGTTTCATTATTGATTCTCATGTTTCAGGCTCAGTTGTGACAGTGTCACCAAATTGGAAAAAATGTAAATAGGAGGGTTTTTTCCCTGTTTATTGTACCCATGTATTGTCTTGTTACACTTCACAAGAGAAGGCTTTTATGTTTTTTTTTTAAATGTTTTTCCCCTGCTCTCAATCTCCAAAGATTTCCAAAGCAACTCTGTGTAGCTTTATGTTTATCAGACTTTTTTGGTCCCTTTTTTCTCTGAGACAGGAAGTTGAAGGTTTTAATTTCATCTGGATCTTTCCCAGTGTTTGGAGGTGGTCTGTTCAAAAAGATTCCATGACACCAATCTCCTTCTGATTTATCAGAGAGCTAGGTCAATAAATAAGTCTCTACTCTTTTTTTTCCACATCTGTAAAATAATCGATGGACTCCTCTGAGAGCTAGTTATCAAATCTTTTGAGTTTTTCTTTCAAGGAACAAGCATTAACTTTCCATTTAGTAAATTCCACTGCAGTGCACTTTAGCAAAGACTATCTAATTGTAGGAGCTCTGATGCACATGAAACCATTGATTTAAATGAAATGTTAACACTGGAGACCTGTTCCTTCTCAATAATTATCTGTCCTGCTATCAACATATATTGTCATAGTTATGAAATCCTTTTACTGTTTATAAAAAGATTATAGAGCCATTGTAATGCCTAATGAATCTACTTACTGACAAAGAATAGGATTCTTCTGCATGACTTATGTCAATGTGAATAGTCAAGGTATAGTAGTATGTGATAAACAGGCACCATTCCAGATTTGTAATTTTTTTGATCTATATCCTCCTTGCCAATACACTCAGCTTTTGTGCTGCTAATGAGGCGGTTCATTTGACATTAGGTACAACCCAGCAGAAATATCTCCATAACTAATGTTAGAAAACATGTTTTCTGACACTCTGTGAAAGCAAGGAAACGTGAAAGACTCTAGCGATTACAACGACAACTCCCTTTAAACATCTGTCAAAAGCAGAAGTAATCAGAGCACAGAAGTAATCACAGCTAAAAGATCATGTCATAGAATGACAGAACCATTTGGGTTCGAAGGTATCTTAAGGATCCTCTAGTTCTAAAGCCTCTGCCATGGGCAGGGACAGCTTCCACTAGACCAGGCTGCTCAAAGCCCCATCCAACTTGGCCTTGAACGCTTTCAGGGGCATCCACACCTGCTCAGAGCAACATGTTTCAGTACCTCACCACCCTTGTATTAAGGAATTTCTTCCTGATACCCAATCTAAACCTACTCTCTTTCTGTTTAAAGCTCTCCCTCCTTGTACTATTACTACAATTTCTTGTAAAATGTCCTTCTCCATCTTTCTTGCAGGTTCCCTTGAGGTACTGGAAGGATGCTACAAGGTCTCTCCAGAGCCTCCTCCAGGCTGAAGAATCCCAACTCTCTCAGCCTGTCTTGACCTGGGCTGCAAACGCACATTACCGTCTAATGTTGAGCTTCTTGTCCACCAACAGCCCCAAGTCCTACTCCTCTGGCTACTCTTGCAGCTGGACTCTGTCTAGCCTGGATTTGTGCTTGTGATTGCCCTGACTCAGGCACAGGACCTGAGTTTCCAGCTACCAAAGGCCAGTCAATAAGCTAAAGCTTGCAAAATTTCCCATAACATGCCCAAATTATTTTTCTACTGTCTTTCTGTTAGTTTCTGTACATTATATTATTCCAACTAGGATATTCCTTTTATAAGTAATATATTCAATGTTATTCTACTGACTACTGGAAATATGCATAATGACAAAGTGATTAATTTTTCTGCATGCTATATCCTCAAGATTTAATGAAATATTGGAATTCAAGGAATTCCCAAGTCCTAAAGTGAGCTTTGTCTTTGACTAAGTAACTTCTCTGTTTTGATTTATTCATGCTTGCAACAACATTGTTCTTAGTAACTCTTCCTCCAGTCTGATAAGTTTTGGTTAGATTCCCTAAAGAAGAATTCAAAAAGATCAGGTTGTTTAATGGAGATTATGTGATAAATATTATATACCGGTTTTTAACAAAAACCTTCTACAAACATTATTTCTTGCAATTCTTGTACTGCCTTTTAAAACATAAATAATACACAGATGGAGATCATTTGCACAGGAAAGAACGAACTAGAACAAATAAGTACTTGTGTTATTTTCCCTACAGAACATGTGAAGTGATATAATCACAAAACAACTGTTCCACATACTGCCAAAAATGATCAAAACCGCTGCCACATAATACATGTGCATACAACATGGGGACTCACACAAAAAAGGTAGAATTTTATGCTTTGGTCATGGTAGAGAAGACAAATCTTGCTATTTGTCATGGAGTAATGGGAACCACTCAGGCAGAGAATGAACAACGATGTTATCAAGTAGATGCCATAGATTCCACTTGACAGAGAACCTCCTTGTGCATTACAGGGTTAAGTCACAGTCTGCATTTGCTGTGCTACTGAAACGGTGGGGCTGGGTGGAAAATAAGATGGTAAATAAGAGAGAGCAATATAAATTAGACAGATGGCCCAAATCCAAAATACCCACTATAAACTATACTTACTATTAGAGTCCTATGCACAACAGGTTTTTAGTCTATGTACAGAAATAAATTTCAAATCGAATCCAGGCACTGTATACCAATAAATGGAATGTTAGGCTTCATAATAAAGAAATAAAGATACTTAGAATAAATTGTATTTCCTTTGCATTTTTAATTAATAGATCCCCTCACATTCCCACCCCCAACTGCCTTGGGATGACCAGGAGAGTGCAATGATTTCTAGCTGCTGAATTTCTCTTTTGTTTTGAAGAATCTGGGACAGTACCAGGGATGAAGCCATTTCTATTTTCAGCTTCCTTAACACTTGGTGTTTAATAATCCCACAAGCCATTTTTGGTGAAAAATGTGTTCCAAGAGGGAACAAATCAGCTCTTTCTGTTTTAATCTGCTCATACACTTTCTAGTTCTCCTGTATAGACAAATTTTGAGGGTCACAATTCTGTTATCAAAGACTGAAGTTAATATCAATGGCAATGGTGGGGGGATATTATTTGTGTTACTATAGGGTCTGACTATCAAAGGCCAAGTGGAGAGAACTCAAGAGTTCCTTTCTATTACAACCAGTAAGAAAAACAAAAGACAGCTAATTGTATCAGAGACAAAAAAAACCAAATCAAACCACAAAAAAAAAAAAAAACAAAAAACAAAACAAAAAACAACCATGTCCTAAAAACCCTAATATAAAATATACTCTTCTCTCCATTTCAATTTCAAATGCACACTAAAACCATTTTAGTGCTAAAACTTTTTCTTCACTTCTCACTTGTTAAGACTGAGTTTGATTATTCATTCATTACATCCCCTGTCTATATCCCCAGTGACACATATTTTGTTTTCAAAAAAGTTTTATTTTGAAGTGGAATAGGACACTGACTTGTAAAATACTTGAAAATGCATATTAGGAGGATGCATTCATGGAGAGCTGAACAGCTGGCCAACAGAATGAACACATTACCACAAGACTACTGGGAATTAGTGAGAGAACTAGAAAGCACAATTACGGGGGGAGGGAAGATATTCTTCACTAGTTTCACATTGGATCTGATATATTTCAGAGACATGAAACAAAACCTACTAAAAATCCCAAGAAACTGCCTAGTTTATTTAGGGGCTAAATTTCTACCTCAAATCAGAAATCTATATTATTCTACCAGGGAATATTCACCAAAAGGAAGCTGTCATGTTCTGAATCTCTTTTAAAAATCTGCCTTTGGAAGATTTTTTTTGGTATTCAGTGTTCTCCAGTCATTACAGTTATGTATCTTGCAACTAGTTTGCTTGGGGTAGAGGACAGATTTGGATGTCTTCACATTGCAGGTGATGGGAATGTAAAATCCTGTCACTGTACCTGGTAACTAGTTTTCCAGTTCATACCTCTTGCATTGTGCAGATATGAATCTGCTACCCCCAAGATATCTTTTTTTTCTTCCTAATATCTGAAAAGTTTTCCCTGACTATTGGCAATTCCAAAATACAGTTTTTCTTTGTGAAGCAATGCATTAGATCTATAAAATTCACCCTGCAGCTAAGAAATCAGGGAGTACACCTGAATCCCACTGCCTCATATCCTTCACAATGTCATTTATCATGCTTTATATCACATCAATCAGTAAATTCCCTTCAAAAGAATGCTGCTGCCCCAAACTAAAACACAACTGAGAATATGTACCTTAACTGACTAGCACAAACTTAACCAAAACTCTCTGTTTCTCTGGGAACTGCAACTCACATTTTAAAATTCTGGTAGTTGAACAACATTCAGTTGCACACTGAAAAAATAAATTCTGATTTCCGCATTTTGAGATTGTAGGTGATTTAGCAGCAACAAGAAAGAATATAGAACAGCTTAAAATTTATACCCTTGCATTTTCAATTACACAATTTTGTTGAAAGAAAAATAACTTACCTTATTGTGTAGTCAAATAGAAAATTTATACAGATATTCAAAAATAGACAGAATAAGTTTAAAATATAAGAATCGAGGATTCAGTAATACTTTTTGTTAAAAAAAGTCACATCTCATTCAATTTTGCTAGTTCAAAGCCTCAAAATTATGAAAGCAATCAGTGATAGTCTATCAGCCTATTAAGGATAAACCCCTTCACACAAATATCATGAACACTGTAGCAGGTAAAAACAGATAAGGCAGAAAAAAAATCTCACAATTATAATGAGAATGGCAGCTAGGGTTTTTTAATTTTTTAATTTTTTTCAGCAAATCAGACTGCTAAATTAAAAGGAAACTTTTGGCACCTCCCAATTACACCAAGCTTGTCAATCACAAAAATATTATTTTGGTAGATGGGATCAGAAAAACATCTAAGCATCAAATAAGAATCAGCCTCCCACAGTTCCTGAGGATCCTGATGTGCATAAAACCAAGCGTAAAATGTATCCACAAAATACATGAAAGAAAAAAAAAAATACAGGAAAAGTAAACAAAAGTTAATCTTGTGCACCCTGACTTCTTTTCTCAAACTTCCTTCTCTTTTTCTCTCTCCCAGAAATTGCTTGTGTCATTTTCTAGCCTGAGCATTCATGTGAATACTTAGAAGTGATTACAGACAGGTTGCTTCATATTTTAATGGACTAGTTACTTCAAGACTGGGGCAGGGGGTTGTTTGTGGGTTGTTTTTTTTTAAACTGTTTTTTAACTCCTGCAGTTGCAGAGCTGTGAGATTAAGTACTTCTGTATTTAAAGGAAATAAATTTCCCAAGTAACTACTTTGTTATTTGTCAGTGCTGTAACATTATTAAAACTGTAACTATAATTAAAAATCCCATATATTTTCAGCTATTGGGTTCTGTGAATTCCTCCTGTGACATGCTTTAGCAACAGTAAGGTGACATCATTAGAGGTCACAACCTGAACTCAGAGTTTGACTGATGGGCTATTAATTGAGCTACCTCTCACAGAGAACACACAACACCACTCTCTTAAAACAGAGGTCAGTGGAAACCATAGGGATGGAAAATCTGTTGCTATTTCAGTTGTGTATCTGGTAAGATGGAAAATTTTTCAAGTCTACACAGATGGTAAATAAATTTCTGCTACATGAGGCAGTTCCTGGAATAAAGAAATTTTCTCAAATAACAAGCGCCAATTTTTTTTTCAGCAAGACTTATTTTTAACTTTCCCAGGGATTTGTTGAGAGAGCTGGAGAAGTGTCCTTTCACCTTCAGAATCCTGGTCTAACTCCAGAAATAGCTTCTAATGTCGTTCTCAGCATAGACAAGTATTCTTTCCAGTTTAAAGACATTTCAAAGCAAAGATCAAAGCTCCACAATTATACTTAGCTGCTGGTAAACACTCCCTCTGAACACATGGGCTGAAAAGTAAGAAACTTCTCTTTAAACCCTAAGACAATCATCAATGACTAACAGCGCTGACATTTAAACTGTCATTATTGTGCTTCATGAGGCAGTGCTGTTGACACAGGAGAGTTTGTCCTCCATGAACTAAGCATTATGGAAAGGACAGGGAGAGGGAGCCAAAAATCAGGGATGAGGTCACTGCAGACTATACCTACTAAGAAAGCTGTGTAAAAGACATGTAATAAGTCAGACTCATAAATTGATTTGAGTATACACTTTACACTACTGTAGAAACGAGTCTTAGACAATAGGACTAGGAATCACTGTCACTACTAGAGAACTAGCACTTGAGAGTGTTTGGGACCACTCTTCCCTCATACCAAAGTGGAGCAGAGTCATGGAAGTAGCGTACCCTTTTCACCAACTACTTCATATTCTCTTCCTAGTCTGTTCTTGTGACTACACAGCTCTGCTTGGCTGCTGCCCTGAGCATGAAATCAAACCCTGTGAAATGATGATACTTGCAAGGAATAAAATACACATTATTCTCATGTCACTAAGTGATCTTTCCCTTATATGCACATAAACTCTCAAAAGCTAAAATGTTTAATATTGCACTCAGCTTAGTACATGAAATGAGGGAAGACAAACCCCAAAGCTTTTGTGAAAAGGCAAAAGAATTAGTGATCTTAACGTACTGATTAGAAGGCTCTGGATGAAGAAATTTTGGTGTATGACAGAGAGTGTGGGTGACCTAGAGAAAAAAAAATTAATGGACATTCTAATCTAAGGCTACAGTTACTATTCCCAAGAAAGCAAAATTCAGAAATAAATATACTTCTTAAGAATCTGATTAAAGCTGATTTCCCCACAGTCATAACTATCGATAGGTCCCGTTACTTCAGCATGCAAAAGCACAATCCATTGATTTAAAACATAACCTACAGTAAAAATTAAAATATGACATTTATAATAGCTTAATAAAATGTTTGTGAACTGTGATAAATTATGAGTCCTGCAGAAGATTAATCAAGGTAAAACTACAGATGAACTCTATGACTTTGATATTAGCAGTACTGAGAAACACCTGGTAACAGACAAACCAGTCAACTGGCAGTCATTTTCTTGAGCTGAGAAAGCTTTGTGCAATTAAGAGTTGCACTATCACTTTACATGGAAAATCAATTATTTTTCACCTATTTATTTTCTAGTCTTACTTCACCTCTAAAACAGTCTCTCAAGGTCTCGATCTTCCCCCCATCTCTTCTCTTACTCATACTCTGCCAATTTCGCTTCCTGTAAGTGTTAAGTCAAAGCAGCACAGTGCTTGGAGCAGTAGGGAATATTTGTAAACAGGTGAGTTGGACATGCTGGAATAAATTCAGCAGATGTAGTGAGGTGTAATGTACACATACAGTCACTACTATATTTGTGTGAGATAAATACAGCTCGGCATTTATCAGTGGAAAAACGTGTTTCAGAAAATCTGGATATAAGAATGCAGTTTAGTTTAGATTCCTGCATTTTAACTTGTGGCTGTGCCTTTTCATTTTTGATGTAATAAATATGTCAGCTTTTATTTTGAAGCTAAAATGACATGCAACACAAGGCATGAGCTTTAGCACTGCTGAGTTTTTTCATGCCTTCGTATCATACTGCCATTAATCACATACCAGTGATGACTAATGCATGCAAACCATCTTTTTTACATAGGTTGAGGATATCATCCAAGAGATTAAAACATATAGCTCAGGAACAGAATCAGCTCCTTTAAGAATTTTTTAATGGGTATATGAGATAATACATTTTATGTTAAATTAAAACTCTCCAGATGATTAAGTCCCTCAGAATATTCAAATAGAAACATTTGTTTAACTGGATCTGGTGTATGCAAAAAAGATTTGGAAGTTTGGGATGGAGGCAATTTACAAGAAAAGATAAATAAACTTCCATTTAACAAATATTTTACATACCGCATTTGTTATTCTCAGTCTTATGTAAGACTAGACTGCAAAAACAACGTGAAACTTAATATATAAAAATTATTGCTGCAATATGGCACACTATTGAAGAACATCCTTAAGTTACAGTGAGCTAATTTCTCATTAATGTTGTGTGCATAAGCTAAATTCTTATGTTACACTGTTGTAAAAGCTGTTAGACATCAGCTGTGACAGAGTTCTGAAAAGCAGCAAGGATCTGGTATACATTTGCTACATATTTATCCCAGCACTCAGAGATGCTCATGCATGCATTGTTGCTATTTTTTTTATAGGAAGAAGACTATCCCTCTAAATTCAAATTCATAACCATTTTAGGCTGTATCCTCTGGAGATTGGAATAGTTTTTGGCAGTCAAAGCAGTATTGTTTCATGTTGTAAAGCCATATTCAATACACCCTGTGTATTATCTGTGGCATAAACCTACTTGCCTTTAAAAACCTCCTATGTTGCCTTTAAGAGAGAGGAGTAAAAGAATGTTAGCACAAGCAGCACATTTTTAGGTGTTTCAATCATATGTACCATCATGATGGGAAGGAAAAAAAAGAAAAACCAAAAACAAGAAACAAAACAAAAAAACCCAACAAAACAAGCAAAAAAACCCCCCCAAAACCCCAAAACAAAACAAAAAACAAAACAACAACAAAAAAAACCCCAAACAAAACAAAAACCACAAAAAAACCCCAAAACCAAACAAAACCAAAAAAACCCCTCACCCCATTAAAAAAAAAAATATCCCCACCAAAAACCAAAACCAGAAAATCCCAAGTCTGTGCCAAGCACTTTGCAGTTCAGCTCATGAGGCTGGCTCTGTTTGCTTGTTTGCTTTTAGTTATCAGATGGGAATTGGTGAGACACCTGCGGACTTACCCACCCCCATACTACTATGGCCAAATACTCCTTGACAGCAGTGGCAAAGACCATACTGCTGAAAAGCCTCAGCTCCCAGAGCTGGCCAGGGGTGGGCTGTTCTTCTATGCATCCTCCTTTGACACAGTATCACTAACATAAAAGCTTTTGCTTTTAGCACAGGTCATGTCTGTAGTAGAGAGTTGTGATTAAAAAGCTGATATGCCATAGCTACAGCTTCAAAGGCTCTTTAACACAGACAGTGGTGCTCTAGTACTGAATTTTCTGGTTACTGGTATATTTACTGTTTTTTGATGGAAGTTGGTTCTCAGTGTGCCTCTCAGATCTCTCAGTTTTCACTTGATTGTTAATTCAAAGTGAATGTTATGCTTGTGAAAGTGCCAGAGGAACAGGTCTAGGAAACAAAGTTCTTCTTTTAAAAGAATTTTTCTTTAACCAATGGAAAAGTGTGTAGTGGACAGTGATGTCATGTAATCCAGAGGGTTTTGCTCCAGTGTCTTAACTTCACTTCCCATTTGTTAAAGGTTTCTCATACTATGCTGATTCATTTCTTTCAGGACAGTTTTCCTCAAAAATCTAATGTTAGTTAAAAATCTGGTGTAATTTTAACAAGTGGTCATTGGTCCATTTAACATGACCTACCACTGAGAATTTATAAACTGCAAGCAGTAGATAATTGGCTATCAGTAAGGACTTTTAAAAGATTCATTAAAAAAAAAACCCCCAAAAGTGCTGTAGAAGTTCTCTTCCAGTCCAGCAGAGCTGGACAAAATTAGAAATCTCTGAGTGTAGACTGTGTGAAACTAAACCTCTCTATGTTGGTCCCTGGAAGCATGTAGTATGATTTTGGTGAAGCACTAGTGTGTGACTGTGAACAGGGTATAAATACAAATACTTTCATTACCATTTTAGGTAGCTCAGCTCCAAGCATCACTTGATGTGCAACAATCTCTTGGTTTGCAGTCTAGACAACGCTGTCAGACTATAAAATTTATTGCTGAACACTGTCACAAAAATGTGCCAAAGTAAAATTTGCATAAAGGTTATACTGTAATGACCTGGCAATCATCCCATCCTGTTCTGAACTTGTTTTAAATACTTTTCACATTGTTTGAAATACATCATACTTCAGTCCAAACACAAAGGAAGTCTGTGGGAAAGCATTCTTTAGCTTCCCAGATGGAGATAATATTTATGATACATATGATTGTGAGAGCAACAGAGAAGATTCATGGTCATGTAACCACAATAATAAGAGTGCTTTATGGCCATCACTTTCTACTAATTATCACAGATAACACATAATTTTAAAAAGGTAATTCCAACTGTTTTAGTTCATTTATATTTTTGAATCGTATTTTCATTATTAAACATTAAATTTAGAAAGCAAGTTTCAAGGCAGAAAAGAGAAACAAATATTCATGACAGCCAAGAAGCTTTCATTTGTGTTTTTTTTTTCAGAGAAATCATACTTTGCTTTGCTTTACTTGCATCTCTTGCCAGATTCTTCCTAATGCCTTCAAAACTATGATCATTTAATAGCAATGTGCAAATGCAGCAAATTCTTTGTGGTGAAGCAACTGTGGATTTCAGTAATAGTTGTCCACTGTACTAATATACAGACTGTAGCTCTGAGTGAGTAGCAGCTAATCTTTCAAAAAGCTGTTGTGGCTTAACATCTCTCATCAATTTTTTGACTGAGTTCATGTTTACATTATGAGTTCAGAAAAACAGATCCATCCTCTTTTCTAAAACCTTTAGAATATTTGAGAATCTTTAAAAAAACCTATAGAAAGTTTGAAAATTATGAGAGGTGCAGAAATGGCACAAAAGCAAATTCAGATTTCACACCTGATAAAATAGATATCCACTGTTTGAAAGATCATCTTTAAAAAGAGATTATCAGACTTCCAGTATTTGCATTAGTCATTGTCCTTTACAAAACTAAGAAAAAACACTTCCTAGATGCCAAGATTATGTTTTTCATCTCTGTTTATGAAAATGAAGCTACTCTGGTGAAAGTGCAGGTCTGAATTGTACAGGAAATACAGTCAGAGAGTGATATGATTTGAAAGTAATTTTGCTGTGATCATACCTCTATGGTAACTAGCTTCTCTAGTCTCTAAAGTTGCAAATCACTATTACACCCAAATTCAGGAAGGCACTTAAGTACCATCTAGGAACATAGTAGTTCCACTGACATCCATTAATGGCTTCTAATGCCAAGATTTAAGCATTGAAGAGTTGGTCTTCCACGACCATAAAGAAACCGTGGAGCCTGGGTCTTCTATGACCACTCAAACTACATCCATTACTGTCCACACTTTCAGAATTTCTAATGATCATTATAATCTGAGAGGGTAGATTTTTTTCCCCTGGTTGTTGAATTCCTCCACTAGATAATTTGCAAGATGACTGTCTTTAAAAATATTCAACGGGAAAACAAACTGTAAAAAATTGATGCATTTGTATATCATATTTTGTAAGATGCAATTAAAGATAATTGACTTGGAAAATCACCAACTTTAAAGTTTTCATTTTCCTTCAAATGACACATATTTGCAAAATGAATCATCCTTCTTAAACAATCATCTATAAAATAAAAACAACAAATCCATTGTAAAAGTCTTAAAAGCTAAATTAAAAATGGTTATTAAAAAAAAAGAAGAATCATTAAATTATCCCAATTCAACAAAGATGGAACTGAGGTAAAAGGAGATTAAGATTCATAAAGACATACTTGTGACAGGTCTGAAAACTTCATCTCCAGTATAAGAACAGCAGTAAAATAAGAAAAATACCTGAAATGTTGGATACTATTGTTCACAACAAGCTCACATCACTTTTTCAATGCTCAGTTGAAAAGGATTATGCATTGTGAATAGAAGAGATGACATAGAAAAAGTCACAAAGAAACAGGTAGCACTTATGCTTTTTTTGGGAAACTTTCCCGACCTCTCCCAGGTGCCTTAGTGGGAGCCAGCAGGAAAAGCTCCACAGGTTTCATGTGAAATCAATTTACTGGGTGATACAAACAGCTCCTGGAAGAACCTTTCCAAGTTGTCATAAAAGCAAAGTCCTAGCATTGTAAAAGAGAATTTAATTCCAATTGCAAGGGAAGAGAGTCAGTCTTCACATTTCAGGCACATGCAATACTCAAGGAGCAAATATAGATGGAAAGGTCTGAATTCCAGAAAACAACTTTTTTGTTTTCTCATACTAATATAATTATAATTGATGAAATAAAGAATTTAACTTTATTGCAACAGTACAGGAAATGTAAAACAACATTTTAAAAACTCATGGCTTTCCTGTGGGGAAAAGGCACTGTTCCAAAGACCTGTGTCATCCCAGGTTACCTTCTACCCAGGTTTCTTTCAACATTTACTGCCCCTGTTCTGATAATCTTATTCTTAAATTAATTTTCATCTCTTTGTACTGGAATCTGCTCTTATGCTGACATTAACTAAGTCTCTAAGTATCCTTTGCAAACTACACACTATAAATCTGGATTAAAATATTAACAATAATAGTTAGCATTAGAAATAGCCTTGACTGTTATATTCTTTGGTCTTGCAAGAATGACTTCGAGATAACATCAACATTTTGAAACGAAGAAGCTTTTAAACATGCCACCATGAAGAATTGTAAACAGTAAATATCATAAGCAAGTCTCACAAAAAAGAGATGAGGAATTTGTACACCCAAAAGGGATGATTTCAGAGCAACGTTTTTTTTCTTATACCTTTACAACCTGAAATATAAAAGAAAGAGGATAAAAAATATACTTAACTATTGCAATGAATGGTAGATTTTCAGTAAACTTATTTACTTACAAGTGTAGAGGCATGCAAGTGTAAACACCTTATCCAAGCTAAGAAAACAACTGATCAGGTAACTAACAATTTTGTCATGCAATTTTATTTATGTATGTTAATTCAATTCTTTTTCTTATGACATTCAAATACTGGACTATGTTGTATCAAAGCAGTCCAAATTCACATAAGGAATGTGTCCTGCATTTACTCTGGATCATGTCAGAATATACTTGTAGGTTTGTGTATATTGAGTGAAAAATCTGTTTATCTTTTCACAATTTTTTACCCTCCACCCAACTTTAGGAACTAGTTTATGAATTGCATTTTGTCTTTGAATATTAACTAAAATTTCCTGAGCCTTATTAAAAAGCCTATTAATGGTCATGCTGTGGTTTTGCATGCAGAATGATTTTCAACCCTTCATCTTCACTTCTCCTGAAATGCAGGGATATTATAATCTCCTATAAATTGAACCCAGTGCTAATTCCCATTATATGTGGTAGTTTTGTTGCCTTCCCCCTCCAGTCATAAGTCACTTTGCATTTTATTAAAAATAATAGGTCATGTAACATTAACCTACAGGAGAGAGAAATGAACATCACAGCTGGCTCTGTAGCTGTTTTCTTTCCATTTATATTGAATGATCTCTAGAAATAAAATCTAAGGGGGTGTGTTTGCCGAAGAATAACAAAATACAGGGAACAAGTCAAAATTTCTTCTGTATGTGGAATTCATTGATGTTTGACTTTTTGTTAAACTCCATGGATTTTAACCCAAAACTATCCAGAGCTACAATTCACAATTATGACTTTTACACCCATACTGATCCATCATTCAAGAGACCTGTCTTAGCATTGTTTTAAAAATTGCATTTATGAGATGCTGATTATCACTGGTTCCAACTCCATTGATATGAGTTGTTTGGGAAGTGAGTGGTGAGAATATACAGTGAAGCTCTATGCCTCAACCCACCATTTTATGCTGATGCTGCATAAAGAAGCTTCTTTTTGTGATGTAAAAGAACTGAAATTAACATGTCACAGTTCTGCCACATTTGTGCACATACTCAATGTGCCCCAGCAGGGAATTTTCCATCTTTGCCTGGGTTTGATGAGATGAGCAATTTGGAGAAAGCATTAAATGGGGTACAGGAAAAAATTTGAAAGACTCTTTAGAGGATAATGGTAATTTTCTTTAATTTTTGAATTAGTATACAAAAAATATTCCCCTTTTGTTGATATTCTCTTAATAGTTGATATTTCTCTGTTTTTTTATGACATTGCTCTCTAAAAGCGCTGCTGCCTTATACATGTGAACTGCCTTATATATGTGAGCTGTTGTGATAACCCAAGCATTACAGCTTGCTTCTTATTTCCAAAGATTATTCCAATCCTTGGAAATTCAGAATGTACAATTCTCAAGTGACCTGTTTAAAATCTAAGCTTTATTTAACCCAAGAAAGCATACAGAAGGGTCTAGTTCGTGTATCCACATATAGTTAAGCTACTTATGCTTCTGAACCATTAATAACCATCAACTTCATGTTGTGGATAAACTGAATTGATTATCAGTCAACACAAAAACAGGAAAGCTTGATGACTGTGTATGTCTCAATTATAACTAACATCATTAACTTCTCACAATTAAATTCAGGCTCTTCCTATTTCCGAGCCTTAGGAAGTCTTTCTGAGAAAACAAAGGAAAAGAGGGTGCTGTGCATCAACCATCTGAACCTCAGTGACTTGAGGGAGTAAAGAATATTGCAACAGCTGCATGCATTTGCAAAAAGCATCGCCAGTGTCAGTACATCCATCAAGACTAAAGTAATTTACTGAAATGGAGTCAGTGCTGGTCAAAGATGCTAAACTTTAAGCCCTTAAGGCCCCAAACCTGCACCCGTCTGCAGAGCAAGCATAGCAGATCCACACTGCCTCTCACCTCAGCCTTGGTTTGAAGACAGCTGATCTAAAGATAAGAGGCAAGGTCATGCTCTCCTGCCACAATTAAAAGTAGTTTAAAATATGTTAATGAGGAACAGATTTGTTGGAAGAATTTAGTACCAGCAAGATCAAAATGATGCCTATTCAAAGATCCTAAGCTCTTAACTATCGTGGAAGTGCCTGAAGATCAGCACCTTTCTGTGATCACCCAAGGTGCTACCTCGAGATTTGGGCGTCCAAATACTTTTAGCAATTCATCTATCTCTATGTGCCTTTTCCTATATTCTGACCTTCATGTGCACATATTTATGTGCAACTATAATTGACACTGAGCATTAATCAGACAGTGGTGTGTTTTAGGCTTTAACTGCACTGCTTGAACTGCTGACCTTGAGAGAAAAGGTTTTATATACCATTCCCAATCCCTTAAGTCTTCCTGTCACTGCAAAGCAAATACTTGGCTTTTATGGATGGATTCAGTTTCAAGTCTGTAGTTTTTCTAATGTTTTCTTAAAATTACAAAAGTGGCTTTCAGGGGAAGTTTGTCAACATAGGCACATTTTTCATTGCACCCTATTACCAACACACACAGGCCTTTTTTAGAATAGTGCATAGTTAGATACAAGCGATAAAATCCCATATGCAGGAATGTTGTTTGTAGAAGTGTTCTGCAAACTCAGAGATAAATAATACCACAAACAACAGCAGATCATATCTTTTCCCTTTTGCCATACATTTTACAGTGGCTGGCAAATATTTCTTTAACCAAAGCAGTATGAAGTCTCCATATTTACAGACTCCAATCCCTTTTATATTACACACAACTTCACAGTTGCTGCAACCACATAACATCCAACCTTCCTTGAACCAACTCCTTGTTTTGCTCCTGTTTATGCTCATGTCCTTTCTTAGTTTTTCTCACTGTTAGTCTTACTGAAATTTTTATATTCTGTCTTTTAAAATATTTAATTGCACAAACAAAAACTGTACATACATTCATAAATATGCTTCTTGTGTGTGTACTCAATTAAAAGTTGAGTACGTGACCTTAAAACAAAATACAAGGAGATACATGGAAACTAGGATGATCAAAATTAATAAAAATATAACATGGTATATCTTGCAAACAATATGAAATATATACCATATCAGCAAATATATGATATCAACAAGTAAACTTAATATACTTTTTTCCCCTTTTACACTTGAGAAAAAAGAAATGCTAAAGTAGAGCAGCAGAAAAAATGGTTATAATAGTCAAGCAGTTCTCAAATATGGTGTTAATTTTCTGTTATTAAACTTGAACCATTTTCTACATATAGGTAAGTTCAGCATTGCTGGTACTGCTAGCCAGGTTTCTGTTTCTTAATTGTAACTCCAAGCCATTAATGAGAGACGAATTTATCAGTTACTGCACTAACTGTGATTGCATGAACTAACAAAGGAAGACCAGATTTGAGGGCTTCTGAATTCCTCTGCAAAAGTTCCTTACGGCTTCTAACTGTATCAGCCTAGTGTTAGTATTACCAAACAGTTTACACAAAGAAGGAATAGGCAGCAGCTCAGGATGCTATGTTACCATAGAGTACTTTAGATATGTGCATTTGTTCTTTAGTGAAACAGCTTCTGAGGCATTGTATCTGATAGAAGAAAGTCCATACAATTAATAGAAACCAGATTTATTAAAAAAAAAACCAACCACAAACCAAAAAAAACCCCACAAAACCCCAAACAAACAAAAAAACCCCAGACAACAAAACCAAACCCCAAACAAACAAACAAACAACAACAACAACAAAACAGACAAGAAAAGCTGGATGATATAAAATGAAAGATGGCAGAGAGAAGTAAACAGTGTCAAATTGGTTATTAGCTAGAACAAGCAGCATCGCTGGGAAAGCCAGACTTTAAGATGAATTCCATAGTGCCACAGTCAGCACGTTCCCTGCCATCAAAGCCAATGGGAGTTTTATTGCCAGGGAATCCGTCCATGAAACTTTTGTAATGATACCCTTCCTTACTCTGGGAAGACAGTGAAACTCTCTGGTTGCTTTAAAATTACAAAACATTGTTTCAAAGTCAGCAATACTTGTTTCTGTAAGAACATATGCTCATGGGGCTGAGCTAAAAACCAAAGAACTACTGCAAAGCGTTTCTGCTTCTTTTTTCCCCTTTTAAAATTTTGTTGCACTTTTCTCCTGTTCTTTTTTTCAATAAGGCTTCCAAACTCCTGGATACAATCTGTTTCCTAAGAGGAAACACAGAATTATACGTGACAGCAGAAGAAAAATAAAAAATGAAAACAAATCCATAGAAGACAAATCCTTGAGCACTATGTGTGAAATATATAAAACAGTATATATTAAGTGAATATAAGGCACGAACCAAATTGTAGCTCAGACATTTTCAGACTTTAAAAAGAGCTCCTAAAATTTTTGTAGAGACATATGTGTCTTGAAACTGTTTGAATTTCAACAAAGCTGAAAATCACTTTTTCTCTACAATGAATTAGGGACAATATTACTGTCATAAGAAATTGAGGGGAAGCATTCAAAAAAATCTGTGCAGTCTATAAGCATCCTACCTTTCTTTTGCGCAGTTTTACTTGACTGTCTGAATATTCTTGTGTGGTCAAATGATTCCTTACATGTAAACACTGAATGTCTTCTGCTGAACTGACATTTGAAAGGCATTTGTTTTCAGGGGCCACTTGAGGCTCTGTGAAACCTCTTTCATGCAGACCATTTTCCACTGCTGAGATGTGAGAGCAAGGAAAAGATTGCATAAGACAGTTGTTGGATTCCACTGCTGAACAGAGCTGTCTATCGCAACTGGTGCATGATTCAGAAGAAATCCCACTCTCCACCACATTGCACTCAGACTTTCCAAGCCCATCTTTGAAGGCATCAGATTTCCGGCGCTGTTGTGCAATTACAGCAGTATGAAGCAGCTGCTTCCCAGGCATAATAATTTCTTTCACATTTGAAGAATTAAAACAATTTTCTTTCTCTACATCTTCATTTAAGCCTTCATAATTACAAAGCTCCAGGCTTTGGCTAATACTGCCACAAACATCATCTTTTTTCATCTCTTCTTTAGGAACTGTATCATAGTCAGGTTCCTCACTTATATCTCCAATTATTCCAGATGATTCAGCTGCCTTGTTACCCTCTGTTATTGGTATCATCTGTGTTAAGGACCCTGCTCCATTTAAACTCTGCCCTTCATGTTTTGATTCTCTTCCTACAGCTGTGATGTGGTAATTAACACTATCCAAGTTGAGTGCTGAGTAGTCATCATCATCGTCATCATCATCTTCATCATCAGACGCATGGACTAGGGTTTCTGTGCTGGCCTCCAGAAAATGCTCCTTGTCCTCATGGTTATCATTTTCATCCACCTCCTTTGACACATTCCCCAACTGCTTTTCAGGGAAGCCAGTCAGCTCTCCACTATAGCAGCACTCTGGAAACGAAGCACATTTTTCTTTCCGGTCCACGCTCAAAACCTCATCTTTTTCCATACTTGTCTGCAAGTTATCAGCTACAAGTCCGTGACGACATGCTGTATTATACTCCACAGACTCCAAAGCCAATTCCATCCACTGGGTCACATGCTCTTCCCAGCTTTTCTTTCTGATTGCTAGAGACATGTCATAACAGTTTAGCAGCAGGCTGCAACGTACCTTCCACAGAGGACAAGAGATGTCATGGCTGCTGTGCACAGCTCCAGAGGGAGAGAGTGTTTCATCATTTTAACATCTGCAAAAAATAAAAAAAGGCTGTGTTACTGAATCAACTCCAAAAAAAAAGAAAAAAAAATAGAAGGAACGGTGTGTTTAAACAAAAGTATAAAACAAGATAATACTGCAGGACCTAGAAAGAAATGAATTTAAATGACTGTTTTGTTTAAAGTTTTAATACTTTCAATAAAAAACTTGACAACAGTCATAATTCAGTATAACTTTTTTTTTTTTTCCTGTTTATTTTCCAATATCTAGTACACAAAATGGTATAAACAGGCACATGGAAAAACAAGTAGCTCCAGAGCCAAAACTTGATAACAAGCTTCTCTTAGGTGTGACTGCCATAAGATACTAATTTTGAAGAATACAAATGGCATTGTATCTTATGGTTGCTTTGCACCCAAAGTTACTTTTATTTCTTCCTCATCTACAGATACCTCTGGAGTGCAGAATTCTGGCTGTTTCCCAAAGAGGTAGAGCAGAACTTGAGGGTTATTCTGAACTTTTCAAAGCTATAAACCACTCATCTTCTGAGTATCTTTGGCCCATTCAGTGTCTATTATTATTATTTCTTTTCGGAACAAGTTGTAATTATAAGAGTCACATGCAAATGTAGAAGAAATCAGTTGTTGTGTAGTTATAAAAAAAATAAAATCATAGAACCAGAGGAGAGTTGGGGTTGGAAGAGGCCTTTAAAGGTCATCTAGTACTACCCCCCAAAATACAATGCTGATTAGAAAAAACTAATTTAAGCTTTTGGTGTATTTCCTTACCTCAAACACATGATAAAACCTCAAAACAAACAAACAAACAAAAACCGGCCACTACCTTGCTGACTATATTAATGATTTTCTAATGTAAAGCAAGGAGGAAATTCTTATTTAGGACAGGGGTCTCCAGTAGAGAACTTGCGAGCTGATATAGTTGGCTGTAGCCTTGCTACTCATCTGGACTGCCCAGCTCTGCCAGAACCCTCTGTCCCTATTTGATCTTCCCTGTGGGTAGTTTTCACTGACTGCTGTATCACTCTGGATGGTGGCATTTGAGGCACATTAGTCTTGTGTCATTGCATGGGTATATTAGCACAAAGAAAATATGCCATACTAATTTATGCATTACAAAATGAAATTAGTAAATTTGTTGTCAAAGAAGAAAACAAAACTTCTAGCTCTTGAAACATTAGAAATTCAAGGAGCAGACACTTCTACTTTTCACTCCCTACATAAGAACTGTCAGCACTTAGCATGGATCTGCTTATTGATTTCAGCAATAAAGAAGATTAAGTGCTGAGTTTGTTCTGGGTCATTTCAGTCCACTAAGGCAAATTATGATTGCCCACTAGGCCACAAAGCTGCCTTGACAAATCACATGCCTGAAGGTATAAAAGTATTCGTCTTGAAAGAAATGCAGAATTATGCCTGTGCAACTGAACCTCTGTAAATTATGTCTTGACAAACTGACTTTCAGGACAGACTTGTACACACTCCTATATCTTTAGCCTCCTTTTAGGATGGTAAGCTTCATTTCACATTCACATTTTCCACCTCTGTGGAGACTCTGCTTAAAAAGGACATATATTCATAAGGTAAGAGAATTCCATGCACAAGTCATTAGCGTGTGGGAGGCTGAGCAAAATGGAAAGTAACACACAGAGCCAGGCCAAAAAATGATCTGCTTTCAGAGTCAAATTTTAGTAGCAAGAAGTTAATAGAATTTTAGAAGTCTATCTTCTCTTCTGGTCAAATATGAGAGCAAGTCTAAATTAAAATCTGAAGTCAGATTATTGTATAAATTCACAGCACATTTACATTCTTATTCTGCTTCATTTCATCTTCATTTTCTCCCATTTTTTCTAAGTGTATGTGATCCAAAATTACCAGAATGCAAAATCAATACTGATAATACTTTTAACTTCTGCTTCACCTTTTCCTAATGGACACTAAAGCTCCTCAAAACCAATTAAATTAGTTTTACAAGCACCACTGGGTTTTGTTTTGACCTTTGAAAAGGGGCGTGTTTACTAGAAGGGGCTCAGATTTCTACCCTCCTCCATGAGCAATGTTTGGAGTTGCACCTGGCTGCAACTCATTTGCAGCCTCCCTTCTTCTTCCCCTACTAGAACAGTAACCCCATCTGCTTAACAGAAAATTAAACATGGCTCCTACAGCCATATAGGGGATTTTCTGATCACAACCAAGAAAAGACACCAGTAATATTAAGGATAAAAAGCTAAAAAATGCAACTTCCTAATGACATGCATACACCTACCTTTCTAAGATTTAGGCTGCTCTTAATGTGCAGAGAGTTAATGGGTGTGTGCTAATCTTGCTGTTGCTAAATGGAGTTACACGTGTGCAGAAAGGAGAGAACAGATCCCTTACTGTTTTTCATTTTTTGGATGTGGAGAGTTATATTTCATGGGGAATGAAAAACAAATAAATTTTACTTTAGGAACCCTTCTGTTTTGCTTGCACTATCACTAGTTTTGGCTGCCTCATAGACTGATGAAAAATGATTAAACAGAACAATATAAAATACTTTGCTTGAAATGCAAGACAAATAAACATATGACAATGGTGCTTTCATTGTTCTCTAACATATGAACACATGTAAGCACTAAATATGAAAATTATACCATACGAATGTCCCCTCTCCAGGCAGTTTCAAACACCAGTTCCTGAAATTCCCTCATTCTCATGCCACATGAAAGACCCCATAGTTTGGTGAAAGCTTACTCTTGCTTCCTCTCCACTCAATGACTCTCTTAAAACAATTCAGTTTAGAAATTATTTTCCTGCTCTAATTGCTTGACACTTATAGAGTGACAAGGAACTTTATTCTCCTCTACTTCTCTATTCAGGATGACCTGCTTCCTTTCACTCAAATGCAGGCACACAAGCTGTGTCTTGGAGGATTCACCACTCCAGACCTCTGAATGAAATTCATAACTATGCTTCTTTCTCTGCCAGAGAACAAAGTGCACTGCCACTTTGCAGAAGAAAGTACTCCTGTCTTGATCACTGCTTTTCTGCTATTTATGCTTTCTTTTTTAGTGATATGCAGCATCTTTTGTCCTCTGAAATATGTCACTCTCAAGTCCATTTGAACTTTTGCCCAAGGGAAGAAAGATTCCCCTTTCTCACTTTCTGTTCTTGCAATCCCACAACTAGAAACTTCTGTATGTGATTCCTCCAGAATTTTAAGGCAGATGAACATTATCAGCCTGTTGAAATATCTTGTAGGGTGAAAAGACCTTTTCTTCTGATCAAAGCATCTGTCAGTATGATACCATCCAGTCAGCTGTTGCCATAAATCAGGCTCATATCTTGCTTTTACTTTTCAATAGCCTTAAGTTCAGTACTACTTAGTACCATTAATTTTCTGAAGAATAAAGGTTTGAAACAAAAACATGAATGATAGTTATCCTGGACCAAATTTCTTGGTCCTGTGTTTTAACTAAGGAATATGGGCAACATTGACCAAATAGACCAAAGAAAGTGGAAGTGAGCAGTGGTGATCACACTGCAGCAGAACTCCCTTCAAGAGCCCTCTGCTAATGCTTTACATGAAATGCTTCACATTGTTTACAAAACTAGATGTCATTTTAAATAGATTTTGTAATAATTTATTTCCTGTTTCCTTTCACTGTAAAATATATTGAAAATGAAAATAGGACAAACTTTTATGCTAGCTTATTTTTGGAAGCTTTGTACCTAGTCTCACAGAACTGATAGCTACTTTAAAACTGATAAAGCACAAAGTGATGATGAGCAGGTCAGGCCTTCTATAATTACATTGTCTAACATTTTCCTTCAATTAGGATTCCCATGATTTTTTTTCTGAGAAACTCAAACTGTTTCCAACAGGCTTTGGAAATGTAGAGAAGCATCTTTGTCTCATGAAAATCCATTTATTTATCTCCTGAAATTCCATTCAGCTTTGGCTGTGCCATGCATTTTTCAACACACATTTTACCTTCTCTTGCTTTTCTCTTCAAGGAAACATGGCAGTCTACAAGAACAGACCCAGTACCTACGACTGACACCTGTGAAAGCTGTGAAGGATGCAGCAAGAAGTCCAAAGACTTGGAGCTAGAGTGAGGATAGGAGGAAGGAGAAGTGAAGGAAGGAGACTTACTGGAATGCCTGTATCTAGGACTACCCATATCTATCTGAGCAGCTTCCCTTCTGGGGCTTAGGAGAGGACACAAAATTATCCCAGTTACAAAAGCAGGGAAGAAGAGGCACACAGCCAGAGCTCTGGTGCTCTATCTCTCAGCCTTCCAGGACACAGGAGTGGAGCCCACTCTGTTTTCCCCAGAGTAGGAGAAAGGAGAGAAACATTGAGCATTTGGCAGTAGCAGCCATCACATAAACTGAGGCAGTGAGCCTCATGCCATTAGGATGGAGGGGCTGTGGCAAAAGCATGCATAAGGAAGACATGGTTATGCAGGAGGGCACCTTGGAGGCGTCCCTGTATGGCCAAAGCAAGGACTGCCACTGACCCAGGGGTGACATCTCTGCTATCTTCACCAATTCCACCATACTGACAATTCTTTGCACTAAAAAGCTACACAAGAGTCTATGAAGTCTAAATGGCAGGAAAGTTTCTGAGAGGACAGCTGAGGCAGTGAAGCCCCATGATCCTGTCAGTCGAATTAAGTTTTTACTAATGCTTCATGTGGAAGGCAAACGTTTTCTGTTTAAAAAAAAAAAAAAAGGCAACAAATCACTAACTTACAAACTTAAATGGGGATGAAAGACTGTTTCATTACATTTTTTACATAGCAGGCATATGTAAGCAATGGAGATCAAGAAGAAATATTTATCTTGTTATCATTATTTTATCTTCATTGGTCTGTGACCCCAGTCAGAAAACTCTGTTTAAGGAAGTCTAAGTGAAGAGGGTCTGTTTCCTATAAACTCATCTCACATCTTCCTGGTCTGGCTTACATACAGTTCTTTCAGTAACTCCATACCAATCTCTGAGACAGAATGTTGTTTACAAATAATTTGAGATAAAACACTAGCCTCTAGGTCTTCACTCAGCTATTTATTTAAAAATATATCCTGTTTTTTAAAATGCAATCCTTCATTCTCTTATTTCCTGGACATATACCATCCTTAGGATTCTACTGAAGTGGAGGATCACCTTGTCTGCAGTTTCTGTATATGCAGTGCAGGGTTACAGATCATGCTAAACCCTGATGTCCTAGAAGAGGAATATAAAGATCATTTGTTGTGGGATATTAATCTAGTGACTACCAGATACATTCTCCTTCATTTCTTTTACATATAAAAGATAATCATGTAGGATCAAATACTAAAAACTGTTTGAACTAATAACTATTTTGAAAATATTTACTACTTGATTCTAAAAATCAGAAAAATCATAGTACTGTTTAGACAAGTATGTCTTCATAATGAAATAATAAAACAACCAAAATATTTTATATTAATTTTAATGGTGAGATTTGCATGTGCATGCATGTGATACACTTATGAGTTATTAATACAAACACAGACTAATAATAGAGTTGATGCTGATTTTCGTACAGATAAACACAAATATACCCCAATAATGTCTTTTCACATGGTACTTGTCCTTTTTTTGATGAGATCTCTTACCGTTTCTTTTCAGTCATGAATCACTGGACAGAAATAGAGGTACATTCTTTGTGAAGCAGCAGGAGGTGGTAAATAATTAATACTTGACAGAAATCCATACCCGAGGTCCTGCTGTCTCCAAAAGAAGAGTTTGAGTTTCTGTGAAAGTACGCAATGAGTACTTGATAATCTCACTTTTCAAGAAAAGTACTGCCTACACCAAGAAAAATGGGTATATTAAAACTGATTGACTCAGGTACATGATAAATATGCTCCTGTTTTAGAAGTTGTTTTTAAAGGACCTAAATCAAATCAACCCATATAACTATAGGGTCAGTACAGCTTACTAGACACTAATAATCTAAAATTTTTCTCTTCTGCTTTATTCTGCATGCCATTCAGAACTAAAATTGCTGTGCAGCTGTAGATCAAACAACAACATCCAAGAAAAGACAACTGATGAGTGTGAGGAACTGAATCATAATGGAACATTTATTAAAAGAGATTGCATGACAAGAAAATAAAGTGATTGTGTCTCAAATGTTAGAATTGAAGAATGATACTCTGCACACAGAACAAAGGAGAGGCTCATGCAGAGGGAAGAAATCTGGAAAACTGCAAGAGGGATGTTCTTCCAAGCTCATGGTAAATGCCTCTGGAGTCAGAGATGAGCTTTATTTGAAGGAGTCCAACAGAGGCAGAAGGGATACAAAGCAGAGACTGGAGTAGTTGTGGGGAAGTATAGCCTTTCTAGGATAAGAGATAGATTTTTCCAATCTTTTTATCTCTGATCATTGAAAGGAAGAGAAAGCAGAGTGATTTCTGGCCCATAAATCCCCAACTCCTTACTAGGTCAAATGAATGGTATCTCCACAGAAAAAAAAGGTGTGAAGAGCAGGGACACTTGATCTGCACACAGCCTTGGGGTGCTGCGAGCAATGACTGAATGCACCAGAAGGTCGTTTAAAATCAAATCAAGACCACATGGTCTTGAACTACATACTTGCAAATCTGATTTCCATATGTAGTAAACTCAATGAAAAATCTAATAAAGACTTAAAATAAAAATAAAAACCCCTCAGAAACTAAACAGAATATAAAAAATGAGAATATGTGATTTATTTATTATTAATATGAAGAGATTTGTGAAAGCAGCTATTAGAACCTGTACTTTTTAGATTATTCAGAATTCACTCAAATGCAGTAAAGAGCTAGGAGATAAAATTCCATGTGAAACTGTCTGTTAATAAATAAAATGTCATGCAGTGGTTAAAAAAATTACATCTAACTATAAATATGTATTAAAAGTCTCTATGGTATCTGCTACCAATCAGGAAAACAAATCCAAAACTAAGTCACTGTGGCTGATAATCTGGAAGCGAATTTCAAACTCAGAGAAAATTAGAAAGCATGTAGCATGATAGGCAAAAGAGAGACTAATCATATAGCATAATAAATAATGTTTTCTAAATTCTCATTATGTAATGAACTGAAAACTATATGCAATTTTGGTAATTTCATTTCAGAAAAAGAAATAGCATAGCAAAAGGTCTAGCAAAAAATTATAGGAAGGATTATAAATATGGCATAGCTTCTGTCTGAAAAGCCATGAAATACATGAACGTTTCCTGACTGGAAAAGAGGGGATTTAGAGCTGTATAAAAATCAACGGTATCATGAGGAAACAGAACATTTATTCACTGTGCCTCATATTACAAGAACTAGCAGAAGACCAAAGTAGAAACATTAAAACAGAAATAAGAAATTTTTTTTTTGCTTATGGATGCAAATAAATAGAAGATAAAATATATAGAAAACATAAACTATAACTGCAAAAAGTTTGTTATTTCTCATGCAAGAAATACCACACAGGAAGTTAATCAAGCCATGTACCTGAAATCATTCTTCTGACTTGATATGGCTTTCCTCTTTCCTTCAGGGGTCAGTTTCATTATCCCTTTAGCCAACTATTTTCTTTTCTGTTTTACAGATTCTGACATATGTCATATAGGCTCATTATAGTTTGCTGTCAGTGCAAATGTGTAACACACTTAAGATTGTTAACATCCTTCCTTTAGAAGACATTGAACATGCTACAAAAATTGTGATACTGTCCAGCATTATTATAAGATCTCAATACATTAGACACCACAAAACATAAAGTCAAGTCGGCAAGTTCATGCAGGCATTCAAAGTCTTGTTTTTGTGAAAATATTATTGGCTTTGAAGGTATGAGCCCAAACTTTGTCAACATGCCTTAACTTATTTATAGAAAACAAAATATCATGGAGTTGCTTTATTTTCTCTTCCTGAAAAAGTAGCTTCATTACCAGTGCTCATCATCATATAAAGAAGAGCTTTTACTTGTAGCCAACATATGATCACAGTGGATTTTAGCTTGGTTGTTTTTGTATTTGGTTCATTTCCAGTGCTGAGCCTCAGATTGGCTGAGCCTCTTCCTCAAGGATGAGAAAGGGCAAATGACTGAATCCAAACTGATTCACAGTTATCCAGGCTTACTAAAGATCTGAGTTGTTTACACTCAGTGTAAACATCAAATCAAAACCAATTAAACTCAAAATTTAAAATACCCAACTTTGTGTTTTTTTCCTATTTTGAATAGTCGATGAAACAGTGACTCTTTTCTCAAGTATTTCTAGTATAATCATACCATTTCTTGTAGTTTTGTTAATGAAATTTTAGTACATTAATAACTACATTTAATTAGTACAATTAATTTAATAAATTAATTACTAAGCATTAAAGTCTTATTAGCTCTTTTGAAAATCCATTCCATTCACCATAGCATCTTTCCAAAATGACAACACAGCCATCAAATCTAGACAGAGAAAAGGTTTTAAGCCAAAAATAATTTCTAGCATACATTTTTTAAGAAGAAAATCAGAACCATGATATCTAGCAACTCTGATCTGTAAGTTTGCTGGTCTTCCAAATTTAGTAGTGTGACAAGCATTATATACACTATCTTGATTTCATAATATAAATTGCTTATTTCTTTGGACTAAAGAAAAGTAATCTAGACTGTAAAGGTTTAAAATCATCTTTTTGCATAGGAGATCTTCTATATGGAAAATTCATCACCCTTACAATCCTTTCCCAAAATCATTTTGGTTCCCCACTCCCATAGAATAGAAAAGATAACATAACTGGTAGATACCTTATACCTCCTTTCACTCCCTAGCTCAACTGGAAGCATCTTGAAAAGAAGATATGAAATGAGGAAAGGCCATCCCATGGGACATGGAAACCCAGAAAACTGTGGCTATTATTTTTGGTCCTGAGTTAGGGTAATTTTTTTCCATAAACATCAACATCCCTTCCCTCTCCCTCCCCTTTTCCCCCACACTAGAAGAAATTCCATTTTCTAGCCAACTCCAGTGAAAAATAAATTTTTTAGCTACACAAGGTCCTTTTGAAAACAATATGAATTAGCCAGATTGTATTCCTATTGCCTTTTAGCTTTAAGGTTCTAATATGGTGCTTCCATTTAAAGAAAAGTTGCTGGTGCTCATTATAGCCCTGAGCTCTGAAACCTGAGGCACCAAGGACAATGACTTCTGGCAACCAGTCTGCTTACTGAATAGTAGGGGGCATATTTTCATTCCTGGTGTAGACATGATTGAAAAATATTTCGGACATTATTGTGCATATACTTTGTATATAAAGAGCTGAAAATCATTTTCTCCCACTGAGAAAGACAAATATTTTATCATTGAGAGTCTAAAGAGAATGACTACTGAGGCAGCTGTGTTTTTTGGTGGGAATGAACCACTAACTGTATCATTTGGAATCCCATGTTGTTACACCTGTAAAAAAGTTTCAAGGGCAAACTGAGCGAGTATGTAGGAATGTAGCTGAAGATATGAAAAGCAACAATTAATCAAAATGGTTGTTGTACCTGGTATTTCTTTGAAACTAGAGAGAGAAATAACAAATAATACACATTGAGTGTTTTATAAATGCACCAGAGGACCTAATTAAGTCCATTTTCTTCAAGGAGGAAGTGTAAAAATTTAATTTATTCCCCAGGTTGGCGAAATTGGGAGGAAAAAAGTCTGCATTCAAGCCAAACCCTGAAATTGACTATTTTTCATCATAATATTCTTGTTTTGAAATTCAGGAAGCCTGTCTTCCAAAGGACTTTTGTACAGTGTATGCATCTCACCTCTGTATCCCCTTTCTCTCTGCCTCTAATAGGCATAATGTCAATATGATTGCTATAGTCAATCAACCTCCTCCATAATATTTTCCAGATTGCCTTTAATTGCAAACTCATCAACTAGTCTCCTGATTTTGTAATGATATTCTTCTACATATCATCCCTAACCTGCCTGAAAAGATATGCCCAAGCCCAGAAACGACAGTTTTGGACTACATGTGTACAGAAAAAAATAAAACAGATGACTCCTGAGCTCATGTAAAGATTCTCTCTCAATTTTAAACCAATTCAAGTCTATTTCCTTTACCAGTTATCAATTCCCACATAACATGCAAAAGCTATATTAAAATCTTCAGCTATATATCCAATTAAGATGAAAGTGTCCCAATATTTACAAGTTGCCAGGAAGGCACAAACATTTGCACATAGGTATTCAATGGAACTAAGTGTAAAATTGTCTCTGAATATGGAATCCTCAAAACCCCTTTTCTTCTGTGAAGGGTACAACTCTTAGAGACCATCCTTTCTGCAAAAAAAAATATTTTAGTGCATTAATATTGAAAGCTGCCACCTCTCTCTGAGAAAATAGTATTACCTTAAGATAAACAATTTAAGAAGAATGAAAAGAGATATCTTCATTTAGCTGCAAACAAACAACAACAGAAAAACACCCAAATAAAAAGTGTAATGAATTTAAAAGTACAACTTCCAGTGCACTGAGCCTCTCAGGACTTGCTTAGAAGCAGACAATTAAATGATCCAGACCAAACTAGTGAATCCAAAGTCAGTCTTCCTCGCCCAATGTCTGTATCTTACATGAAAAAAATTCAAAAGGAGATCAAAAGAGGTTTATATTTTGTGATAGTCTTAGCAAAGAAGCTAATAATACAATAGTAAGGTTGCTGAATGGTCTTTAATTAGGTGCAGTTACACAGCTGTCAAACTGTAATCCCAATAGCTTTGGGTAGGCAAATTTTGCACTGGTTTCTCTTGCCTTTTCCATGTTCCTCTAGCTCCCTTAGCAGAACAACACTTTGCAATTGCCCTCCATACTACTCCAGCTTTTCCTCACTTCTCAGTCTAATGAAGTTGTCTATTTGAAACTCACTGCTGACTTTCACTTACCCAAAGTGAAATTTCAGCTCATAAGGCAAACTTTCAAGTACCATGGATGTTCAACTTTGAACATTTATTCTAGCATTGAAGAGTATTTGTTGTGGTTGATACCTAGTGTGAAATTCCCATCAATAAGATCTACATACATTGGAAACCCTAGAACTAATAAAGAGTGAGTTAAAATGTGGGAGAATCATAGAGATTCAGAGAACACAATCGTTTACAAAATTTCCTAAAGTTCAAGAACATTTCAACTAAATCTACTAGATTTTCACACAACATACAGTGGAATAACCAACAGGAAATATCACAAATCAGTGCAAGAAAACAAAAAGCCTATGTGAAAGTAAAGGCTAGAAGTAAAGAGTACATTGTATGAGTAAAACTGGGTTTAATGTAGGTACATACAGCCTAAGTCAAACCTCTGTATTTGTGTTCTGTAATTGATGTGTAATATGCCAAAGATAAAACTCTGGGCATTTCTAATTTCAACATAAATGATTGTCTTCATAAAAAAGAAAAAAGCAATTATGGTAATAGTGGATTTGAAATTCTCTACCAAGACATTATCCTTAAAAAAAGTAGTACCCTAAAGCACCAACAAATGTTAGTTGTGAAACATGACAAAAAATACTGAAATTCAATATTGGTAATCACTACAGTAAAATAATCTTCACATACACTGAGGATTTGCATGTGAAAATTCTATGTAATTTTGATTTGGGGTATATTTTATGCATACATACATACATACATATGTATACATATATGCATGTACATGTATACATATATACACACCTATATTAAAACTACACCTGTGTATACAACCAGTCTTAAAGTCTTTACTATGTATTAACAATGATGATCAACTTTGGAGATATTTAAAACACAAGTGGACAAGGCCCTGAGGAGCTTGCTCTATTTGATCCCATTTTGAGTGACATGTTGGATCAGAGACTTCCAGAGCCTGTCTCCTATTAGGAAGGAAAGCAAGATCTAGCCCTTCTGGGTATGCCATTTCAATGCTCTGGCCCCTCTGTTACTCTGTTTTTGTCTTTTTGATTTTTCTTTTGAAAAAAGAACAGAGCACCAACATAAAAAACATATTTTAATTTTTTTCTTCAGACAAACAAACAACAGAAAATAGAACCAGATGACAAAAAAAAAAAAAAAAAAAAAAAAAACAATTTGTAATTTTNATTGTAAGTTCATCAATTGAACAGGATTACTATAAACCTTGCTTATTTAAAAACTGCCCAACCAAGATGTTATCCTTGATTTCAATTTTCTTTTTGGAAGAATTACTTTTTGTTATGAATAACTTTATGAATTGGGCCTAAATATACAAACTTTTTTCCTAGTGCTCTAATAATGGAATTTTGCATGAAGGTCAACAAGTACAATGTTCAAAAGGACATACATTTGGAAGCACAAAAATTTTTGGTGAAGGAGGTTTATTTGAATAATTTCTCTTATACGAATGCAACTACTTGCATTAATTTTTCTCAAGGCTGCAGAGATAAACTCATAACTTTCTTACTTGGGCTTTTTTTTTTTTTTCAAATTCAGAACACTAACATTTCTGAAGGAACAAAGCAAGGTCAAAAAACTCTAGATGCTCATTTTCCATGTTCATTATTCCTATGTATCTATAAAATAATTTTTAGAGGTTTTTAGACAGTAAGTTTACAGTGAATTTTTTTTTTCTTGCATAACCATATCTTAAAAACACAAAATGAGGTTAGCATAACAGAGAAGTTAGACTATGCAAAACCAGGAGTTGAACAATAATTTGTCTTCAAGACTTTTATTTAAACCTTCTAAATCAAAACTATAGGCAGATTTCTGTGTTACATTTTCTTAATCTACAAGGAACTTCAGAGTTAAATGAGAAAATACTGTCTGGGTTCTATTCTGTTGTCCACTCTGTAGTTCAACTGCTTCAGGTGTCAAGTATTTACATCTGCAAGTCAGGTCAGATGAGGTCATTATATGCTTTAAAGCCCAGAAGAGCTGCAGAAAATGACTGCTTGATGTGGAATGTTTTCTTCTATTTAACTCGAGTGCTCACTAGTACTAAATACATGCACACGTACTGGTAGAAGCAAGTATGGGAACACTGTGCAGTAAAAGGTACTAAGACTAAATCCTTTGAGGCATCAACGTTCCAGCACAAGTTTCACCTGTGTGACAAAGAGATTCAGCCATTCAGATTCCTCTCAGCTTCTCAGTCCCAGCACCTACATATCACAGCTCTTTCAGACCAGGACACCTAACTGGAGAAGACTTGTCCGTAAGCAAATGAGTGATTGTGATCTTAAAATTCCCTCCAGAATATACTCAGGAACAATTTGCTGCCTACTGGTTGTTCCCTGTCCCCTGTAAATGAATGTCCTTCACAACCCAAAGCCACTACTGACCACCATAAACAACTTTTTTCCACACAAATGGCAGTAAAGTGTACAATTCTCAGTCTATTTCAGAGATTTTTGACTTCATCATAGAGTATTTGCTGGTCCTTTGTGTCCTCCACACCACAAAGTCATTTCATTAGCCACCAATCATTTTGAAAAATATTCAGGAAAAGCACAGTTAAAAGATTCCTGAAACACATGAACAGATGACTCCTCTTTAGTTACCAACCTGGCCAGTTTGCACACAAAAAACATTATTTCACAAAACTTATAAGCAATAATTGTCCTTTTAGATTTTCAGGAAGACAAACAATACTATATAGATTGTCATGAAAATTGCTTCTGATATCTATAACAGCTTAATAATGAAATCACAACTTTACATAAAATATTCATCCATTCACGTATCACCTAAAGATAATATACTGAATTTCTCCCTAAACTCCTTATAAGCAGATTCTTGTTATTTTTACTACTTAAAAGTTTACTAGGTTAAGGAAAAAGTCTGAGCAAATCCATACATCCTCCTGAAATATTATAGTTAGCTGACATTTACTGACTCTTGTTTTTCCTCTTCGAAATGCTAGCACAGCATACAGCAAACTATCATAGTTTACTAAAAATAACTTAATTTAGCAAAAGCCAACAAATAAACCTTGTAATTTCAGATTAAAGTGTACACATTTAAGAGTGCATTGTCACATACTACAGATTTCATCTATGACTGAGAAAAGGCTAGAGAGCAAGCCCAGCAGAAGTATAACTGATATGTCTACCTAAAACACTCCTCATCATCATTACTCCGGGAGGGGAGGGCAGAGAAGGTGGGGGCAGGGAAAAAAAATATAGCCCTAAATGCCCTCCACCATTGCTAAATGAGGTGAAAAAAGAAATCGTTCTCACCCCTATCTTTCTTATTAATGCCCATTAAAAAATATGCAAACAAGACCATACAACTCTATTTATATAAGAATGCAAATAAAGTCCAGCATATCAATCATATTTTTAAAAGACAAAGAAAAATGCACATGAAGATTTTTTAATAGATCTGGCATATTTCCATAAACAGAATTGTCACAGTCTACTACAACATGTATATTTTTAAAGATGATAAATTTTTTTACCTCCAGTTCTAGTGCTGAGATCCTGAACGCAGAACACTCCAGTGCTGGATACTGCTTGTTTCTTTTCTTATTTTTCTTTTATTTCCTTCTTTTATTTTTCTAAATTTTTTTTTTTTTTTTTTTGGTAGTTTAAAGTACAGAAAGATTCCAAGACAGCCTTACCTAGATGAAGAGACTCAGGAATTCGGACATGACCTCCCTAAAATCTTTGGTCAATAAAAGAAGAAAAATAACCCCAAACAACAAAATGAACAGGCAAACAAACAAACAAAAGAGGCCAGACCCAGCTAGCTCCTGCTAGCATAAAAGTTCAGATTTCGCTACTGAGATCATTGCTCTATTCTAAGCAGTTTTGCTCAATGTGTGATTCTAACAAAAACTCCCTCTGCAGCTGGAGGGAGCCTTAGCTAAGCACGAGCCTGTCAAGCTTTTCCCAGTGACTTCTGTCTACTAAATTCAGACTGATGTTTTGTGAAAGGGGCCTCAACAACCAGGCCCAGATTGCCTGAAAAGTATTTCCTGCCTTTGAGAGAGAGGGAGAGGGAGAGAGAGAGAGAGACAGCGAACCCGCCTGCCTGCGCCAGGGAGAGAGCACACAGCGATGGGGGGAAAGGAAAAAGACGACAAGATCGAGTGTTTAAAGGCATTTAGCTTAATACACTGCTAAGCTATTTCTGCCGAACGGGAAGGTCTGTACTACAGCTACATGACGTAAAGAGATTTTCAAACCCCTCCCTCCTCGTTTGTTTTCTCCTTTAAAAAGTACTTTTTGTATCTGTAATGTTAGTGCAAAGGTAGCAGTTATCCAGGGGAACATGTCTGAAACACCTGGTCTTTGGCACCAGGTAGTGAGAAACAGGCAGAGCGCAACGTGGTCTAAAATCAATCAACACATCACATCAACAAAGGATCTAGTGCTATTCTGTCGAGCAAATACACGCAGAGAGATACCATTCAGACACATATGCTAAAACTGTATTCCTACTCAAGAGAATAAGCTGGAGCTGAGAAAATGAATGCTGCAGTTTAAACAGTCATATCACAGGCAGTGGTATATGTTGCTTTACCTCTTCTGCGAATCCTCCAGAGTCACACAAATCCAGCTCTGCAAAAGCAAAAGGACAGACTCCATCTTGATCATATTAGTATTTTGCTGACATAAAACACTTGTAACTACTTCGTTCCAGTTTGACAGGGTGCCTGAATCATGTCTCCAGAGTAACCCACAGCATCTACATCTTTTGCTCTACACAAATTTAGTGAACATCATCTGTTTATCTTTTCTGCTTTCTTCTGCCTCCTCTGAATGACTTCCTCTTAGCTGTTCCAGCCTGAGAACTTGGAATTACTATTTGGTTTTGATTAAAACCAGACGGACAACTCTGTAGAAGTTTGAGGGTAAGCTAATGGAAATGACTAGTATGGCTTTAATTAGTGTATTTATTAGTAATAAATATTAGCTATTCATATAACAAATTGTACTAATAAACACATGCAAAACTCTGTCTTTGGCCACTGGTCTCATATTTAGGTGAAGTAACTTATCAGCATATATTTTATTTAAGTCAATTTGACTCATAATAGTAATGTACAATTGTACATGTACAATTTCTTTTTTTTTTTTCTTTATTTTTGGTCTGAGCAAACTGCTGACACATGAGTTTCTACCAGCCTCCAACACAAGCTTTTAACTGTTTATAAAATACCTTCATTAACTCAACTGAGTCTTCTCAAGGGCACTTCTGAAGTCAAAGAATAGCCAGCCCTGCAGGGCTGTCTCAAGCTTCCATATCTGGAGCTAATTTGTCAAGCTTTAGTTCCTCAGCCTGTGGAACTTTATGCTAAAATCTGATAAATTTGCCAAATGTGGTCTTCATTGTCATACATGTAATTTTATATATGCAGTTTTCAGCCTTAAAATTACAGTATTAACTTTAAAAGATAGTTTTAAAGTTATGCAGGCTCAAATGGGAGGGGGTTTGAAATTTTTCCCAGTAGCTTTCACATATATGGATAGTGGAGGTAGACAACCTTAAGTGGAATGACTTTCCAGCCTAACCTCTGCATCTTCAAAGGCAGAGGCCTTTGAAGCCCATAAAAGGAGAAAGCACATATGCTGGTAAACTTTGAACAGCCAGAAGTACAGCCCCAGAGGTAAATAACTTTTCGGAATTATTTTTAACTGTATTTGGCTACTCTCAGTTCTAAATCCATAACTTTTACTCTACTGTGAAGTATGATTTATACTATTTCCCTGAAAGAATTCAGTTCAGAATTCAGTGAATAAATTAAAAGCTGCAAAGGGACTCATTTTATTTGCAATTACGCAATTGCACAAATTGCAAAATTTTAAAATTTATGCTTATGGGAATCAAAATAACACAAAAAGTCTTTAGTTTATCTACAGTTAAAATTTACTAAAACTGTTTGGTTTTATAGTACCAAAAAAAGTGATGGTAAATAGAACCACACTGTTCCAAAAAAGTAAAGAAGTACTTCAAGATAGAAATTCAATTTTTAATAATTTTTATTTTTTAGCTAAAATTCACTTAATGTTCCATCAGGGAGCTTTGACTTTAATAAAATAAGGTGTTTGGGGTTTTTTGTTTGTTTGTTTTCAAAAACCAGTCATAGGAATAAGACAGATTAAAAAATTTATGTGTGGAGATATCTAAAAGGTACCAAATTATTAGAACAAGATCGGTTCTGTGAAACAGTTTCACAAAGACAACTTACTTTCAAATATTCTAGCACTTGATGAATAGCCAAAAAAGAGAAAAGAGCACTGGAGACAATGTCCATCCATTTCCTGTCTAAGAAAACTGAGGACTGTATCCTATATATCTTTTCCTGACATCACATCTGCAGAAAAGAGGAGAATAATCAGAATTTGAATACTCATTCTAAGCTGCTTTAGTAAAATTGTATAATGAACATGTGAAATCAGAACATTAAGGTCTGAAAATCTTAATAGTTTTGTTTGGTCTTGAACAATAAATAGAGCAAGTTAAACATAGGAATGGAGTAGTAATGAGAAAGGAGGAGGAGGTAATTCCTCCAACAAATGAGACCATTTAATAGCACCACTGGACTCTCTGTGATGAAAGGCACTTCCATTGAGATCAGATCGACTGTATAAAAATATTAGAATTTATCTCCTTGCTATTTCTAAGTTAAATCAAACACAAAGGTGGTCTTTTTTTCTTGGTACCTCTGTAACTCAGAAAACCCTGTCTCAGAGCTAGGACATATAAATCAGGTATTCAAACAACTCTAATTTTTACATAGGTAATGTTAGTTGAAGAATTATAATATTCTATTCCTATTATGATTATAGATTACTTCTAAAATAATCATAAAATTAGAACAATGCAGAAAAACACACACACACACATATATATATATCTAAAATATTTATCCAGAAACATAAAATATTTTTGTCATACTAGTATAAGCTGGTATTATTTCCATTTTTGTGGAAAGAGAAAGCACTAATATGCTATTTACATGATCCTATATAAAATAAACTATCAAAACAATTAAATAGCTAAGAAGAATTCAAAGTAGGCAAGCAATTTCTGTTGTAACAGTACACAGACATTAGCATAATGGAGATGTGGATATTTTCTGCCCCTCTTTATTGGTCTGAAATGTGACAGTCTTTTCTAGATGTAGAACTACACATGGTAGTAGGCTTTTCTATAATTTAGTTCTTGCTCAGTCAAATCCCTTTATGAATCAATAGGAATCCCACAGTGGATTCATAGGAAATTATTAACACAATATAGCTATGGTTTATTCCATGCAAAATTCAAACTTCTTCTGTGAAACAGTATCACCAGGGTTTGTGGACTGACCTGATCTCTTTACATGCTTAAAAAGCAGTCCTTCTAGGAAAGTAAGGTGTTAAAAGAATAAAACAACACCACTTGAACTCTTATTTGTTTTAAGAAGTTCATGAAAGCTTTCACTGACATCTTTCTTTTGTTCCTAATGAGTATATTTAAACCTGAGGATATTTCCCCTAATGACTGAAGAATAGGGAAAAAAAACCACCCTGTTTTGTTTAAATACACCTGGAACTGCTAGTCCAGCAAGACAGAGGCAAACAGCTCTATTTTAAAAAATATTTCCAAAGTTGCAATATTTCTACTGTTTCACAGTGGAATTGATTTTTGAAGCATTCCATACTTTCACATTTCACAAGTATCAAATACATTATTTTGTTCAGACCAAGTCATTTTATGAAGAAGTTCCTGATTTGATGAGATCATTATGGATAAAAGACAGGGAGGAGCAATTGAAAGAAAGGGAAAAAGAAACATTCATCAGCCACACACAGACTGGCATAACAGAGTGGCTGGTGGCCAGGCATGAGAGAAACACAGATTTCATGTACTAGTTCTGTTCAGGGACATGGGCACATTCCCTAAATCCTTGCTATGTCATAGTGTACTGGATTGCAGGATAAATGTGTTGTATGAAGACTGAAAAAGGCTGTTTGCAATTTCCCAGTTCTAATAAATTTAAAAAATGGTAATTTCAGGAAAATTAAATTCATTTGAATATGTTAAGGCTACATCTATATGCAAAATTCTTCACTGCCAAGACTTTATGAACAAGATATTATTGGAACTGCTTGAGAAATAGCCTCATCAAAATCACTAGGAGGAGAAATAATCTTTGTGTGTGTTACTATGAGAAATAATGTTGGGATTTTTTTTTTTAAACATACCAAATAAAACCACTTCTAAATAAACAGGTCTTGCATGTGTTTATATACCTTGCTGTTCTCAGTGATGTGTTAAAATTATGATGAAGACATCAAAGGATAAAAAGACAGTTAAGGGCATTTTGGTTTTTATTCAAATATTCTAAATTTTCCACAGAAGACAAACCCTCACATCCGAGGTTTAACTTTGATTAAAAGAATGCAATGACTTCAAAAACAAGTAAATGATAATACTCAGGCATATTATCTATTTTTAGAACTGTTTGCTCTATTTCCTGCTTAGGTCTTTTTGATCTTTCACATTCAGGTTTGAATGATCAAAAGAAGGATTTTATTTATAATTATTAGGCTATTTTAAGTGTGTTTTTTTCAGAGTTGCTTACGTTTTCCTTGACATGGATTGTTAGCCATTGCTCCAAACAAATCCCACTTCTTTGTAAGTTTCAAATACTAGTAGAAATTTTTGTGTTAGTATTTTAAAGAACTTTCTTCAGTAATATTTATATGAAATACTTCCATGATACTCTATTTTAGTAGGGGAAAGCATTTTAGAAACACCAAAGATAGAAGCAATTAAATATTCTAAGAGCAATGAAACTTTCCTCAAATTAGGTTTCCTCAAATTAATGTACCTGTTAGTGGAACACACCTTTTCTTGTGTTGGTAAACTAATGACAGAACCTGAAAAGTACAATTAATGCAGTCCTCATGGAAATAAAACCTGTCACAATCTCCAAAATCGTATTTCTAGATACCTAACACTAAACTTCAGCAAGACATTGCAAAGTTATTTGGTTGACAGCGTGACATAATGCTGTAAACTAAAGCTAGAGTGTAGATCCAAGAACTAATCAAAGTAGGTCTAGTTTCACTGGAATATGCTATCCAGATTTTGGCCTTGCTTCTACCTTTTAGTAATTGATCAGTATCTCTGTCATAGCTTGGCAAGAAACTCAGAAAGCTGAACTATATTTTACATTTCCTGTTGTGAAGACTTTATCTTCTATTTTGAAGATGTCTTTCAAACAATTATTAATTTTTAAATCAAGCCCCTGTGAAGACAATTTTTCTTTTAAAGACCACAAACTTCAACTAAAAGCAGGAAGATATAAGTAACTGGTCTGTGCTTTCAAGTACTCTACAAAAGTAATGTGGTTACAAGATGAATGAGAAATTATTTCATGGGTGCAGGTAGTGCATTTTATTTCCATAGAGCTGACAGGCACTGATAAAGCAGAATACGTGCTTACATATGGCAAATCTTAAGGACAGTGCCATTAAATATTGACTATGAGGAGACAACATGCAGGCAGATTCTTCAACAGGTCTTCGCCTCTCAGTGAAGGCATTTTCTTTTCCTTAAATCTCCTTTATATGAATATTCTCGGAAGGACACTGAAGTATGTTTATTTGAAAAGTCATGTTCTGTTGCTGTTCTTGCTCTCATGATAGGATCAAAACAGCTGCATGAAACTCAGGAGACACACTTCAATTTAAATCAGTTGAGGATGCAGTCCATTTGTCCCGGACTTGTGCAAACTATTTGGATTCATTCTTCCTAATTTCTTTCAGAACTGTGGAATGTCAGTCTTTCAATGGTTGTGACCCTTCATCATAACCTACGTGAGACCTTTAAGACCTAGAATCATAGAATCATTAGGGTTGGAAAAAAGCCTCTAATATAATCAATTCCTACATTAACCCTGCACCAGTATGTTCACTACTAAACTATATCCCACTGCTAAACTATATGCCACATCCACACATCTTTTGAACACTTCCAGGGATGGTGACACCACCATTTTCCTAAGTAGCCAGTTCCAGTGCTTGACAATCCTCTGCGGAGAAAAGTGAATGAATTTTCCCTAATATCCAATCTAAACCATCCCTGGCACAACTTGAGGCTGCTTCTTCTCTTCCTCTACTGATATTGATTTTGTTGTGTTTTTGTATTTATAGTCAATGTTAATTATTTTATATTTGTCCACCTATCCAAAATGGAATCTAAGAACATAAAAGCTGTTGATCTACTTCCCAAACCTTTTTTTGTGTAGTTGGATGCATAAGAGAATTTGATAACACCCAGGAGCTTATTCTTTATTTTATTCTTACTAAAATATATGTTTTTAGTTGGTGAAGGGAAAAATACAGTCCTCTGCCCAACCTGTGGAAGTGCTTGCAGTAAGAAACGATGGCAGTGGACTTCTTCCCAGGAATTAATTAAAAATTTATCTGAGTAACAAAAAACTTTAACAAGTACAGAAAACTCTCAGTGGAAAGTCTTATGAACCATTAAGTCAAATCCAGTTCAGACAAGTATATTTCAACATTGCTGCTCAGTTCCAGCATAGAAAAATTTACATTAGTAAAATTATCACCATGACTGTGTCTAAAGGGAACAGGTAAGAAAACTGAACTCTTCATCAGCCTGTAGGCTATTTGCAGAAGAATGGATTATGAATACAAAAGTAAAACCACTGTATATTCAACTGTTGCTGTTTTTGTTTTTCTTACTCAGTATAAGGACGTAAAACTCTTATGTTGCCACTGTTTGTATGATAGTCTTCTGATGATGTTAGCCATATCTTATGCAAAGTTTTCTATATGCATTATAAGGTTATTAAAATCACATAGCTATTTGCAGAAAGAATTTATGGATCATCACCTTTATACATGACTGTATCCCTTAAACGTCCTTTTCAATGCTGAAAATACTGACCATTTTTTCTAGATGTTTCCAGCTTCAAATGTGATGGCGAATGAAATATCAAACACTGAGACACAAGGTTATAATTGTAATGTATTACAAAGGCCATTTCTAGAATGCTCAGTCACGGTATGCTTATTTTTGAAAAAAATATTTGTAAACCTCTATAGAATATTTAAATGAATATTAAATACACATTTGACAGTGAAACAAATATCTTGTGATCATTAGTAGCAAACAACTATGGCAAATAAGTCATTATAGTCCATGACCAATTTTGGACCAGAGCTTAAAATCAGAAAATTGAAAGAGTGATAATTGACTTAAATTATGCCTGTGAAATTCCCTGCTTATAATGAACCATTCTCAGTACTGCTGTAATAGAGAGCATTATACAGTCATACATATCTGGGGAAATTCACATTTTATTTGAATATCAAGGAAGTACTTTTCATTCATTAGAGTTGTGCTGAACATCCCACAAAAAACCCAAACTGTGTTGTACTAATTTATCTGTAGCTCAATGATGTTAATCTACTTTCCAGATTGGTGCCCCTGATTTTAATATGCACTTCTAGCTGAATATGGGGTGCTATTTTCAGTTTTTATCCTATACAGCATAAAATGACTAGGCTGTTTTTCTGTTTGGATATGCACACATTGTTTAACATTTCTACAGAAATTATGAAGTTCATGTAAACTCTGCCTTTAATTTTCTCTTTTGCAAAATACCCTAAAAATTTACCCTTTCATTATCACATTTAATTCCATTAGCAACCTGTTTAGTGTTGAGAGTCAATAAAACAATACTCACATTGGTAATGTGTTTGTTCTTAAAACAAACCAAGGCTTTTTGTCTGTTTCCTGAGAAAATACTTTGGATACAAATACAATTATCACTGTTTTCTTGTAGAAACCACCAATTACTCAAAATAAATTCAGACTTGCCAAACAATAGGGAATTATTGTCTTTCTTCAGACAGATTCCTTCCTGGTGTCATTTTATTTAGTGTCAGTAACCTTAGTTGTGCTGACTTGAAGCAGTTTTCATAATCACTAGAAGACACGCATTACTGTATAAGTGCTTAATTATGTGACAGTGTAAATCATCATATATGTTGACTGAACAATCTGTACAAAATGTAATACTCATTCAGATCAAAATTGTAAGTTTTGAATATAAAGAGAACTACATAAATGCATTCAGTGAGAGATCCAGGCTTCTGAAAGGATAAATTTACATTCCAGAAATATGCTTAATTTCGGTCAATTATATTTATAGCTTTTAATGCTGTCCTTGTGGAATCAAATTTATGAGTTGCTGCCTCAAACATGGAGATTTCTGTGTATTTGAGAGAAAGACTGGGGAAAAAAATAAATCTGTTTTTTTTGGCAGAGAAAAATCGTTCTATAAATTTGTATTTATAAATTGCAGAAATCTTTTGGCAAAAGGGGCATTTTGACAAAAAAAATAAAAAAGAAAAAAGCACTGAAGATGTTTAGACAGGAAATGAAAAATAAAACCAGACATAATTTCAGAGCATAACTAATATTGGCACAAAAATAACTATAAATTACATTTCCTACAGTATAATCAGATATTCGTAGCAGCTGGATATACTTAGATATACTTGGTTACTGAAGCATGTACTAAATACTAAATGTATAAGTGGCAATTGATCAATTTTAAGTAGAAAAAGTAAGAAAGTCTAAGCTAGCATTTTTCTTTCCATTGGAGAGAACAGTACAAAGCAGATGGATCTTCAGAACAATTACGTACCTAGACTGCTACACTTGGAATTTATAAAGTTGTCTCTCTACAAACATACAGGTTTTCACTGACAAAAAGATAGTCATCCTCATTTCAGTGTACTACAAGTTAGTATCAGTATTTTATTTTTCTGGTATCATGTGGACACAGCCTTATTCTTTATGCCAAAAAAAGCAGCTCTGAAAACAGCTAAGATGCCACACTTCCCAAACAGACAGGTATAAAAGTATGCTTTCTTAACTTCTGTAGTTATATGAAACTTTATTCGCTAATCAAAGGCAACGGCTCCTAAACAAAAAATCACAATATGAAAATCACTGTTACATCAGTGTTACTGAAATTTAATATGAACTTGATACAAGAAAACTGAAGTCTGTGAATGACTATACATGATATCAGAATTTCATACAACAGAAGGAATTGTGGTCAGCTTTGAGTGGTTTTGTAAGAAGCCATACAGGCTTCAAGACATTGGCTTGATTTCAGACAGGAAATGGGATCTGAGATACGACTGATGAGAAAGCTTTACTGAGAAATGAAGTGTGGTGTAAAACACAGAATCAAAGAAGGGTTTAGGAAGCGACATTAAAGACTATCTAGTTCCACACGCATCCCAGCATGGGCAGGGATGCCATCCACTAGATTAGATTGCTCAGGTCCCCATCCAACCTGGCCTTGAACACTTCTGAGGTTTGGGCATCATTTTATTCAGAATTCTATTGGCGCAGACAATAACCATAAAGATAAATGAGACTTTGTGGGAGACAACTCCACAGTATAACACTTTACTAATATTACAGATGCAATATTAGTATTTCAAATAATATTTTATTAATTACTAATACACTAAAATATTACTAATATTTTATTAATATTACAGATATTTAAACCCTCCAGGGTGCAAAGATAGGCATTTGTACTTAATTTAAATGTTCATACAAAAAGTAAATACAAAATTGCATGTTGCTCTTTAATCTTACAGTATTTTATTCTATATTCTGGTGAATTAAGGAAGGTCCCAATTCATGGTTCACATTATCTCAGGTAGCACATTGAGGAACTTTCCTCCAATTGCGGTTAGATGTATCATGGGCTATTAAACAAAGACATAAACACTGCCTTGAGTTTCTGAACTAAACTGAAGACTTTTGAGGAAAGTAGAGGACTGAAGAGAGGAACTACCAGGGAAATTCTCCTGTTGAGGTGATCCTGTTCTTAAAATGTTTCATGACTGACCACTACTAGGAATTTGCTCCTGGCCACTGTGAGACACAGAATATTTGGTCTGACCTTGTCTTGCTGTACGGTACCTATTGTCACATTTTTTTATGACTCTCCTTATACAGAATATCCAATTACAAATTCAAGAAAGCCCATCACTTCTGACAACATTATGCCTATTTTTATTTCCCTCTGGAAAAGAGAGAAGTAAAAGCTGAATGTTACCAGATTTTAGGAGAATGCCTATTTTGTCTACTTACCAACATACTAAAAATCAAGGATCCTTAATGTTTTTATGAACAAACTTGTTTTCTTAATTTATTCTTCTGAAAACTTTAATACAGTAAGGCTGGGGTCTGCTGGAACTAGAAGAGGTGTGCTTCCTTATTTTATCAGACAAATGTGCATACTGTGTAATGAGCCATGGATGAGGTTGCAGTGGCAGGAATGTGTGTGTTCACTCCAGCATCTGGGCTGGTGATGAGAAGTCTGCCTGTTTCTCTGTCCCAACTGAAATGTCCTGACTCCTTGGAGATGCATGCTGAAGGTAACCCCTCCTGCCTCTTTCTGTAGGGTGAATAAAATTGTTAATCCTCTACAGCGAATTCATTACACTTTCCAGAGGAAGACTTCCTCCAGTCCCTTCTCTATGAAGGACAGCATCTGACCCACAGGACACACAGCTAGATCATGCTGGGAGAAAAATACTTCGCTTTTTTCCCTTCTCCTTCTTTCCCCCCTAATTCCCACAAATATTAAAATTGCAACGGCAATGAGAAAGATGCTGAGATGAAAAGAAGGAGGGCTTCCATAATTGCAGCAGGTTTTTCAAAGGTGGGTTCCATTCAGGAATGGGATTTAGTGGTTTCCACATTAATCTGCCCCCAGAATGGCTAAGGAAAATAAAATGCAAGTAATGCCTCCAGGAGCTGAAATGAAATATCTCATATGCAACTGCTGATGACTAAGAGTTAAATCTATCATTTCTGCATAGCATTTAGCTAGTTCACTATTTTCACACTTCATGAACAGCAGGGGTAAATAAGCCTGACTTCTTTTGGTATTGTCTCTTACACTTAGTTTCTCAATGCCTAAAAGGATTTGAACTCTCACAGAATAGTCACTCTCTGTAGCTTTCACTCTCCTTCACATCTTCAGGACTAGTATTTCTAAACTGGCATATACAAGCCAATGGGTTGAAAAGTTAAAGACAAGACAGATGTATGCAGTCCTGAGTATATCTCAGTAATCTGAGAAACTGACTTTAAAAAGAAAGAAGCTTGAAAAAAGAGCTGAGTCTAAACATTTTGATTTTGAGAAAAAAAAATAAAAAAATTGAAGATTAAGCAACCAAAATACATTGAGACTGTTGCGGGGGGGGGAGAGGGGGGGAATGAAAAAAGAAAAAAGAACTGAAAAGAACTCAAGAATTACGCACTTTTCATCCACACTTTTCTAAAATGGAAATTTAAGTTAGTTCACTCAAATAGCTTTACTTTTAAAACTTCCTTATTACTTGTCTTTAACAGCAAGTACCATGAAAAACTATGGAGACATGCTTTGATTCTGTTCATATAAAATTTTATGTCCTGACAAGTCTTTTTCCATTTTTCCAAAAATGCCAGTGAGCCAAGACTATCAGACTATTCACAGAGCCTTTCATGAAGTATTTCTGTGCCAGTACCTTGTAATCTATTTAGTCTGGTCTTATACCACAGCACTTATGCCTACATTGGTAAATAGCGTCAACCAATGAAAGAAAATCTGTCGAGGAAAACAGCTACGGAAGCGAGATCTAAGTTATGTGCATTTCATAGGCTTAAGTTCTTTGAAGTAGTTGGATGCCCTGTGCTGGATATATTAAGTGTGTTCCATGTGATGCAGTTTACTTTCATCCACATGCTCCTTGCACCTGGTCTGTAATGCAACACAAAACATAGTAAATAGGAATGACTAGGTGATTTGCCTCAAAATAGGCTCTGTATTTGCACTAACATAGTATGTAGATGTATGTAGGAATCTGGGAAAAGAAGAAACCTCAGTAAGGGAGTTCCTGAAACAGCCCACCTCAAGGGAAGTTTTGGTGGTTTTGTTGGTTTGACAGGGGCAGGTGGGAGCTTAGCATTTATTGATCTTGATTAGACATTGAGGTGGTTTGTTGATCTGCCTTTAAAGATGCAATGCATTGAATTCATTATAATTACCACTATGACATTTTTTCACTAAAAAGGCATAGCTGATTTTGAGTAGAAAATAAAATCACATACAGGTTTCATCTTGAAAGATTTCTGCTTCTCTTTTTGTAGAATAAATATTCTATTCATCCTTTGCTGATGCCTTCTTTCTCTTTCCATTCTTGATATTTTCATTGGCAATATTTTGTTCTTACATGGTACTTTAAAGTAGAGTACATTTCTTCAAAATTAGCTTAGTAAGACATTTTTCCCCTCCCTCTCACATTTCCTACTTTTCTTAGTCTGACTACCATGATTGTTCAGAGCTTCCCAGCTGCTAGTCCTAGAAGTGGCAAAACTGAATGATAAAGACTGTTTTCACAGCTTTTTTCAAGACCATATGTTTAACTTGAGTAAAACCATGATAAGCACAGCAATAGGCTTTGAGTTTGTATGATGTTTGAGTAACAATGATTTAACCTCAGAGAGAAACAATCACAAATTATAACAGAAAAAAGAAATAAAATGTACCGGAGTAAATAATAGCAGTGTATGTAGTTTGTTTCTCATTATAAGACTAAAGCCAGTAGAAACTTAAAATAAACAAACAAACTCATTTTTATTCCCATACTCCATCATTTATACACCCAACTCCAATAAGAGTTTCCGTATAAACAAATTTAAAATCCGCAAGGAACCTCCCCAATGAAATAATGAGATAATTGTGAAATTTGGTCTTTGGAACAAAAGTTTATACTAATAAAACAAGCCAGGTTCAGTACAAAATGAACATTGGCATACAGAATAACTTAGCATTGCTTGTAAAAATCTTCTTTTTTTAATCATTACCTGATTTCAAGGGAAATCAGTTGATGTAATCTTTTTTTTGGATTTCAATAAAGTTTTTGATCCTGTCACTCACAGGATCCTTCTGGACAAAATGTCCAGGACAGTTGGATAAACACATCATGTGCTGGGTGAGCAGTTGGCTCAAGGGTCGGGCACAGTGGGTAACAGTGAATGGGGTGACATCAGACTGGTGACCTGTCACTAGTGGGGTTCTACAGGGCTCCATCCTCAGACCTGTGCTCTTCAACATCTTTATCAGTGATTTGGATGCAGGACTGGAGGGGATACTAAGCAAGTTTGCAGATGACACAAAACTGGGAGGAGCTGTTGCCTCCCTGAAAGGCAGGGAGGACTTGCAGAGAGATCTCAACAAATTAGAGGCCTGGGCAATCACCAGCCATATTGAGTTCAACAAGAGAAAGTGCTGGATTCTGCACCTGGGACGGGCAACCCTGGATGTAGATACAGACTGGGAAATGAGATGCTGGAAAGCAGTGACATGGAAAGGAACCTGGGGGTCCTGGCTGATGACAAGTTGGATACGAGTCAGCAGTGCTCTGGCAGCCAGAAGGGCCAACCCTGTTCTGGGGGGCATCAGGCAAAGAATCACCAGCTGGTCGAGGGAGGGGATTGTCCCACTCTCCTCTGCACTGGGGCAGCCTCACTTGGATTATTGTGGGCAGTTTTGGGCACCACAATATAAGAAAGATATTAAGTTATTAGAGAGTGCCCAGAGAAAAAAAAAAAAAAAAAAAAAAGCAAAAGTAAAGTAAAGATCTTAACAGGGCTAGAACAAAGTTATTATGCTAATTTAAGGGGGACTCAAAGCTCAAAGCAGAGCACAAATGGAAACACTGAAGTATGCTGTTCTCCACATCTAGAGAACCCAAATAGTTGATTAGGTATCATTTGCAAAGGTCAATGTTTTTTTTAAATCTTTTTCCTGTCTTGCAGTTAGAAACATCCAATTATTACTAGCCTTCTGACAAAACTTCAGCTTTGGGAGAGAAGGTATTGCCAGAACACAGTGACTCCTTTGATTAATACAGTTTGAGTAAACTATGCATTTTTATCCACCTGAATAGGTGAAGATAAAGAACTGTTCTCTTTAGTCAGTGCTATCTCTTTGAGTATACTTCCTGTATACCCATCTACACTTCCTAGATGAACTTCAAGGAACAAGGGAAAAAAATCCTTATACTGAAGAACCAAAAGGAAGATCTGAAAGCCATTATAGCCAAGCCTGATGTGGAGTTCTGTTACCAAAACAGGGCTCCTAATGGAAAGCAACTGGAAGAAGTGCTCAAGAATGACATAGAAAGACAAGTTCCTTCTGAAAAGGAAGTACAGTGATCCAAAGTAAGACCTACTCCAAACAAAGTAGAGCTGTACCATTTGAAATATCCCAGCATCTCAGTGACAGCCTTATAGTGAAATACAACCAATATTTAAGGTTTTATATTTATTTTTGCTACTGATTCCAATTTTATATTCAAACTCTCATCTTCTTAAATCATTGTAATAAATGTGTGTGTGTGGGGGTATATTTTTAGGCGGAGTCACTCAGAGGAAACTCAAAAATCTTGAACATTTTTATTTTTTTGAGAAGTAAGCATCACAAGTAATAGAAATCTTAAGATTTGTGAATCTCAGTACTTTAAGCTATACTGCTCAGTGACAGAGTGACTTCTTAAAAGTCATCTTAGCAGCTGTCATCCAGAACTGTGATGCCTGGGTGACTCTGATTAGACAGGGGTAATTCCACTGTCATTTCTGAGGAAAAAAATTTCTATTAAAAATTTCTATTAAAAAATAGAAAGAAGAATGTAACTTTATACTGTAGCTTATCTACATGATAGCTAAAATTAATGTAGTGATTTACAGTGACTATAACCTAAGAAAATAAAAGTGACCAAAACATTTTTTCTGATAAGCAGACCTATTCAGCTAGCAGCATACACAAATGGAATTTCTCCTTCCACACTTACAGTTCAGAAATTTAAAGTCATAAATGGATGGAAGCAATCATGTATCACATGTGGACTGAGAGAATTAGAAAAATGAGCTGGTCTGCAGGAAGAAAAGTCTAGAGACCAACTGATTAGTTACAACCTCAGTGTTTAAGTCCAGTTTTTCAGTTAATGAGATTTTACTCACATTGCAGTAAAATTCACCCATTTGAGCAGAATTCAAAGTAGAATCAGCACACAGAAAGCCTATTCATAATGTTTCCCATAATGGGAAACTTCTGGAAGATTTGGAGATTAATCCTGACAGATATAATAAACTAAATGAACTCCCAATACTATCTTTTGAATTATGGTAATTTCTGGGAGGACAGCTTCAATCCTGAAATGTTTTATTTCCCACCTTGATATATATTTCCCCCCCAACGCCCAGGTTCCTGGTACTACTATTCACAATTCATAAGATTCAGTCCCTGCTTCTTCACATAATTAGTTTATTAATTGTTTCATAACTTTCTTCCTTTATCCACTTCAAAGAAACCCTCAAGCTCTCCTACCTGTCAGAAATGTCACAACAAGTTGTTAAAGGAACCTGTATAGGTTATCTACTTGCTGTCCAACTTGCATAACCAGGCCATGTGAATTCAGGTGGAGATCTTCATTATCCATCAGCAGCTTGACTTTGCAGTCTGATTAAAAGCCAGAAGCCAAGTCAGTGTAAAGATGAAGCAGAACAAGGGAACATTATGTTCCCTTAATAAAATCTTAATCTTAGTAAATCTTCAGGATTAATTAACAATGAAGGGGCAGGGAGAGAAGCTTTGCTCTTTGCAGACTATCCAAAGATTTATGAAATGTACTGTAGAGCATAGGGTATGGGGTCAATTACCTCATGAGCCTGACATTGTAGTTTCTTCTAGTCATTATTTTCTACCATTTACTTTGTTCCTCAAACTTAGATCAGGGAACGAGAGAAGAAGCAAAGTCTAAACACATCAGATTGCAATTAGCAGAAACAGATACTAGACCTCCTTCACCTCACCATAACTTTTTATGAATCCAATACAACTATGCTTTTGAATTACTGATTTATTCCAAGTTCCAAAATGCATATGGGTACACAGTGTGCAATATGCATACGTCCTGAAGACTGGGCACTGTGAGCACCCAACAAACTCTGTAGACGCCCATAGAGTATGTTGAGCTATGTCAGATTATACCCAATAAGAAATTTAGATTCCTATGCTATGAATCATGCTATGATTCAAGGCCTAGTTTGGTACAGAACCGCTAGCTTAGTTTTGCTGAGGAAAATACTGTTAAGGCACAAGAATGTACGTAAGTACATCCTGTATAATTGATCATGAGGTTTCTAAACTGAAGCATAAACATCACACACTAACACATAGCACCTACTAGCTGCTATTATTGGGGAAAAAAATAGTTCCTTTGTACTCTGAATTCATAAATATTCTTCTTAGAAGATCTCATGCATGTCAAAAGATGCTCTAATTTAGAGTGAGTCTAGGACATAAATCATAAATTGGCAGTGAGGTTATAATTTCTTCTGGTAATTAATTGTCAGTTCAGCACATGATGCAGCAAAGTTGATGTGACTGGGTAACATTCAGGATGAATGAAAATACACAGACTTTGAAAGGTGTTTAGTCAAAAGAATACAAATGAGTAAAAGTTTAATGCATATAAAGTGCAATACATATAAAGTGTAATACACTTTAACACGTAGTTTGCATATTCATCTATTAAAATGCACTTTCAAAACATTTGCACAAAACCTTCAATGTTGTTCAAAATATAAAGAATGCAATTCAGTTTAGAGAGTAAAGTATTATTAGCAGTTGGGAAGATAAAGAAGATCTAGAGAGTTCTGTGATAGCACAATAGTCAGTGTCATGTCTGTCTTCATAGTTTTTTGTATTACTGGAGCCTTTAGAGAAGTAAGAACACCAAGTCTGTAGCCTCCTATATCATTAGTAATGATTAAGTTTTAATGTAATTTCAAAGGAAAGTTTCCCTATTATTAAGTTTTACAACATTGAAGATATGCTACAGAAGTTTCACGTATTTTCATTGTTTAACTGAAATTGTCAGTGGGCACTATGTTCCTGTGCCACTCTGGGATTTAAAACAGTTATTAATGGAAATATAAAAGGGCATACACAGTCAAGTTAGTTCCAGATTTATGTGTCTTTATAAACTTATCTCCACGACCTAGGTTTTTTATTATACAAAACCAATATATATAGCAAATGGGTATAATGTACAAACGTAGAATAAATTTCTGTATCTCTGCCTCCTGAGTTTATTGTTTGATAAATTTCCTAGCAAAGAGAATAAGTTTTGATAAGATCTGTGGCAGAAGGAGTCTGTGACTCTGGTTCTAAGAGATCACTTGGATGGTATCAATAGGTACTGTTGTATTTTAAGGGTCATGAGAGTCTGACAAGGAGATTATTTGATGAGAGTGAGCTTGCCAGAAGACAGAAGCAGAAATAACGTAAGAAGCTGCCATAAGAATGAAAGTTCTAAGTGATATAAAAGTAAAACCAAGTGAATTGTTGCTAGAAGTGTTTGTTCCTGAGGTTAAAGCAAGAGTTTTTCAGGAAATATTGCTGGATAATAAGGTCTCTTCTACTAAATATAAGCTTGTCTTCTCTCGTGGATTTCCCTGTTAAGCAATGACACAACTCAAGACACAGGAGCCAAAGACGTACATTTCAATGTAACAGCAACCTAATGAAGAAATACGTCATTCCATGCTTGTTTCCTCAATGAAGCAACCCCTGTGGCAATTCAATACACAGATTAAGATTGGTAGTGTAGGTTATTGGTACTGTATTCTCCTGTTTTATTTCAGACTGTTCATAAAAATTCAGTATGAACAATATTCACATCAAATATTTTTTCAAATAGATAGACAATGGTGTAGTTTAACTTTTTTTGCATGAAATTGCTATGCTGAATGAGAAAAAGTCTTGATGCATTACCATCTCTAAAACCACCCTAAAATTAAGATGCCATTTTGTGAATTTCTCCACTGCAATTGAGCACCTGAGTTGCAGTATGACCAGTGACAAGATTTTAATGTTGAAAAGTAGTTGCCACTATGCATGCACAGTTGCAAGAGAAAACTCCAAAACATACAAAACAACAACAAAAAACCTCACACAGAGCCACCCCCACCCCATTCCATCCATCCTCAAACACTTTTTTTCCAAGAAGAGCATAATGTTAAATATCCATCCTTTAACTATGCCAGTGTGGTTTTGTGGTTCAATATACTATAGTACGTGAAAGATGAAATAGAGCTATAGCAAATATTTGTATGCATGCCCACAAAAAATTAAATATGCCTAAATATAACTGCCTCAATAAATCATTCCAAAGTCCATCGTCAAAAAATACTGGATGATGAGCTCACCACAAGTGAACTTTTATATATACATGTGTATCTGTGTCTTCTCCCCCTCCCCCTTTGGACTACGAAGTCCAAAAAGCTCATGTACATGCAACATCTGGCCAGTGCCCACACTCACTATGAAGTAGCACATACATCTGTGACTAATATCCAGATCATTCCATTTGTTGGACTCAAGACAATAAAAACGGTGGATGAAGTTTAAAGAATTTTTTTGAGGATTTGCGGGTGGCCAGTCAGCATGACTAAGATACAGGCACTTTCTAACTGCTTCAAACAGACTTCTGTCTGACTGGTCAGAGTCCCATGTGGTTGGTATGGAAAAAATGGAAACCACTAAAAAACACCCCTCCCTACTGGATTTTAAACATGTTCATGCATAGCTTACTTTTGATAACACTTCCTCTCAAAGTTATACAGCCTAAATAGTGGAGTGGGAAACTACTTTGGTGCATTGTTGTCACAAGCTGTTAGCAAGTTGAAGGGAATTCAGAGAAAAAAAGGCAAAAGTTGCAAAGCAGACTGGAAATGTTAGCAGAAGGATATAGATAAGTAGGTATCTTTGCTATCTGAAAAATGCATGAATAACATAGAGTTCTAAAAATATTAGCTACAAAAACTTAAGAAAGCATACCATAAGGGGACCATTGCAAAATTATTTAATTGTAGTGCAGCCTCAATAAGAGGGAATTTGGTGACCAAGAAAAGCAATAAATTTCTATTTCCAACAAACAGCAGGGTAAAATAGCCCTCAGTTCCATTCTCTTGCAGATTGATTTGTAAAACTTTAATTGTGTTACATGTGGGAATCTGTTCTCTCTGGTGACTGCAAAAATAAAGAGATGTGGTATAGTCAAATGAGAGAAGATGTTACCTGTGAGGGTGGTGAGGCACTGGAACAGATTGCCCAGGGAAGTTGTGGGTGCCCCATGCTTGTCAGTGTTCAAGGCCATGTTGGATGGGTCACTGAGTAACCTGGTCTAGTGGAAGGTGTCCCTGTCTACAGAGAGAGCTTTGGAATTAGATGATATTTAAAGTCCCTTCTAACCCAAACCATTCTATGATTTAATGATTGATTGGGCGTCTTTATTAAGGAGAAGGAAGAACTCAAGAAAGACAGAATACAGGAACAGAAAGACAGACATCTACAATATATATTTCGAAAACTTCAAAACAACAAAATATTAAAGAATGATCCTGAATTTGGTTCAGTTCACCTGTCTGATGTGCACCATTCAACAGTGTTGTAATAATGCAGTTGGCATTTGAATCTGAGTTAAGACTGGCAGAAAATTTAAACTGATTCTCCATGTGTACCGTGCTATTCTGCCACTATCTTACAGAAAAAAACCAGCGTAAATATATTTCAGCTATTTTAAATTTGCATGAGGACATGAATAGTCAGGTATGTCCAACCCAGATTACTCTCAGTTCAGATATCAGATGTATTAATATTGATTAACATGTCTATTCTGTGTCTGAAAGTGGAGGAACACCACAGCCTATGAAATTGGTAGGTTCTGATGTTTGTACATCCTCCAGCTGTCATCCAATAGTTCTTCACTCCCTATAGAGTGGATTAATCTATATACCAGAGTAGTCTCTATTCTGTGCGAGTCATAATTGAACTGTTTACATGTTAGTCTACAGCCAAGACTAAACTATGAGGGGTACCTGCTCAAAAAGTAAACATTAGACTTTGGATTATTCTGTCACAGGAGTTTGTAACTTTAACTGCAGATATATTTCCACACAGTCTAAGAACATTTTGATTCAGTAAGCTCCTGAAATGAAACAGAACAACCAGAAGAGATGTGAGAAAGCTGCTAAAAGGATGGGGTCATAACCCAAATATAATTTATTGCCAAATCAAAACCATTGATTTGAACAAGAATAAGAATCAACTGATAAAAAACATTCACGTGATCCATCCATCTTAAGAAGATTTTGCTGCAAGACACACTGAAGGTTGGGGTTTGGGTAGGTATGACCAATTTAGGCAAAGAAAGAAAAGATGAAGACAGCTTATGCTGACTGACAAAAAAAATATTGACTAAGAGCCAAGACTTCCCTTCTATGCAAGAAGCTGTACCAAAAAGCCCAAAGTGGACAAAACTACCCACTTCCCCAGATGTGTCAGCTGGTAGCTATTCATGTTTTGATATAATAGATTTTATTATAAGTAAGTGGTCTTATGCTAAGCTAATACCTTTCATTTATTTTTCCAGATTATACTCTGAAAATTACCAAGGCAGATTCCACTTGTAAAAGTGGTAAAAAGAACAGGTATATTGTAGGATTTACATAGAATCATGTTCTCTTTCTGCACTCTCAGAAGTTCTTTGCCTGAAACTAAGCAATAGCATCATAAAGTGCTCTTATCTGTTCTTACCTGTTTTCCTGTCATTACTTCTACAGCAACTCTCTGCTGCTTATTTTCTTAAACTGACCAGTGTCATAGCACTAATTTACTACCACATCTTACATTCTACCTAACCTTTTGTCTTTATCATCAAGCAGATCATTTGTATCTTCTTGTTTCATTTATTCAAACTTGAAACAACAATATCCTCTTTGAGCAGGGTGCAAACCAATTTTATGAGGTGGCGTTGTGGCTTAATTCTTATAATACATGAAAGATGTGTCATAGAATCTCTCTAAATAGTATTTTCACAGCATGTTTTAATTGCAACATTTCAGTGTTAAGATATTCTCTGCAAGTATAGAGCTGCATGCCAGTCAGTTTCATCTCCATGCCTGAAATGATCACAGATCAGATCCTCTTGAAAATTGTGCTGAGCTACACGGAAAGCAAGGACGTGATGGGTGATAGTGAACATGGCTTCACTAAGGGTAAATTGTACCTAACACATTTGGTGGTCTCCTGTGATGGTGATATAGTGTTAGTGGACAAGGGAAGAGCAACGGAAAAGTACCTGTACTTGTGCAAAGCATTTTACACTGTCCCACATGACATCATTGTGTCTAAACAGCAGAGACATGGATTTGATGGATGGACCACTCAGTGGATAAGGAATTGGCCGGATTGTTGCACTCAGAGTTGTGGTCAGTGGTGTGATGTCCAAGTGGAGAGCAGTGAGTGCTGCTTCTCAGGGGTCAGCGTTGGGACTGGTACTGTTTAACATCTTTGTCTGTGACATGGTGTTACTCTGCCAAGCAGGAGTAACTCTTGTTTTAGTAATAAATCGCTTGGAGTGAGTTAAAGCAAATGGATAGTAGATGAGCAGAGTTTTCTATCTATCTATCTAGACAGTTTATTTTAGAACAATTCAGTTGTAAAGGAAAGCATGTATGTAGCTGTTTTGGTTGTTATTATTTATAGTAATGTGGCAATAAAAAGCATAAAAGTATTGTAAAGGAAAATAGGTGTTTAGCCATTTTGGTTATGATACAGCAATGTGTATCACACAAGAAAATGTGTGAGAGAAAAGAAAGAAAGAGAAAGAGCACCCAAGGAAAGGTGGGGAAGGAAGGAAAGGAAATGTGGGAAAGGAAGGAGGGATGGGAGAGAGGGAGGGAGGGGGGGAGGAAGGGAGAGAGAGAGAAAGAAAGATAAAAGAGAGAGAAAGAAAAGAATAGAAAGACTACCCATGGAAGAAGAGAGAAGAAAGAGATAAAATAATAAGTTTTATAGTCACTACTTAAATGTCTCTGGTGAACTTGGTGGTTTTTGTCATTGGTATCTTGTTCCATCAGGGAGTGGTGGGGAAGAGAATTTTGCGAAACATAAAGTTTGATGGGTTTTATGTACCTCCAGGAACCGTACTGGTGCCTTCCCTGTGTGTGAGGAGAAAGCGAGGGCTGTCATAGACATGTGCATACAGGGGCCTCCTTTGACACGATCTGGCCCATCAGGGATAAATATCATACATCCAGAGAGTGCCACTGGTCTCCTTTAGATAGGCATCACACACCTAAAGAAGCACCACACACCCAAGACCTTGCCCCTAGGGCCTTCACAAATCTAACAATTTGTGGGCTACAGCCTCCTGCCTTCAGCCTTGTCTTCAATACTCTGGGTAGGAGGCTTGCACAACTCACTCCAGTAGCAATGTTTTAAGGCAAATAAAAATGTCTAGTTCCTCACTCATGGACAGTGGGATTGAGTGCACCCTCAACAAGTTTGATGATGACCCCAAACTGCATCAACAGTATTACTTCATGTTACCAAAACTTCTAGTATCCCCAAATGGGGGGAAAAAAAACCCAAACCATGTGGATAACACACCAAGCTGAGCAGTGCTTGCACAGCATTGGAGTTTTCTTTCCTCCACATTCTACAGCCCCCAGCAAGGAAGGCTAGGGGTTTACAAGAAGCCGGGAGGGGACAGCTGACTCATACTGGTCAAAGGGATATTCCATGCCTTATGACATCATGCATTAGACATCATGACATTAGAAATGAAAACTCAGGGGAAAAAGAAAGAAGTGAGGTTCATGGTTATGGCATGTGTCCTCCAAAGTAGTTGTTATGCCTGCTGAATCCTGCTTTACAGGAAATGGCTAAACATCTGCCTGCTGATGGGAAGTAATGAATAAATATTCTTCTTCAGTGTGTTGCTGCCTGCTGCCATCCCAAACAAGGAGGACTCACAGTACTATTCATGTTTGAGAAGTTTTAATATCTTGTTTTTTTCCTCTTAAAAGTGGTCCAGGTTACTAAAACTTGATTGAGGAACTGAGGAGTAATGTAATGGCACTACTGTCTTAAAATTAAGTAACATATCTACTACCTCAAGCGATGTCTGTACTACAAGTTTTGACATTTTGCCATGAGATGGAATGACCCTTCATACATGGAGAGATATCTGCTTCTGAAGTGCTTGGGAAGATTTTATGTTGCTCTGCGATTCTGAGGTGAGCTCTGTGCAGATCTTCACCAAAGAATATTATCTTATCCTGAATTTTTGCTGCTGGTCACCTCAGCAACGTGGCATGGCAACTTTCTATCCATGTGTTTGTCTGACAGGCTCAGAAAAAAGGACTCTAAAGCATGAAAAAAAAATCCTTCCAAAGCAAGTGGTCTATATCACCATTTTCTTCTCCAGTGGTAGATTAACTGCCCACAATAATGACAAGACTGATGTGAAAGTCCCTTGCATGGTTTTAGTTTACAGAGTTGACAGAGAGCAGTAAGTTGTCCAATACATTTCTTAAGCAGCGTATTTACAGTCCCCAAATCCACATCGTTTCTTTATCCCACTGAAAGTGGTGTGAGGGCTTTCACAGAAGAGATGACTAATGGCATGACAAGAGAGGAACAATGGAAGTTTCAGAGTGATTGTAGAGGCTGTAGACTGCAGTCAGATCTGACAACCTTTTATGATGTATCCCAAAATGTAGCCAGAGACCTAGTCCTGCAACAGGACAAAAAAGTATCAGATTGCTCAGAAGATACTGAACACTTAACGAGGAGGATATGTCACGAGGACACAATTGTAAATACATAGTACAAAGACATAACTGTGTAGACAACGTCTAATGCACAGCCTTTAGCTCACTGACAATTAGGTCCCCACCACTGTCCAGTCCTGCTCTACTGGATAGCTTTTAGCAAAACAGAGGCAGATGGCAGAAATACCTTTCAGGACAACAGGAACAGAAGATAGAATTCCTCAAAAACAAAGGCAGGGAGAAGTAGGCCCTCAACCAGTAGTTCTTGTCAGATTTGGGAAATAAATGAAAAATAATTCTGGTATAATGTTTTCCCTCCTATTTAGGGGAAATTAGAAGGGAATAAATTAATAATAGAATATGCAAAATATCTTAAAAAAACCACATTTCCTTAATTTTCAGGTTGGTTTCTAAGTTCCATGCAAATAGAAAATCACTAATTGGGTAAGAAATGCATTCCTTATTTCAGTATATAACACATGGTAATGCTTAAGTGTCTCAGTTCAACCACAGCTGCTCTCCCAGGACAGGTGCAGGTACATTCAGAACTGCAGCATTTCAGATGTTCCACAAAATAATGCATCCCATGCATAAAAAGCACAGCAAAACTATGCACAGAACATGGTTTAAAATGCTCTGCTGTCTCCTGCATTATTTCCTCGAGCTTATTATATCAATCACCTGGAGCATAAATCTATCTTCAGCATCTGTTCTTTCTTCTAGAGCAGCCCCCCACTGCCATTGACTGTTGCTTTTATATAAAATTCTTGATCAAACCTAATTGGAAACAGTATTGAAACCAACACTTACCATCTCCCTAAGCTGTTTAACCCTTCTACAATCAGAACAGCATTGACCCTTACCCATGAGGATGTAATCCTCTGAAAAGCAAAGGATTCTCCCCAGTGCTGAAACAGACAAGCCCTCCTCATCACCAGGGTGCAGGGTTATCTAGAGGTCCCATGAAGAAAACAAGCTTAGAATTAAAGAGTTTCAAGGCTGCCATTTATGAACAGAGACAGAAACAACCCCCTGTATGAGCCTTACAGAGCTGACAAAAGAAAAAGCAGAAGTTGTTCCTTTATACCACCATATGCATTATAGTCACCTACTGGGAGTTATGGTAACAATTACGGCTATACATCAGAAGTAAAATAGATTCAGTCCAGGCACAGAGATTCTTCTCCCATTTTAATTCTAGCATTAACCTTATTATGGCAGTGTGGTTTGGCAGAGAAAACCAGGTGCATTTTTGCTGTTTTAGTTTAAAACAAATAAAAACGAAGTAGGAGGATCTATTTTATAAAAAAAAAAAAATAATAAAAAAGTCTTAGGTCAATGCTTGGAAAATGAATGATTCACAGGGTGCACCACAGGTCACAGGGGAAGCATAAAGCCTTTAATTTCCAGGCATCGTTGGTTTGCTTTTATTTGTGCTCCATGATTATATTCCTAAATCTTTAAAAGCTTTAGATTTTGATCAGCTGAAGTATAAGTATGCCTTTAAAGCAGATGTTTCATGGTAGAAACAGAATAAAGAATCTTTCTGCACAAAACATACTTTTGTCTTCATAAATTAAATAACCCAAACCTTTAATGCCTTAAATGGTTTAATGGTGTGACTGCACATCAGCATTGCTTCATTTGGCTTTATACTGTTTCTATGCTTCCATGAAAAAGTGAGAATGGAAACGCAACACAGAATAGTAAAACCTTTCTAATTTCACAATTTCAAACTGATGTTTTGTGGCTACATATTATATAATCTGTTATAAATAACCTATTTGCTAAAGAGAGAAATCAATAAAAAACAAACTTGCTGTCAAATGAATATGAAGTGCCTTAAAAGTGACTCATAGAAACCAACTGGCTTTACAAAGTCAACATTAGATGTATTCCTAAACCACAAGTGTGGATAAGTCTATGACAATATCCTCCAGCAATTTATAATTTCCCTCAACTCATGCATTACATCAGCTTCAAGATATTCCTATATGCATTTAGAGTTTAACAAATGACCAGAAAACTTTATTCACTTTCTCCAAATGGCATATTTTTGCTTAAATCCCAAATGTGAGATATTTTGAATTACTTTTTTTTCCCCAATGAAAACAAATATATTAAAAGGAGAGCTGCTGTGGGTCCATTTCCCCATAATACCTTCAGCTCAGACTCCTTCCTTTGTGATGTAAATTTGAACTTTTAAGTTATATGGGTTGAGATTAAACCTTTACTAGTGTCCCTGATCAACAGAATGACCAGCCATGTAACTTCTGAAAAAAAGTAAGAACTGAGGGCTGCTAAAAATCTATAACTGTTGTAAATATTTAATATTCTTCTGTCTGAAATGATACAAAGAATGGAACATAACACTAATATCCAATTCCTTATATTATTGCTCTAATAACTACACTATTTTATAGGAAAAATAACTATACTATCACCATACATACGTTAAACACATCTTTGACAACTCCTCCTGAATTAATTCCTTTCACAAATGTTTAAATATCCCTTTTATATTAATACCTGCAGGTTACATTTTAATACCCGCAGGTTATTTATTTTTACGTTTCTCCTTGTATATATAGATATATTCCTATGTACAGCCATATCTCTTATCTAAATTTGGACAAACGTAGTCAAATTATTCTTCATGTTCACATGACTAGCTTGCTCTATTTTGATATACGGTGGACACCTGATGCAACAACTCCGTATAATTATGATCCCTTTTAGTTGAACACTCCAATAAGTAACTTTGAAATCACAGTCATGAAGACAATAATGTATTTATCTTAAACTGACTGTGCCCAGGATTCCACCACATTCACAGAATGCAGCTGGTCCCCTTTCCACAGCAGAGTTGCATTATATATATAGGAGCATAAGTCCCATGCTTGTTTCCTTGTCTTTTCACGATTATGATACTGAAGTTTCAGAATAAACATGCATAACAACACCCTCAACACAATTTTCAGGAATTCTTTCCAGAGAGAAAAGCTGATCCAATGCCCTTGTAAAAGCTTGTATTCCCTCAAAGTGTTTTGCATGCCTCTGTTCCTTTACCCAATCCAAATATCCTTCCTAAAAATCAAAGTTTTAAAATTTCCTTTATGTTATGAATATAATTTCAAGTATATTATCAAAACTATGAGTGCTATTTAGCAAATAATAGCATAGAGTAACTAATAGATTTGTTTTAGTGATGTATACTCATCAGTTAGAGCATCATAGAATAATTTACATTGGGAAAAATACTTAAGACCATTGAGTCCAACCATCAGCCCATCGCTGCCAAGCCCACTACTAAATCTTGTCCCCAGGTGCCACACTGATGTGATTTCTAAATATATTCAAGGATGGTGACTTCACCATTTCCTTGGCCAGCCTGTTCCAATGCTGGACAGCACTCTCTGTAAAGAAATTTTTCCCAATAAGCAATCTAAACCTCTTCTGGCAGAACTTGAGGCCATTTCCTCTTGCTCTATTGTTTGTTGCCTGGGAGAAGAGACTGGCCATGACCTCACTACAACCTTCTTTCAAGTAATTATAGAGAGATAAGGTCTCTTATTTCTCCAGCGTAAATGACTTGTTCCCTCAACCACTCCTCACAGGATTTGTGTTCCAGACCCTTCACCAAGTTCCATTGCCCTTCTCTGGACTTGCTCCAGCACCTCAATGTCTTTTTTGCAGTGAGTGGCCCAGAACTGGACGTACTTGCAGCCTCACTAGTGCTGAGAACAGGGGGCTAATCACTGCTGCACTATTTCTGACACAATCCAGGATGCCAGTGGCCTTCTTGGCCACCTGGGCACACTTGCTGGCTCATGTTCAGCAGCTGTCAGCCAGCACTGCCAGGTTCTTTTCCACTGTGCAGCTTTCCAGCCATTCTGCCCCAGCCTGCAGCTCTGCATGGGGTTGTTGTGACCCAAGTTCAGGACCCAGCTCTTGTCCTCTTACCACTGGCATTGCCCATCAATGGAGTCTGTCCAGATTCCTCTCGAGAGCCTTCATGCCCTCCAGCAGAGTGACACTCCCACCCAGCTTGGAGTCATCTGCAAACTGACCAGGAGTTTCATCTGGATGAAATCTCTTCATCCAGATTCTTGACAAAGGTATTAAACAAGACTGGCATGAACACTGAGCCCCAGGGAACACCACTTGAGACCAGCTGCCAGCTGGGTGCAACTCTATTCACCACCACTCCCTGGGCCTGGCCATCCACCCAGTTTTCTCCCCAGGGAACAGTATTTCTTATAGAAACATCTACAGAAGTAGGACCCTCTTTTACAGTTTGTAGCTTGAGTCCCCTTCTAGTAGGAAAGATTCTCTTTAATATACTTAGAGGGTTTTATTTTTTCCAACTTTCCAAAACAAGAGTCTAGAAATTTGGTTTCATCCTTAACATATATAAAGAAACGGCTGGCTATACGGATAGGGAAAAAAAAAAGCAAACAAGCAGCATGACGCTAGTATCTGTAAAGTTGCCTCATTTTAAATAGCATTTTTTCACATTTCCTCTCCAGTGTGTGAACTATTTAGCTTAAAAACAGGTTTTGCCTGTTACCTAGTTAAAATTTGCTGTAACATTTTTACACTTAATAATGCAAAGCAAAGCAAGCTTATGGTGGGCGAATATTAATGGCAGGAATTAGGGCACAGAAACTAATCTATAGTCAGAGAGCACTAAAGCACAGAGTACTAAGTGACATAAGTAGGCTAATTGGATTCTTACAGGAACTGCTTTTCTGCAAACATTAGATTCACCTGACAGAGATTTACTTGGTGACTCTTGGGACAAGAGAGGAAGAAAATGCTTCTTTTTTTCTGTCAAAGTAACAGATCTGTATCTTGACATAAAGGCAAAAAGAAAACAAACAAGCAACCAAACAACAACAAAATCCACAATACAAAAATAAAATGCACCTAGTACCTATACAGCATATTATTTTTCTTCCTCATTTATTTCAAGAATCAAAATAGTTCTTCTTACTCTTTTCACAGTCCTTCTCCCATGCTTGACAAAGACCACTTGTATCATTAGAGGATAGCATTTAAGAAAATTACTACAGCAGTTCTGCCCAACTGTTTTTCCTTACAGTATCTTGATCGATGTCTGCACGTACTCTAGACGGCATAGTTTAAGAATTTCATAGCTGCCCTCCTACTCATGAAGCATGGAATCAGCTTATGGTTTGTGAATTTTTTTGTTTTTTTATGAATTTACTATGAAAAAACGTTGATAGCCTTATGCCATGCTCAGCCCAATGAACTACAGAAGTGTAGATCAGTGCTAGTCAGTAGCCTAATTTACAAATACCCAGCATAGTTTTTGTGTGTCTCCAGCCAGTGAATGGTAACCTGGGTAGAGCAGTCAAATCCCACAGAGCAAGTGAGAGAGAGATGGGAAAAATAGGAGCAGCAAGAGCTGACAGTCTACCCAGAGCATTTCCTAATTAGAGGTGGGATATACCTTCTTCACTTTTGACATCAACCTGTCTGTCCAAAGGTCCACCTGCTCAGCCTGCTCAAAGTCCAGAACCAAGGTAAGTCAATAGAAAACTTTGAGAGAAAATATGAGTAATGGCATGCCAACATAAGGAACTTCCAGGAGTAAGCCCATATTGTACTACAGGTCAATCAGACTTAGTATCCATTAAGTGTGTGTTTTATAGAACTCAAACAACATGACTGACAACTGCATGAAATCCAATATGAAATCCAGAAAAATACAGAATTATATTTAATATCTTCAGACCACCAATTCTTAATCTTATACATACCTATATTCTCTATATCATTCAAGGCTGTTCTGTTGTCAACAGCTATTAGAAGGAATGGAGAGTGTGTATACCATGTTTGCATTACTGGTACTTGTGGAGGCCTCCATTTTAAAAGCTCAAGTTAAAGTAGAAAAGCGAGGTTGAGGCACAGAGCCACTTCAGACTAAATTTATAAATAAAGCATCTGTGCTGGCAATTGTGTTAATTTATGGAAATTTCTGGATAAAGGAGTTCTAGATTCAGTTACCTGCACCTAGGCTTCTACTACGCTTTTGGATGCCAAAAGGTCCCTGAAACTCCCCAGAAAACTACTTTTGCCCCTTCTGGTCAGGGAGAATAGCCTTGGTACTTTACTGGCATCAAGTCAAGGCACAAACTCAGAGTTTCAGCGAGCTGTCTGGAAAAAAATATTACTCTGTGCTATACCAGTTTCTAAAAAGATACATAATTACACTCTTGTGTTTTTGTTGATTCAATGGAGTGCTCAACTAAGTGAATATAAGGTCAAATAATGCTACAGAACTTTCAGTAGCATTAGTAGAATTTAAATAGAATTAACACCACAAATAAATTTTCCAGACCACTTCTCTAAAACTGACTGCTAAAACTGTTACAAGTCTCTTGATGGGACTTTATTACAGGGAAGCAATAAGTCAGGTAAATAAAACCAGGTTAAAACTAGAAGTACTTTTAAGTGAACTATTACAAAGATAATGAATAGCTACTTCATTGCTTCTTATGCATCAGTACAGGTTTGATTTATTGTCTAGCCATTGTTTCAGAACCACATCTTAAATGATACATGAGCAGTATGACATTTCAAAGATATCTGCATTTCAAAAGACTCAAGAATGGGTCTCACCTTTTATAAATACCCAACAGAGTTTTCATATATATAACAGAAGTTAATTCCAGAATTTTCTGTGGACATATATGTATCCATGTATGAATTTTGAGCTTCATACTTTGCTGTACTCATGCTTACATTGTGAAAACAAACTAGAAATCTAAATATGTTTCTATCTTTATAGGTACTTTAAATAGCACACCGTTTGTTCTACATCTGATACACTGATTTACGCTTCTGTATAATACACAACCATACATCAACCTTGGGCCGCAACCATCTCATTGCTTTACAGATGACTATTAAGAAAACAAGATTGAAATCTTGTAAACTTGTCCATTCATTTGACTCTTGGTTATCTACATCCATATGTAATAGAAAACTAAATAGTTCCATCCCAAGCCAAGAACAAGTTTTCTTTGGTTGTAATTATTAGACCTCAAGTAGCACATATAGACTCTTCATATGTATATGTGTATTTGTACTACATCAATGGTTTTATCACACAGGAAGTTTACTTAAAACATAAACATTTCATTATCATGACTTCAAACCAATCACTATGAAGTTAACCTATGCCAGAATAAAGATAGTAGCATGGAGGAAGGTGCCTGCTGTATAGACAGTAGTTACTGAAGTAGGAAATTTGGTCAAGTACCATTTGTTTTCTTTCTGCTGCTGCTTTCTTCCCTGTTATGGCTCTATGTGCAGTATTCAACAACAGGATCATCTTACCTCTATTGTATTGCAAATTTCTGCTTCAAAAAAGAATTCACAAAAATGTTCTTTAGCTATGTATTATACTATTATCCCATGCTCTTCTACATAACTACTTTTCTTTTGGGGTTATGGGTTGGTTTACATTGTAAGAACAGCTATTGCCTTTCAATGGTTGTGTCTTTCAAATTCTTAGGAGACAACTAAGCATGGAAAAAAACTAAACCAGTATGAGACAAGTAACAGTAGATGTAGCTTGTGTGCATCTACTTGACATAAGACACTGAATGGTTGGAGATTTCCAGTCCAATCACTGCATTAACAAGTAATTTTGTCTCTAATATTTGCATTGCATTATTTTCTCCCTAAAGATAAATCAAGTGAAGGAGAGAAATAGGATGGGAAACAACAAGGTGGAGCAATGAGTTACTTCAAAAAGGGTCCTTTGTACGATGCATGTTAATTTCTATACAAGTCATTCCTGTGAAAGGATCATCCATAAATACTGAACTCAGACTATTCAGCATAACAAAGGGTGGTTGTTTTTTTTT
>VXAU01005646.1:2952257-2977859 GCA_013399695.1 Formicarius rufipectus
TCCTGGTGCTCTGCAATAAGTGTTTATAGGGCCAAGTATCAGCTACTAGACAGTTTGGTATGAGCAGATATAGGTGAGTTATTAAGGAGATACGGTCAGTATACTCTATGATAACTGCTTGCCCTCAAGACTCTGCACAAGATTATCAGTAAAATCTCTATTTCTGTAAATATTTTCCCCACTTTTCACCAGACCTCAGTAGAGACAGAAGTGAAGACAAAAATCATCCCTCTGTTATGCTCCAAGCTGTGTTTATGTGGCAATTTCACCACGGTCAGCATGGACTTATTTGAGAGGCCCAGCAAGAAGGAATTTTAAAAGCTCAGAGGTGCTTCTCTGATGAAAAAGTGATTGAGGTGCTTAGGAAGATATTGCCAACAGTGCGTTGATATTTCTGCTATTAATTCTCCTCTTACCTCCTGACAACATAGATGAAGCAGCCTTTTCCTGGACTATGGATTTAAAGACAAACCAAAAATAAACAAAAACCCCCAACCAAACAAATAAACACCTCTCTCCATTCTCCCCTCCAAACTGCACATTGTAGTGCTCTCTGGTTTTTTATTATTACTATTTAGTATAAAAATGCCATAGAATGGATTGCAGGAGGTAATTTCATAATGAAGTCACTTTTGTCCAAATTAGTCTTATCCTACTATAAAACTTGTGTAGTAGGGACAGGATAACAGTTCACTCTCAATTAAACAGAAGTAGTAACACAAGTTTTTCCTTGCCAGACACGGAAGGGTGAAATGATTTCTCTCTCCCTTTCTCCCTACACAAGATGTTCACATTTTGCATACTTACTAAGTTTCAAAGATATGGAATTTATCTTCTCACTATGCTATGAACTTGCACCTCGTTCAGAGTCAGGGTTACACAATGATGTAAGAGTTCCTTTTCTATGTACTTTATAAATTACAAAAACATGAATTATAAGCATGATTATAGAATAAGGCCTGCTAAGACTGGAAGTGTTACTAGTGTTGACTATATCCAAATTGGATACAAACCAAGAAACAAAAGAACTACTTGCTCCTGACAACTCTTAGTATCGGGTATCAAGTGGGGAACACTGTTCATATTGCTGCATACCTCCCTGAAACCAAGTGGCTGAAACTTAATAAGCCCCTGCTCAAGAACCTAGGAAGGTAAGAGCCAGACCCTGCAAGAGTAAAATCAAGTGGTTAGTCTAAAATTCATTCACCTCCACAACATATGTGTTTAGGTTAATCCAGAAGAGGTCCTAGGCCTGAAGAGCAAAACCAGGACTGCCAAGCTGTTGTGTGGCTGTAATTTTTGTGCTGCATGCTTGTCATTGAGACACTCCCTCTCTCTCTGACTTTGAAGAGGCATTCTGATATCTTCATATTAAAATTGTATCCCAGGGTTCAGATACATCTTCATACCTGTCATGACATCATCTGTGTCTTCAGTTCATCATCCACCCCTGAGGTAAAAAACACGGTGATGCTGTTACATTATGCCAAAGTCCCATCCAGCTTGTCATAACATAGACAGGTAGATGGACCACTGGCAGCAGGAAGCTCCTTGTTATCTTTCACTTTTTTAATTTTATATTTCACTGCCTTGATTTAAATATTACTTAATGATTCTATTTATGCTTCTGCAGCTGCACCACATTTTTTCTGAAACTCTGTTTCCTTCATTTTTTCCCAGCATTAGGTGGCCTTAAAATTGAGACATTCAGGATGGCTGCTGTTGGATGAGCAACAGGAAGACAGAGTCATAAAATAGTTTGGGTTGGAAAGATTCAAAAATCAACCCCCCTGTAATGAGCATGAACATGTTCAACTAGATTGGGTTGCACAGAGGCAGAACCAACTACAGATAAGGGCTTTCACTAAGTAAAAGTGTGCAGAGTTAGCAGTCATAAAAACAAAGTGAATTCTGAACACTGTGTTCCTCAAAGATAGAGCAGTTGTAGGAAGTGCAGGAAAAGCATCTGGCTTTCCAAATTTTTTTGGAGACCTGGATGATCACTTAAACATTAATTGTTATTACATTTGTGATGTCTGAATCCTAGTAAGGAAACTTAGTAGGATTTGGACTAGGACTCTAGTAAGGGTTTAGATCTCATTAATCTTCTTGATCTAGCTGTCAGTGAAGTAAGTCATGCTGTATGTAGCTGGCTACGCAAGCAAATAAAAATGTACTTCAACAAAATTAAAATGTGCTGTATTTCCTCATACAGTAATGTGGAGTACAAATAGTATCTAAAACATGGAATGTATTTTGTAATTTGAGATATTTCCCAGTACTCACATAAGCTTTTAAAATCTGAAAGTATAGGAAAATTTTCAATGCAGATTAAAATGATTTTTAGTCACTTACAGTTACAAGTAGGTGCTCTATACATCACATTGACAACTTAAATCTCTAAAGTATAAAAGCCCAAGACCTTTGCCCTTCCTAAAAGCAACTTGTGGGATAAACCCAGGGAATTTCAATTGTGAATGAATGTGCAATTACTTTAAGGAAGAATAAAACGAAGCTTTCCATTAGGAATATATGAGCAGCATTAAAAAAAAAAATAAAATACTGTCAATACTGTCTCTTCATTCAATTAACTCCTAACCTTCAAGGCCACAGATCATTTAATTTGTCACCACATCGATTAGACAGCTCTACATTTTGAGAGCACTTCTATGCCATTAGGTTATTAGATCTAGCTAATTTCTTTCCCTAGAATTACATGAATACATTTGACACATTCATTAGCTAATGAAGTGGGAAGATTTGTATCAAAGCCTTTCTGTAACTGTTGAGAACCACCATTATCAAAACACCGGTTTGGAAACAAAATATATATACCTTTTCAAGATACAATATGAAACAGCTAGTATTTTGAAACTAAAATTACCATTTGCTTGCTGCTATGAAGCTGCAAGAGACAAGGAAATGATGCTAAGCAACAAAAAAATCCTAAATATTATCTCTCAAAATCATTAGTAATTTACTCTCTTAATCTCTCCCTAGTTGTATTAAAATATATTTGAACTACTTTTCCTCTCCAAACGGGAAAGCAATCTCCACATTTACTGCTTGGCTGAATACAAATGCACTAACCCTAACAAGGTATTTTTACAGAACCAGATTCAGAGGACTTAAAAAAATTATTTCCTTCTTTTTCATATACATTGAGCTGATACTGTAATATCTAAAGGCATTTTATTTACAGCAAATATATAGAAATGTTTCCTTATTTTTAATGAGGTGTATAAAAGAAAGCATTCTCCTACCTTAGTCAAAGATGCTTGCTGCTGACCTGACTGACTGGAACAATTTTGCTTGCATCCTAGTAAACTCTTGAGCAATAATCCTGTTATGTGTCTACAGCAGTTTCATGGGGGTGGGACTTCTGTGTAATAATGAATTCACCAGAGAAGCCTCCCCTTTCAAAGAATGCTGCTGCAGACCAGGAAGCCACTCTATGCTTACTGTCACAAGCTCTTGGATGATTAGTTTAAGACACAGGGTGTAAGTACATACACATTCATACAGTGACAGACTCAATTATTAGCTATATGCTAAAGCTTTGACAGGCTGAAAACTTCAATATGATTTACATGGTAAGTGTATGTATACATGTGTATGTATGTGCATTTTATATATGTCAAAAAGGAGAATCACAAATGGTAAGTATGAAGAAATTACATATTTAGTCTATAGGGGTGTGGCAAAATAGAATGTCTGGGTCTAGCAGCGATTCTAACCATTTAATCTGAGAAGCAGCAACTCACTCAGAAGTCAGTCATGCCAACACTTACCCAAAAAATTTAAGAGTATCTTAATCCTAAATAAGCTCCATTAAAAGCAGCTACACGTCCACCCCACTGGTTATCTCTAATTTCTCCTGTAGAATAGCAGCACAGATCTAATGAAGAAGCTGTACAATATGTTAACCCAATAACATCAAAAATAGCTTCCTGCAAGCTCTCTGACAAAGAGCAGGGGTATTTATAGAGATTATTATTAAGATATATGAACAAAAAATCCTTGGAGAGTATGTGTGGTCACTTGAAATAGTAGACAACAAATATGAGAGCAAATTGATACTTTGGATGAAAGAGAGATATATCTGGCAAGGTTATGGCACTGAATATGACTAAGGGTAAAGTGTCCTAGTATTTAACCAACCGCTTCAGTCGAGCTGTATGAAGCATAGTCATACGACCCCATTACTAAACTGAGAATATCAAGCTTTAGTAAATCATTCAGCACTTCCCTTATCTCATTTACAGATAAGAAGCAAAATAAAGCAAAATTTATGCCTACATCTAAAATCAATGCAAAGCTAACAAGTTAAAAATAGGGCCCAAATTAAAAAAAACCAGCTCTCCCAAACTTTAGCTCATATCTAGACTTATAAAACTTCTAAAGGAATCAACAGAATAAATAAAAATAAAATTCCCCACATACCTCTAGATTCTCTTCTGTACATATTCATGGGTGTTCAATTACTGATGAGAATGAGAATTTTGATGAATAGTATTTTCAAAATGAGAAAGTGGGTCAAAAATAGATGCTGCTTTTCTTAAATCACAGAACAGGCAAAGTTGGAAGAGACCACAGTAGGTCATTTGGTCTAACACCCTGCTCTGCATGCGTCATCCTTGAGTACGTTGCACAGAACTGTGTCCAGATGCTCTTGAACATCTCCAGTGAGGGAGACTCCACAACTTCTCTGGGCAATCTTTTCCAGGGTGTGATTACCCACACAGTAAAGTTCTTCCATGTGTTCAGGTGGAACTTCCTGTGCATCAGTTTCTGTCCCCTGTCTTGTGTCCTATTGCTTGGTACCACCAAGAAGAGCCTCACTCCATCCTCTCTGTACCCTCCCTTCAGATACTTGTATACATTAATGAGGTCCCCTCCCAGTAGTCTCTTCTGGTAGCTAAACAGGCCCAGCTCCTGCAGGCTGAGAGTTGCTCCAGTCCCTTACTCATCTTTGTTGCCCTTCAACGGACTCTCTCCAGGAGCTCCATATCTCTCTTGTCCGGAGGAGCCCAGAAATGGTTGGAGCACTCCAGGCGAGGCCTCACCAGGGCTAAGTAGAGAGAGGCAGGATCAACTCCTTAGACCTGCTGGCAATGCTCTTCCTAATGCACCCCAGGATACCATTGACCTTCTTGGTCACAAGGTCACACTGCTGGCTCATGGACAGCTTGTTGTCCACCAGTACCCCCAGATCCTTCTCCATAGAGCTGCTTTTCAGCAGGTCAGCCCCAGCCTGTACTGGTGCTTAGGTTTATTTCCTCCCCAGGTGCAGGACCCTGCATTTGCCTGTATTGAATTTAAGAAGGTTTTCCTCTGCTCATCTCTCCAACCTGCCATGGTTTTTCTGAAGGGCTGCGCAGCCCTCTGGGGTATTGGCCTCTCCTCCCAGCTTTGTGTCATCAGCAGACTTGGATGAAGCAGTAGTTTCTTCTGAGCAAGTCACTGATAAAGAAGTTAAAACAATTCTGGGCTCAGTATTGAACCTTGGGGGACACCACTAGTGACAGGCCTGCCTCTAGACCCTGTGCCACTGATGACAACTCTCTGGGATCTGCTGTTCAGCCAGTTCTCAATCCACTCACTGCCTACGCATCCAGTCCACACTTCCTGAGTGTGCTTCTGAGGACATTGTGAGAGACAGTGGTGAAAACCTTGCTGAAATTGAGGGAGACAATATCCACTGCACTCCCCTTATCCATACAGGTAGTTATTTCATTGTAGAAGGCAATCAGGTTAGTCAAGCATGATATACCTTTAGGAAATCATGGTTTAGAAATCCTTCCAGTGACTCCATTTGTCTGTCACTTTTATAGCTTTTTTGTTAGCTAACTCACCACATATACTAACAAGCATACCTTTCTTCTGTATAAATTCCAGCATTCAGTCAGTGTGTGAAAGACAAATTCAACTCCCTTCCCTTCAAATACAACCTGCATTTCCCAACTCCACACAAGTGCTCTAACCCACAAGTCACAAAGTCGTCTATGTGCTTTCCACACCTTCTTTTGAAACTGTCTCAACAGGGATACCACACTCAAGAATCCAAATTACTTAAAAGACAAACCAAAAGAATAAGTATCATCCTAGAATGTTCAAATGTGAACATTACCTGAATAGCAGGTAACAACCTTATCTAAAGTAGAATTCTGAGGATTTTATTTCAAGAGAAATGAAAAGAATTTACAATTGCTCAACTCAAAGGGCAGAAGGTGAAGGAAGAACAGTGAGGGAAAAGAATGATAATATTTAGCTATGTCAAAAGCAAGTGCAGAGATATTTCCTATCTTTATAGCAGACAACATAACAAGCAACAAGTTTAAGTTGCAGGAAAAAAAGTTTTTCAATGTCCAACATGGTTCTACCAGTAAAGAAATTTGCCTGAGAGCCTTTAAGAACAAGTCAAAAAAGTATCATCAGTATTCTGAGGAGAGTCACTTACTCTCAATTACTCATTGGCTGAGTAGGATGATCTGTATGTGTCTACACAAGTTTTTCTGTTCAAGTTCTGCATATTGAGCAGACAGAAGTGAAGCATGTTGCTGTTAGAAATAATTTTATCCAAATCACAAGTATACATCTTTTTACTTTGTAAAAATACTCAAAATAATTATTTTGATAGGAATTATTTATGTCAATAGAAGTGTGAATGCCATCCTGCTAATAAGAAGCTTAAAAGTATTATGACACTATCATTTCAATTCAATTTTGAAGATATGCTTGATTTGTTAATTGAAAAGCTTTCGCTTTCACTTTTTCAGAAAAACTTAAAGAATATAGGCTATTTATCTAAAATAAACTTTTTCTTTTCTCCATTTGATACAAAAATTAGGAGCATTAAAGACTGCTTTTTGTAACTGAAAGAACAAAACCTATGTGTCAGGTGTACCAGCCTTCTTCAAGTACTATGATTCTATTCTTTGTATGAAGTAATTACACCCTGGTAGATCTTAGAACCTAATTATATTGACCTAACAGACTGATTTTACCTAAGACCTTCTTTTTACTGATCTAGTATACAGCTGAAAGACTGTTTCACCTTCTGGCTTGTGCATTGCTTGTATTAAATGACTGGTTAACTCATTTTCATGCGCTTTAAAGATTACTTCATGGTAAAGTGACACCAGACAGCAAAGGTATGGTCTTTTAAGTAAATGAATTGCACGCAGCCCCTTTTGCTACTGAAAGTCAGACTTGCAGTTACACTTCTATTTGATAGTTTACTAGGCAGTAACAGGTAAAATTCCTCTATACAGCTGTTCTTTAATCACTTAAATTGTAATGTTTTGTAAGTATAAAGTGTCCTTTGATAAAGGAAATTCCATAAAATGCCATCTTTCTGCAAACAATGATTTGATTTATTAGTATCATGTTGGAGAACTGTGAATAATGTTTAGCATTACCTGCACATCATCAAACCGATTAATGTTTCAGGGAAAATCACAAAGCACTTTAGATATTGGAAAGTGCATTTCATCTGAAAGCTGTAAACAGAGACTCCAACTGTTAGAAACAAATCTGAGTAGAATCATGGCTCAATAGCATTTAACACAAGTAAGACATAAATCTTACATAAGTGTTTTCTACTCTTTTCTCCTTTCAATTAGAGAAGCTCAATCCACCTCTCTAGAAACACAAAATCTCTGATAATTTTCATTACTTTTCCATGCTAAAGTATATAGATCTTGTGGACAACCACTATTGAGCTCACATGTATTCCATATTTCAGTAAAATATTGATAATATGTGGTGTCTATCACTTTTTGCTCTGGTGATATATAGGCTTCTGTGTGTAGTCAGTTTTTCTAATCATTAGGAAAACAACAGAACTCTTATTACCTCTCCAGGGTGAAAAGTACCACCACTATTATTCATGAGGGGAATACTTCAGATTTCTTTGTAACAAGGACTGTCAAAAGAGAACCTGGGGCACCACTCTGTAGAGTCATCCTGGTGTATCTAAATCTAAACAGATTGCAGAGCTCTACTTAAAGGTAGTTTTGAGAAATGCCATCCTGTATCATAATATAAATACCTTGAAAAAATATTTTCCTTGCAGAGGTTTGGCTATACAGCCTAAGTAATAACATCTGGAGAGGCTCAACACGTTTACTATAAACATTTCCCATACAAACAATAATTTCAGAAGACCATATCATTGTAGTGAAGAGGATAATGAAAAAAAAAAAAACAAACAAACTAAAAAACCCCACAAGATGGACCTATATACAAGTAGACTGCAATATGTTGAAGATTATTAGAGTGGGAAAAACCTAATAAATATCCCTGAGTATATCTATGACATTAAGGTGTTGCAGTCTTTTGAATTTATTTTTTTAACTATACTTCTCTGCTGTAATTAAATAAATTACTGCAGTAAGAAAATGTTTTGCAAGTTGCTGCAGAGAAGACTAGCAGAATCCATTTTCCAATTGATTTAGACAACTGCCTTGGTGTGCGATGATTAGTTAATGCCAGCCTAAGGTTCTTAGGAATGTTAAGGAAAAGACATGGTTTACTTTCCAGAGGTTTTCTGGAAATGTATCACTGCACTAATGTACAGCTTACCACATTGAACAAACTGCTTTTCAAACTTTTACTAAGCACACAACTTTTAAGTCCAAGTACTATAGTGTTTATCTCAATACAATTCTTAATGAATTCCTGTTGCTAGGATAAGTTTGTTTGGGGATGAAGCTTGGCGATGAAGTAATTACCATACATTTTTTCTGAGGATCCCGTTTTGTTCATTGACTAAATAGTTATGTTTAACCTCCCTTGCCCCTTATGCGTGGGCAGCACTTCCTCTCTTTGGATCATATCTGATATTTCAATGGCAGCTTCAGTTCTTAGCAGCACCAAGGATATTGTACTAGCATCCTATTTATACTGCAAGTAAAAACAATAATATCTCCTCTCTTCTGAAAACCAGGTACTGAAATGAAAGCAACAGAATATAATGAGGCTTCTTTCTACAAAAAAAAATTATCCTCCTATGTTATTACAGGAAATTAAAAACAGTATTCCCGTTGTTTAATTAAAAGGTGTAATATGGTTTACCGGTTATTAAAATGAAGAGGACAGCTTTACTTCTTTTAAGTATCATTTGCCTTGGAAATTTTCCTTTCTCATCAAGCTGGAGAAAGACATGTTAGGTTTCAGACCGGTAGAGAAATTAGGAAAACACTGCTATATATAAAGTACCACTGGGTAATAATGAAATAGATAAAATATGAAAAGGTGAAAATGTCTTCACTTATTTATTCAGAACTCTTAGTTTGCTGTGTTAAGTAATCTACATCATTTGCACAAAGGTCACATTTAGTTATAGCAAATGTGTTTCCTTTGATTATATAACTTAATATTTCAACATGAGAACGGCTTCACTTCTCATAGCACTATGGAGGACAATCATCATGCTCAAAATGATGCTAAAGTAACTGTCTTAATTTAGAGGAAATTAAGAATTTGTTTGGACTAGAAACCAAAGGAGACAAGCCTCCTTTAAATTTAAACCAAAATTTAATTAAGGTATGATACTATAAAGGGTAACAGTTCTTAACTACTATATATCTATATATATTCAAGAGAAAACAAAGCAACCAGAACTAAACGACCAACCCATGGGCAACCCCTCTGGCACACTCTGCAGTCTCTGCTCCAGTTGGGCCCAGTAATATTTACGGACAGCAGACGGCGATGTTGCTCCTTGGACAGTGAGGGGCTGCCCCCCAGGGGTGGATGTAGAGGTTTGGTGTGTCTCTCTGGGACGGGCAGTGGGGAATCAGTAGGAAAGGCTGCACAGAGGGAGGAGCTGGGATCCTTTTCTGTGGGCAAAACTCTCTCCTAGTCCTTCGCTGGAGGAGTGATGTTACTCTGAGCTGCGTTGCTGGGGATGGAGCAGGGCTTCCTGCACCCTGGCCAGCAGCCGCCGGTTCTCTCAGGAAGCCTGCAGCAAAAGCCCCTGGGTTGCAAATGGCTCAGTCTCTGTCTCTATCTCTCTCTGAAGCACTGGGAACTCAAAAATCCAGGGGGTTGGAAGCGGGAGAAAGAGGGAAGGACAGCAATCCTGCAGGGGTAGAGGCTCTCTCCAGGGAGACATCTTTCTCCCTGGCACTGCAATCCTCCTCCCCTGCAAACTGAAAACCCAGTGTGTTTTTGCCTCCACCACACCCATCCCAGTGATCAAAGTTGCTAGGTAACCCACCTTCACCCATCATCTCCTTTGTTATCTAGCCTGGGGGAAAGATAGGGCCGTTAACTCCTAATTCGTTGGTAGAGGAAAGGAAAATACCACCAGCACCTGAGAAACTATAACAGTAACTGAGAAAATCATCCTCACTACCTAATTCTGCATGGCACATACTGGCAAATAAGGTAGGAAAGGAAAAAAAACAGGGAAATTTTAAATCTCCTACTGACAAATTATTTTGTTGTTTATTTTGCAGTTATTTATTCATTAGGATTGAAAACAGCCAGGCTCAGATAAAAAGAAATAATTTCTACATATTAAATATTATGTAATTATTTTACACAAGGTAGAATGTTATTAGAAAGAAAAAAACTTATTTCAGAATGTTTATGAGACATTTAGTAGTGGAAACCCCACTTCATAAAAATCTAGTTTGGACAGGTATCAGAAACTAGGTTTCTTAGTTTTCCCTCATCACTATTGACCAACAGAAGCATTAAGAATTTTTTACAGGCAAGAGAAATTGAAAGTAGTAAGAATGATTTGCCATAGCTGAAAATTAATCTTTGGGAGGTTTAAGCTGGAATGTAGAAATATCTTGTTCCTGCAGGAGGGTGATGAAACACTGGAGCAAATTATCCAAGGACACTGCAGTCTCCATGCATGAAGTTTTCAAGACTGCTGCACAAAAAACCTGATTTCAAACAGCACATTCAATCACAGTAGTGATTGTTGACCATTACTGGACATCTACATAGAGTGGCAAAGTTTTTAGACATATATCACATTGCAGAGTACAGACTGAAGTCCACGTCATCTGCTGAGGTGAATCTCAGATAGGAGTAAGAGGAGAGTTCTGACATTTTATGGAGAGACTGACAGATTGACATTACACTCAGGGGAGCCCATCTTCCTTCCTGAAATCAAGCTCCACTTTTCATATGCTTATAGGCAGTATAAGTAATGATGAATACCTCTAATTGTTGGATAAAATCATGACACCCTTATATTGAGGGCTCTATCACTGATTTGAACAGGTCCAGGTATTCAGCCATCATGCTCTTTACAGTACTTGTTCTTAAAGAAACTCAAAAAACCCCCACCAAAACCCACCCACCTGCATGCCTCCCAAAAGACCTCAACAAAACAATCAAACAACTCCAACAAACAAAACAACCCTGAGACATGAGTAAATTGAATAATTATCTCATGGAATAAATCTAAACCCATGGCCACATGGCAGAAGTAAGAATGGACTGCAGTTTTTCTATCTTGCTTCAAAAACACTGGAAAGTATTCCTCATAACTCTTGATATTACAGGAGTTATTGCATTTCTCATGAATAACTAAACAGACTATAAATACTTTCACTTTGATATTCACAGACTGATATCAAAACATTCCCTTAGTTTCCTGTTTCCCATGGTTTCCATCTCTAATCTTTATTAGTGACCTTTGAGAAGGGGAATTTTTTGTCTCCTAGTTTCTGTGAAAATTAATGTAGCTAAAAACCAGAATTAAGACCAATATTTAGAGACTGGTTTTTGTTCTTCTTCTTCTTCTTTTTCTTACCTTTTCTTTTCTTACCATATTTATTTGGAATTATCTTTCTTCTTTTTTTTTTTTTTTCATATTGTTTACAAGTCTAGGTTTTACCGTCATTGCATAAAGCTCTTCAGATTTTTGTAAACTATTATGACCCAGTTTACTTGCTTTGTCATCACTCCAGCTGTTACTGTGATAAGTTTTGTTCTGAGTGTATTTTTTGAAATACATGTAGTATCTTAAACACATTCATTTCACCATTATTCTAAGGCCTGGAGTAACCAACTGAATTAAGCCATAGAAGGGTAACTAATCTTAAGGATTTAATTTTCTGTGTAATTTATGCACTAAAACTGATTTAAAATAGTAAAACAATAATTATCTAATATGCTCTATCAATCTTCCAAATAGTAGTAAGAAAAATATAAAACTTTGCACAATGTGCAGACAATGCAAAAACTGAAAAATCTGTAACAGATGATGGTATATTTTGGTTTTTTATTTGTTTGGTGTGGGAGAACACTCAGACTATGAGGATTGTAAGAAACAGATGATGCAGATGAAACAGATGAAGGCCAGGACAACAGACACCAGGAGTTTGCTAAATTAGAGACCTTTTAGAAACCACGTTCTTTGTATGAGTTCTCCCTTAATATCCACCCATAAAGTGAAACTATTACAAGCTACCTCACCTGAGCTGGACTGCCCAGACAGCCCTGTCCTAACCCCACTATTGTATGCCCTGTCTTATCTCCCACTCCTGGGGACCTGACCCCATTGGCTAACCGGGTTCCCTAGCCACCCCCACCCCCTGAGGGGTATATAATTCTCTGTTACTTTGAATAAAACTCTTAGCTCTTCACCACCCAGCTTCCGAGGATCATATGAGATCTATACCATCTCCAGCACAGGGATTTTCCATCACTGGCCCGGTCCAGAGGCTGTGAGGAGCCGGTCCCCACGGTCAAAACCCTGTCAGTTTGGGTTTTTTCTTTTAGGTTTGTTTGGGTTTTTTAATTGTTTGGCTTTTGCTTTTTTAACAAACACACACACTGTGGATCTCTTTTAAGAGGCAACATGTAAAGAAGTAGACCACAAAAAGAACTAGTGATTACAGAGTAACTGAACTGGGTTCTGCAGTATGACTGCAGTGAAAGTAGACAGAAGTATAACGTGCTGGCATGACACCCTGCAGAAAGAAACTCACCTTTACGTTTATCTGCCTCTTATAAATAGCTTGAATAACTTGCATGAGCAGTGAGCAGTTTGAATTAGTAGCTGCTTACAAGTAGCACTCACTGGAGATCATACTGGGCTTAGAAGCATTTTTATCATCAAATCAGACAAGGGGAAAGATGCAGCTCATCAATCTCAATGTGCGGCAGTTGTTGATACACTGGAGAACAGCAGAGTTGTGTCTTAGAAGCACACTAAGATTCAGCAATGTCATGAGGTTCAAAGACAAACGACCAACCCGGCCCCTGACAGCAAGCAAGCCCCTGCACTTCAGAGGCAGAGTCCAGGCTGATATGGTATCCCAAGAGAACCCAAGGGCAGGGTGGAAAACAAGCTGAACAAGAATCAGTAATGAGCCTTTGCTGCTATGATGTTTGCATGCTCACTGGGCTGCCATGGAAAAGATTTGCCAATGGACCAAGGGAATGGGTTATTCCCCTTCACCTGGCACTGGTGAGGAGTGGCTGAGGGAATAGGGCTTGTTTAGGCTGGAAAAGAGATGGTTGTACTCTAAGAGAAAAGATACAGAGAAGATTGCAAGACTCTGCTCAGACAAGTAGACCAAAAGGTCAAGGTGACAGCAATGAATACCAAGAGAAATTACAATGGATATGATCTAAATAATGAAAGCAATTAAGCACCAAAGCAAAGGTCCAGAGAAGCTTGGATTCTCCGGATCTGAAGATTTTCAAGACAAGTGAAAAACCCTGATTTACCTTTAAAATTAGCCTTTATTTGAAAAGGCGCTTGTAGTCTTTAGCTCCAGAAGTCACTTCCAACCTATTTTCTCCTAAGATTCCACATACTTCAGAACTGCTTCACCACCATACCACAAAGGATGCTTAGGGTTTCACTGAAGTGAAAAAGCTTCACCCCCACCTTGCTAATATAACCACAGAAGACTTAAAAAAAAAAAGAAGTCAGATTTATTAGCAAACGTTATCTGTTTGTTAGCTATAAAGCACAACCTAAATTCTGTGGCTGTACCAATGAACTCTGCTCCTAAGTTCATAGCCTACATGAAAGAGGGCTGTCTCCATAACTTCCATCCCATTTTCTGCCTCAGTGTTTTTGAAAAGTCGGTTTTCACTAAACCACCCATAGTGAAAGAAAGAGAAACCAAAAGAAAGGAAAGCAAAATGAAATTTTAGATTGCCTTCATATGCTAGTGTGTCGGGTTTGCTAAGCTCCCCGCCAAACACAGCTATGTGCTGGCTAGCTCTCCCCACCCCACTCCTGACAAAAGAAAAAAAACTAGTAAAAGGCAAAATTAGTAAAGGAATATATATATATATTTATAGATATCTTATATATATACAGCTAAATACTATGTACATATAATACAACAATCCCAAACACCCCCCCAAAGGGAAAAGGGGAAAAGGGGAAGGGGAAAAGGGACTAAAAAGGGTAAAAACAAAACAATCCCACTCAATCAAATCCCAGGAATTAATTAAATAGAACAATAACACAGGAAAGATCTCACCAACTTCCCTTAGGAGAAGTGAGTGCCTTCCCTCCTCTGTCGGCAGAGGCAACAGCTCTCAGCCAGGCCTGAGCTCAGAGAGATAAGCCGAGGCCTAAACACTGAGAACTGCTGGCTCCGTGTCCACCCGACAAGCGAGAGAGAAGGAGAGCAAAAGAAAAAGAGAGAGACAGGAAACTCCCTCCTGTCTTTATACACCTGATTATGTAAGGGAATGATATGGAATACTTCCTTGGTTTTGTATCCCGGTTTCTAGGGAAGGCCTACAGAAAAACTACCACAGCTAGTAAACGAGACTTGGTACTAGATATAGCAGGTCTAGCATTTTCTATCTCTTCCCTTTTCTCTCTCTCTCCTTCTTAATTTTTACTGACCTCAGAATTCAATAATTTCACAACAGTGCACAGAGGAATTCCTATCTCTTTATCTTTTAAAAGGTACAACTTCAGGTGCACTATGTTGAACTCCATAGTTAGCATTACATCTTGTAACATCACAGCTTGCAAGAAAACTGAGGAAGCAAGCAAGATAAAGAACGGAAGTGGGTGTATAGAAAGAAAATATTTTTAATTTAGTGACAAGGACTATAATAAGGTTTATTTATCATGTGTTTGGCCCACATATTTCAATTATAACTTACTCAAAGATTTGTGTTGCAAATGAACATATAGACTTGGTCCATCCAGCTGTATTGTTACTTGCTCTGCTTTTTATTCCAATTTTGTTTTCACATAACTCTTTACAGTGCTTCCCCTTCCCAGGGCAGTTGTTCCTACCAGACAGTATTTATTTATCTACCTTATGCATAGATTTTCAGTAGTTTTTCAAGCATCAGAAACAAAGTGGAAAGATATTACTGCACACAGTTTTGTTATGTGACAGGATTCTGAAGCAGAAGGGGAAATGTGAAGTTACTACACAGTTTTCAAATACGATAAACATGCTATGGTTACTTGCTGGAGTGGAGAAAACTTTCTAGTGTTTTATTCCAGGACACTGTACTCTATCTGTTCCTGCTAGAAAAGATTTTGCAGTCTAATCAGTATATACTCTCTGTGATCCCAAGACTAAAGATCATCAATCATGATGTTCCTTTTGACATGAAATACCTCGTCACATAGAATGAAAGAGTCTGTACTTTCTAAAGCTTTAAAAAGTCAACACAGAGTAGAAGTCTAATTAATCCTTTTAACACTCTTAGATTCTTTGCCGGCAAGATTTAAGGTAAATAGTTTTTAAGATAGCTATTCTCAATTCTTATAGATACAGTAAAAATGTAACCCTGGAGCTTCTTCGGAAGAGAAACACAAAAAGCCTGTTCGGCAGTAATTTTTGAGAAGATTGAGCTGTTGGTATTTATTTGTTTTTTATTAGTCTTAAACCTTATTTTACACATCTTGCCAAATATCTATCTTACATCACTTTAATGCAGAAATGCAAGGATATAAATTTATAGTTATACTGGGTATGAAAAATGCATATTGAAGTGCAATTTAATAGGACCCAGATAATCATGTTCCAGTAAAACAGAACGCTCAACATAAAATGTTTTCATACTTTATCCTTATGTTAGCACTTCATTAATTCAAACAACTTCCTTCTCAAGTGTCAACTATGCAAGATACAAGAAATACCCTGTTGTTATATTTGTTAAATTTCAGTTGGATAGCACTATTTTCCAGCAGACCTTTAAATACGTATCTACCAGTAAGTTATGAGAAAGTTATTAAACACCCTGGAAAACCACTCAAGGAAACTGGATTTTTAAAAAAGTCATTGATATAAGCAATAACAAAAAGCATCAAACCTACTGGACATAATGGAAAAAAAATGCCTTCTTAGAATGTTAAGACGAGGTTTAAGAACCAAACCAAGATGACTTTAGCCTTATGCCCAGTCCTGTTGTGGCTCTTATCTGCATTTCCATAGAACAGCTTAAATCCTCCAGTCCTGTGTGTAATGAAAAGCAAAAATGACACCCACTGCTTAGGCAGCACTCTGCAATCACTGTTTGTTGTGTCAGGACACAGACAGCATATCCAAGACACCTACTGACACCTGACAGATAACAATAACTGCAGTAAATATTAGACAGTACCTCTAGTTCCCAGAAATAGATCCCAACTACTGTAACTCTTGTATGAGCAATGTTACTCAGTGGTCATTTTTACAACTTCCCTCTTTAAAATATTTGTCTACAGTTGTGAAAAACTCACCATTGTGAAAGCTATGGCAGTCTAGCATCTCTCATATGCTAACATTAACAGTGCACAACTTTTCTGATACTGTTCTTTTGATACTAAGTAGGCACGTTTGCTATTTGAACACCAACCTAACCATCCTTTCCCAGTCAACTACCGCCATTTACATTTAATCAAAATCAGCAGTTCTGCAAGTGACAAATAACAGATAAGGAGGTAATTGTTCTTGAAAATTCTTTAGGAAAAGATATCTTTTAAAAATTCTAAAGGAATACCTAAAACAAATTCTCCTCAGCTTCTGCCTCACCTTTGCATGCTTCTTGTTTCTGATGAACACTGTCAAGCATCTACTGGAAATCAAAGCAGAAATGTGATTCTTCCTTTCCAATGTGACAACTACTAGGAAATAAACTCCTCTTTCATACAATCACTTCATTCTTTCATCACATTAGTAGTGCTTTCATGGGGAGACAGAAGCTGCTAACCATACAGATGTAATCATAGACTGCCTCCCTTCCCTTAAGAACTGCTTTACCTGCAGTTGTGACTAACTGAAGAACAAGTTAAAATAAGAATAGTTATAACTAAAGTCAAAACATTATGATTTTATTTTCCATCTTCACCACAAACAAGAGAAGTAACTCTTATCAAGAACAGTTTCATAGTCTTTAGGAAGAGATGATAAAAGACAAATGCATGAATTACTTATAAATTGATTTTTCCATCTAACAATGCAATATTTGTTTCTTGCCTTTCAGTTGACATCCCTTCATACTGTTGTGCTCTGCAGAACAATACAGGCAGTTGTAGAAATGAAATGAGTCACAAACAACATGTGACTTGGGGCATGCAAGGCAGAACTGACGATGTCACTTTGTCTCAGCTGCCAAAGGGTGTAACAAAATCATGTTTGTTTACTGCTGAAAGCAGTAATTTTTCTGTTGATCTGAACATATTTTTTCTTTTTAAAGATAGACATCTTGTAACATTCTAAGTTGCTTCTAACTTATCAGTACTAACTAAGTTTGGTTAGCCCTAATGTTTTAGGATATAAGACACGATTCATGTATTGATGAATCATCTCATAATACAGAGGTGACAAATCTCCCTGCTAGATCAACAGATTCCTCCATGTAAAAGCAAGTTGGCTGTTATGACAACACAGCTTCATAATTCAGGATATATTAATCTAACATTGAAACTGCATTTCTCCTCCCTTAATGCTCTGATCATTATGTACCTACTTAGGTGGGCAAAAAGACAGAAATGCAGTTTTTACTGCATTTTATTCCTACCCTTTCAATAGGGCATGCTGGAAATAAAGTTATAACTAAAAGTTATAACTAAACTGAAGTATTTTTGCTCATCTCTTGTGGCTAAAAGGCTAATTATTGTCTTCCAAAATCTTTCTAAGCTCATTCCCTTTAAGTGTCAGAGCACTTTATGAGACACTTATTTTATTATACACTATCCATTACAGAGTGGCAGCCTGAGGCACTCCTAGTCAATAAAACCACCACAACCCTCAAAAAACAAATATCAGAAATACTTTTGTCCAACCAGTGAACTGTAAAGCATGTACTCTAGATCAAGAAAAAAAAATTAAGAAAGCAGTTTAAGGAGAAGTTCAATATCCAAAGGAAATTAATGCCCCCATGCTTTTTGGGAAGATTCCATTGCTTTTAGAGTTGGGATTTCTCTCCTGAGCTCAATAATCTGCAAGCAACAGGGCGCATGACTGTTTCTCCCAGTGCTACTTGATTATCAAAATCTTAAATTCTTAAAATTCTTCTGAGACTGACTCCAAAAAGTGGAGGATGAGTGCTGTTAAATGATCTACCAAATGGCAGGTATTCTTTCTTACACAAAGAATTCCAGCACAATATTTCTCTGTCAAGGTGGCAAAGCATGGATGGTGCCACAGCAAAGCTTTTCCAGAACACCTCTGTCAATCAGAGTTCAGCTGAATCTTAAGTTATGTTTGTACACGTATTCCCCCAGCTATAGTTAAAAAGAGATAGCACTATTAAAAAGGTATTCTTATGAGTCATATCAGAAGATGCCTGGAAATCATCTGTCATCATTGTCATCTTAATGTGCTGACAAGATGAGAAATCATCATTCTTCTTGCCCTGAAGTTAAACTTAAGACTTAATACTCTTTGTTTTGGCTAAAATAAACCAGTTTTTGAAGTTATTAAAAGTGTCAAGACTTGGATTTAACCACTGAAAAATTCAGAATTCTTTGTAATTCAGACATGGGTACGACAACTGAATGGCTTTCAGTTCAAGCTGCGCAAATTGTGTTACTGAGGAGGTAACCTTCTAAGCTCCAGTAACTACTACATGGGTGTTCATGGAATTCACAGTTGAGACTCATTGCACAAGGCCCACAAATTCCCTTTTTTTTTTTTTTTTTAGAACAATATTTTGGTCACTAACCTAAAAAGCTTTATAAGAAAAATAACTCAATTAAGTTTAGCAAGTCACACCAATTTATATCAGATACTGTTCTGATCCAATGGTATTATGTACATCTTATTCCACTAAGACCCCGGAAAATAAAAAACATGAGAAGAGTCAATATTTCTTGACTGACAAAACTATAGTAATTCACAAAAACCAGAGGTGACCAGAAAAAAGAATTAGTATCAGTTACAAGAAAAAAGTTAAAAAGCTCTAGGTTAGTATCCTCAGTAAGGCACATGGACTTGTACTGAATTACTAGATATAGCATTGAAGTATGAGAACATTAAATACATTTTAAAAAAATCAGGTTGGAGGTATTCCATAATTCCTTCCCCACTTCTAGATGAGATTAGGTTAATTAAGTAGGTCAAAGAAAGTCTAAGTGCATATTTGTTTACAAGCACTGTTATATATGAAATAGATGCTCAATTTTCTTCAGAAGTAGAAATGCTTGAGATCCTTCTTCATGTTTGTTTTAAGGCTTCAGCATTAGCTCTAACAGTACTCTGGTGGAAAGTCATTTAAATTACCATCTAAATACCATGGAACAGCAGAGCATGTGCCAGTCACACTTTCTCTGCCTGGTAGCAGTCAATCAGTCACAAGCAAGAAGCAAAGAAAAATTTTGACTTTCAACAGTGAGACCTATACACTTTTGCCTTGGTTCGGAGCAGCGTCAGAATAGTTCTGTATCACAGAAAGAATCAGTAACAACTACCGACTCTTCACATGGAGGGTGAGGGGAAGAGTGAAACAAGAAACCCCTTTCCTCCCCTCCCAAAAACATCTCCTCTCCCTGCTTTCTTACATTTTGCAGACCACTTCAAAGTGACTTGTTGCTGGCATGGAGGCATTTCTGGAGCTGAGTTGACGATAGCGTTGATAGCTCGAATAAGCAGTGCCATCGCGTGGCAAGATTCCATCAATACACTGCAGAAAGAGCCTCTTAAGAGATTTGTTCATCAGCCTTTTTTAAGGCCCGTGAGACTTTTAATTCTAAACTCTAATTTTTTAATATTTAAATCAGGGTGCATAGAGTGGAAAGACAAATTTTTGCCTTATTTTTCCTTTAACTTTTAATGTTTCATTGGAAAGTATTCTTAAATGAAAAAGGGAAAAAAAAAAGAAGGGAAAAGAAAAACCCACATAACCACAATTCACATTAAGAACAGAATCAACAACAACTTTAAGCTGAGCAACACTAGAACCTAGCGAGTTTTTAGAGCAATTCTGAGTGCATGATAACATCTCTGAAGTTGCAAAAAAGTCATGTTCAGTGGTTAAAAAAATACAAGTAAGTCACTCTACCAAATCTTCCTTTTTTCTTAGAAAGCTACCAATACATTGAAGTTAGAGAGATTTTAGATATTCTACTTAAGTATCTCTCCCTTTCAGGCCTGAAAAAGAGTCACCTTTGAGTGACACGTATCAGTTTTAATAGAACTCATAATTTTGTGAATGATGTTTAGCATTGTTATAATCTTGATCTTAAAACACATACACATACTGATCTACTTTACAGAGATTGTACTATTCTTTCAACAGCTTTGTCTGTAAAATGAGATAGAAGTTTACTATTTTTAGTTAGTTTCTTTGTTTATTTGTTTGTTTTGTAGGAAAGTTAAGTGCTGCTAGTCTTCTATCAGATATGTATCCAGTGTTGCAAGCGCTTTATTTATGGTTTGAAATCCCCTAGTTCGTCATAATATTCAGATAATACACAAATGGGCAGTAAGTGACTGAAGAAAAATTGTTTATATTTTCTAGGACTGCAGCATGATAATGTGCCCAAACGCATGGCACATTATTTGACAGCACAGGAGATGAAAAGGAGTTATTCATGAAGTTCACAGGTCCTGGGCAAAGTATTTTCTGGGTAGATCACAGCATATGCACAGCTAGATCTTGAGTACTGAGAAAATCCTATTTACTAGTGAGAAATATATTCTCTTCCCAATGTCAACATGTATATTAGCAGCAATCTCTAAAACTTGGTTTGAAAGACACGTACACAAGCCATTTTAATGAAAGAGCAAAAAACAGGTTTTAAAAAACCAAAACCTTTTTGAGATAAGGAAGAAAAGAGAAAACTGAAACAACTATGCAGTGTGACATTAGGAGATACATGACACGTCTTTGACTTCATGGTAGAGACCTTATTTTATTCATTGTATTATAGATGCTATACCTTTGCCATTTATCAGAACAATCCAAGACAAACAATTTCCTTTGAAGACTTTAAAACATGCAACTAATAGAATATTAATGTGTTCCAACCAGTTATACTGAATGTGTATATAAGTCTATACAATGCAGTTATTTATTCCTTACAGTGCTATTTTCTCATAAGAATCAGAAATCCATTTATTCTATAGTCCTCTGTTGTTCACATCCCTACAAATTTCTATGGAAGTGCTAGTTAGTACTTTCTTCCCCTAGCTCACAGCTGAGCAACAAGGACTCCTAAGTCTGAGACAAGCACAAACTTCATTTAATGTCCTTATTATTCTGTCAAATTAATCAGAAGATAGACAAAGAAAATAATATCACTTCTTCCTGTTTCTGCAATGTTTCTGTAGCCCAATAAACTTGCAGAAGGAAAAAGTAAAGTAACTCCTGAAAAATTGCCTGTACTTCATTTTCTCAAGGCATATAATCTTGTCACACTAGGACGCTGCCAAACCAAATACCACACATAGAAGGGACAATACTGTTGTTAGAAATCAGTATAGTCTATGAGAATAAAGTGTATTTAACAACTTGATGCTAAAATGAACTTAGTAATGGAATATTTACTGCATCTCAACTCCAGTGTTGTCTTTCTTTTACAGAAATAAGACACTCTGTACATAAAACCTGTGGATTTCAAATTAATGTCTACTTGAAAATGGACATTAGATGCTTGTGTTAGTGATACTATTTTCAAAACAGTTCTTAAACAGATTGTTAGCAAAATATTTCTGATAAAATAGGAAGAGAAGCTAGCAATTCTAACAAGTTACAATCAAAAATGAGCCAAAATGCTCCATATTAAAGAAGCTTGAGCAGCCTTTTGTACATTTAGCAAATTATACCTTCAAACAAAGCACAAAAATAACAATGAAGATCATTATTGACGTTTTTTATAGAAGTCTTTTCAAATAACAAGGTTAAAGCTTCAAGGGTAACAGTTCTTCATGAAACTAAACCATTTTAGTTTTTTATATATCTTCTCAGGGCTTTCAGTGTCTCCAAGTACAAATTATACACACTCCAAATACATACAAAAACAAATTTGGAGTATTTTGTTACTAAGAAATCAGCATCACAATGTGTGTGCCCTTGATACAACAATGATTTTACAGTGACCTTTTTGGTCCCTTAGTTTTTGCAAAGCAGATACCAAATGTTAGGTGTGGCATATGGGCCAGCTGTTTTCTGTCTGTATTCCAATCTGAAGCATTGAAAATGCATGACAAGACTTGTGTGTACTATGCATACAGTGTTCTGTTTCGTCCCAAACTCTGTCCTCCTTGGAATTTTTCTCAGAGCAGCCTACACAGTGGGAAGCCAGCTGGAAGCAAGCAGAACTATGTTTGACCTTCCAGCCCATTACAGATTTCCCATGACTTCTCTGCAGTACTCAAGGGTTTTTTTGCTTTACACAAACCAGCATCACTTTTGGACAACTGTCAACAACATAGCACCAGAACATGGATCACGGGTAGTCATTAATAAAAAGCTGATAGAAGCATATCCAATATCTTGCCTTCAGGAAGGGATAACCTCTTAGAGTCAGATAGCAGTCAAGATATTTAAAAGATACTTATGCCTGTTTTTATAACAGCATTTATCAAGCAACTTCACTTATTTCTTAAGACAGTCAGAAATATCAAAGATAGGTGAAAAGGAACAAGATATGTGAACTGTGGCAGTCTTTTAGTATGGCAACATCTAAAATTCAAGCAAAATTCAGCTCAAAACTACAGGCACTGAGATTCAATTTTGATGAAGACAATTACTTTTTAGTAAAGTGCAGCACGAAAAGAAGTGCATTTTACACGTGGAATACCTTAATTTACCTCTGTTATAGAACAACAATATTATTTTAAATTTCATTAATTTACATAAAGAGCAATATGCTGTCCTCAAAGGAAGAGTGATATTTCAAATAAAAAAATGAAATAAAGCAAACCCAAATACCTCCAATAAGTAGCTAGTTTTTTGTCTTTTTAATCCTCTTACTAGGTTAAAAATATGAATAGCCTATGGAATACAAGAATTGTGTAACATGACCTTATTTCAGGCACTTGTCATACATATTTGGTTACTTGTTTCCTTCTTCCTAGGATTAGAGCTTTCCAACAGGATTTGATTCCATCTACTCAGATTACTCATATCCTAATATCATAGCAGGAATTTATATTATCAGCTGCTGTTTCTCACCTCAAGAGCGTCCCTTCTGTTCTGGATTTGTCTCCTTCACAGAAGCTAACAATTGGGTGCTGCTTTAGCCAAGTACGTACTGCTTACTACCTACATGAGTGGAAGTTTGAGAGTGAAAGAAAATCTGAAATAGCAGTTCTCTTCCCAGTTTCACCATGTCAGGTAAGACACAGCTTCGTCCCTTACTCGCTGTTATGTTTTTACATTGACCAGGAGTAAGTAGTTTCTCTCCCAAAAGTGCGAGAAGCATTAGCCGGGCAATTTAAGCAAAGTTACTCTGAAGCCATTTAGTATCAACAAAAGGGTGGGCACTGCCCTGGGCTCTGCAGGGCTCTCTGCATCGACCTGCAAGACAGTTTTGGCCTGCTGGCAGATGCCTTGAGGAGACCTCAGACCGTGAGGGACAGCAACAGCACGGTAAAATGGTTCCATTTCCCTTGCCTGGATACCCTGCTGGCCGGTCGGCACCCGGGCTGACCACTGCCCACCCACAGCAGGGGTATCAGCAGTGCCCGGGGTGCTGCAGACGGGCGAGTGCATCTCAGGCTCACCCAGGTTTTAAGCCTGACTGCTGACCCCACTCTTTATCCTGCCTCCCCAGCCTGCCTGCATTAGTTCCCTCCATGTTCTTCCCACCGGTGGTGGTATTTCTTTCACCTTTTGCCTTAGCCTGTCCCTTTCCTTCTGTCTCCCTCTCCTCCCACCTTCTCTCACTTTAATTATTATCTCAACAAAGACAGTATCTGCGCCTGCAACCCAATAAAAGGAGTTGCTTGCCTGAATCTTGCCTTCTAATCAATTAAAAGACCCTGATTACAATTTCAAAGCATCTGCAGAGCAGAACTTTCAGTCTTATTGCTTAAGTGTGGGGAAATCTATTTAAACCAGCAAACTTCTCTGAGGGCACAAGATCATAGTTTGGGTTCATTATTTCACTGTCTCTGCACAAATATAGAGTGAATAAGTGTCTCAGCAATCTTCAGTATATAATTCTCATAATATTAAAGAAACCAACACAGAAGTATGAGTAATTTTAACACCTAGTGGATCCAGATTTGCAGAAGGGCACTCACCGTAAAGTATGTTTCAAAATAGCTGGACAGCATAGAGCCAAGCATTTCCTACAGCAGATAGTTTTCCTCCCTTTGAAGCCAAATGAGCCATAGCTGATTTATGACAGTGTGGGTTTTGACATGTAGAAACTCTGGAGTTTGACACCAGGTATTCAACCTTGGATTCATAGTTTAATAACTGTGTAATTTTATGTAATTTTCCCAGTATTTAATACAGGGAAAATCCATGTTTTTGTTCAAACTCAGAGGTGCTCTCTCAAGCAATGTGTGTCCCTCTGTGGGCCTTAGAGTTTCTCTGACCTGCATCCAGGCAGTACCTCTCCTGAGAAATGCTTTCTACACAACCTTATTGCTAGCACAAATACTATTGCCATTCTGACAGCCTACTGTAAGATTACTCTTAATAATAACAATAAAGGTAAATAAATAACAATCACTATCAGCTTTTCTCAACATTCCTATCTTCTAAGGGGACTCACAGCTTTGCTTACTCCCGAATCCCTTAGGGACTACTCATGACTGGGACCCGTCTTTAATTGGACCTGGCAGCTCTCCATGTCCAAGGACCTCACTATGTGTTGCTCTCAGCCTGGATAGATGAACATTTTTGTGCAGAGAATATATTTGCAACATGCCCACAGTATAATTATGGAATCTTAAACCATATAGTTTTAAGGATCAACTATTTTGCAGAAAATAAGGTTGGAGTGGGTGGAGCGGTGGGGGGAAGTCCCCAGTATTGTACTATTAACTGTGTTGAAAAAAAAAAAAAGAGACTTGTAATCTATAGCATTGTATTCCAGAAATTCAAGCATGATTTAAAATCCACCTCCCCCTCAAAAAAATTAAATAATATATATGAAAATAATTTCAAATTATGGAAATTTTCCAGAGAATAAGGTCATATTTTTAAAAATACCATAAAATTACTACCTGCAGGTTATTTATATGAAACATG
>VXAU01005646.1:2992475-3109320 GCA_013399695.1 Formicarius rufipectus
TTCTTTTTCCTAATTTTGAAATCAGGTAGGGATATTTACTTATTTGGATTAAATCAGAACAGATCTACAAAGATAATTTAAGAAAAGATGAAGAAAAAGCAAATGAGGACAGATAGGCAGCTTTGGTGCCTATGAGTGGATTGTAAGGAACATCAAGCAGCCAGGTTTTGACATGCTGTCTTGACATGCTGTCTTAACATTCTGATCTTGTCTTACAGTAAACCATGTGACACGTGTTAAGTGAAAATTGTTTTCTCAATTGCTATCACACAGTTATTGCATTTTTTACAATTATAAGACATTCGAAGGACATGGGTTTCCGTCTAATCTGTAGCTGATGGCAACAAAATTCCCTAAGCTTCTGTGGATACAATCTAAATTGGCAAAGGCAGCTATGCTTGTGAATGCACTCTCACAGTCTCTGACCAAGATTTTAATTTTAATAAGGGTTTTGTTATGAGATTTTGAAGAGGAATCTCTAGTAGAAATATTATAGTCATTAGAAGGAGTTGATTTATGACAGAGAATATATGAATGTGTTAAAAAGAATATGATATTTAAGAGTAGCTTAAAGTATCTTCTTTACAGCTCTCTGTAGTGTTTTTAACTATCTTTGCTCAAAAACATTAGTCATTGCTAGAATTAGCATTACAATTAATTTCAAACTTGCCAAAATTTCTTCATCTTCCCAGAAAGGATGAGTTTTGTAAACACACAGTATTGTTTTAAATTAAAGAATTTGAGAGAGCAAGAGAGTCTTGCAAATGGGAATTTTCAAACAAAAGGATGTGCACAAAAAAAGCCAAGGTAGACCAAATCATATTTAAACTCATGAGATATGAAATACAAAATACTGATACTTAGCAGCAGTCATGTCTGCCTTCAATTTTGAAATAAGTCTTAGGAGAGAGGATGGCCAGCTTAATGTTTACCTTTTCTGATCCCCTGCTTATCATGGGAAATTTAAACAATTAAGAGATTAAGGATATTTTTGTGTGTTTGTAAAACAGAATTTTAATAAATATATAGGAATGGTGGATTTCTGTATATAACAAAGAATTAAAAAACTTTGAAATTTAAAATATCAGATTCTGTATATAGTAGCTATTATCCAAAAACGGAAGTCACAAACTAGTCAAATACCATATTAGTGGTAAGAAGTTATCATAGTGGTGACTCACAGTTGGAGGGGTTTTAAATTTTATTTCTTGAATAAAAAATGGATGGAATTATTGTTACTGTTATTGTTTATTAAGAACTACATTCTATTCACTAGTCATTAAATCATAATTGAACTCTAACATATTGAAATCAAAAAAGAGAAAAACAAAACCAAAAAAGGAAACTCAGTATTTTATTTTTATGTACAATTATTATTATATTTTAAAATATTAATTTTTGTTTATACTAGATATATGGATTATATAAATATGAAATATGTATTATAATTATTTTTATATATAAATTTTACACACATAGTGTGTATTTAGGTGTGTATATATATGTATACATTCATTTACATATATAATATATATACTTCTGGCAGAAGAAATAGGAAAGAAGCAATACACCTAGGGCTGGAATGGGAAGCTGTGTTCCTCTCTGTTAGATCTACTTACAAGGCATGTGAAGATTTGCAAATTTAAGATAAAGAGAAAAAAAATATAGAGAAAATTTTAAAGGAGAAGCAGGTTGAATCAAGGTTTTAAGAATCAAAAATAAAGTATAATGGAAAGGAAAATACTAAAACATTTCCTGCTCATGTTGGCTGGGGTAGAGTTAATTTTCTTCACAGTGGCTAGTACAGGGCTGTGTTTTGGATTTGTGCTGAACACAGTGATGATAATGTAGAGATGTTTCTGTTATGGCTGAGAAAAAACACAGCCAAAGCCTTTTCTGCTTTTTGTACTGCCACTCTAGTGAGGAGGCTGGAGTTGCATGGGAAATGCACCCAGACAGGCAGGACAGGTGACCCAAATTGACCAGATGGATATTCCATACCACATGACATCATGCTCAGTATGTAAAGTGGGAGAAGAAGGAGAAAGTGGGTGATGTTTGGAGCGATGGTGTTTCTCTTCCCATGTAACCATTACGTGTGATGGGGCCCTGCTCTCCCAGGGATGGCTGAACAGTTCCCTGCCCATGAGAAGCAGTCAATTCTTTGTTCTATTTTATTTGCATGTATGACTTTTGCTTTGCCTACTAAACTCTTTATCTCAACCCATGAGATTTCTCACTTTTACCCTTCCAGTTCTCTCCTGGATCCTCCTGCTGACAAGGCAGTGAGTGAGAAACTGCATAGAGCTTGGTCAAGGGCTGGGGTTAAACCACAACACACAGAAAAATTTATGGCATTGAAAAAATATAATTCAAAAGAAATAAAGTGATTAAGAAGCAGATTGAAAGAAAAGAGATTGGCGCTGTTGGATTCCATCATGATGAGCTTAATGAAACATCCAGCTGTGGTATGGAAAAGATTCAGCTTACACTTACAAAAGGAGTGAACAATCTAGCAAATTTTGAAAGACTGAACCAAAGGAAGGAACTTTGAAAATGAGAATCCTCCAAAAGAGGTGAGAGGTAAAAGCAGTCAAAGAAGACGGAAAACTGTTGGGAACTTTGCCCATGAGAGATGATAAACCCGTAGTGGTGAACAGAACAAAAAGGGAGCAAGGGCCAAAAATTTGAGGGAGTAATGCTGAGTAAACAGCTGAATTTTGAATTCTGCTGAAAGATCAAAGTCGTTGGAAAATTATTTGTCTTGATATTAATGTTCAATAGCAGATTAAGTCTGTAAAATAAAGTAGGTTTCATACAGTATGATCTATATATAAAATTCCTAATATAAATTCATACTACTGTGTAAGCAAGTAAAATATATAAATTAATAAGTATAAACATATACTAATAAAAATATACAAGCCAATGTGTATGTAAGTATTGTGAATTAGGATTTACTGTAGTTTTGACAGCTGTTTACACAAGTCTGTTGCGTTTTCAGGAAAAGGAACCTCAGGAAGATTACTATCTCATTCCAATTTCTATTTATATAATGTTTGCAGTATATGACTATCGGTGATAAATTATTCATTTAAGGATCATGAAAAGTTTCCTTGCTGTAGAGTAAGTTAACACCTTTTAACTGTTTACCAACAGAAAACTGGCAGCGTGCACTCGGATATTACTATCTCTGAAGAGTTTTCATGTTCATAACATCATTTACAGAACACCTATGCTCTTCACATGTACATATCTGAGAGAACCCAGGCTCTTAGGATTTCTTTCCCACTCAAGAGTAATAACCATAAATCCCCCCAGATGCTGCAGCAGCAGATTTATTCGTTACAATGACCAGTTGGAAACAGAAATAGTCATTTGAGATGGAGGGGAGAAAGATACTTTGTCATTTTTCCTCCTTCTGCGTGTACCTAAATGCAGAAACACTGAAGTTTGTGGGATGAAGGTGAAGGGGCACCCAAACAGCCAATAGTTACTCCTCTAAAAGGGTGAAGTACGTCCTCAAGTTGAGATCAGGACCCCTGAACTTTCCTGGCAACCAGTGGTTGCTCTTTCCACACAGAGACTTCACTAAAAGGGCAGCTGAAGTAGGGTCCATCTGGAAGACTGAAGGGGTGGGAAAGAGAGGTAAGAAAAGGAGGTAAAAAGGTATATGATGGAAAGTAAAAAACTCTTAAGACATGTAATATGAATAGGAAGATATACTAGAAGGTACAACATTGAGTTATAAGGAGCTATAGTGAGCAGAAAAAGCACATTCCTTGAAAGTAACTACAACAATAAAAAAAACCTTGTGTGATTTTATTTACTAATGCTAAATCAAAGAATTATTCTCAATTAGCATGTGAAACTTTTTTTCCCTACTCTTCAGGAGCTCATTCAGTATTATGCGCATTGAATGAATATGAATGAGTGAGTAGAAGTCAAACCTCACCTTTGTGTCATAAAGATAATTTAGAAGTTTGTATCTACCTTGAAAATCATATAATTGCAAAACTTTCCAGAAGAATTTCTCCATGAATAGTCCAACATTTTTAAACCTCCCAGTTACATCTCCAGTTTTAGTGAGAAGTTATTTACATTTCTGAAATAGAAAAAAAGGCTTTGCAAGTATTAGTCGTTAGGCATCCATGTTCAGATTTGTAAATTTAAGTTGGGATAGTGTGGGGGGAAAGCTAATATGGGCCAGATAGTATATGTTCACCTCACTGGAATACTTGCTGTTCCTTTCAAATCAACAGAAATAATAACTAACTCATTTATATGTGCTGTGCAACTTAGCAGGGCAGGCACAGAGACATGATGAAGTTATTAAAACAATAGTGACAGAAAAACACATGAAAATGAGGGCACAACCACATCTACATGTAGCCTAGGATCATGCCACCAACAGTAGTTAGTTGTTAACAGATAAAAATGAATAAAAGTAGGACTAGAGTAAAAACATCCTTCCCTTTTATACTATAGCTGCTTAATTTTTTACAAATCACTGGGGAAGAGACCATCTCAAAAACTTATCTTTTGAAAATAATTTTTACTTTTTAGCCTTATTTCAATGTTATACACATGGACATAGCAGATATTCATATTCAGATATAACAAGCAGTGGCAGAAGACTGCGAGATTCCCTGGGATTCAGGCTTGTATTAATGAGTTGAAAATTAAGTAAAAATATCAGCACTTCTTGGAGTACCTTGTGACTATGTTAACTTGTACTTTCTTTTCCATCAAGATTATTTTTCTCATCTCACAACCATTTTGTAATCAATTTTTAATTGTTATAATTTTTAAAATTTTTATCCATTTTTAACCTGACTTAAAGCCTAGAACATAATTATCCTCTTTATGGAAGACATGAGAATCTATGCAAACCTACTGGGAGAAAATGTACAGTCCATCCTCACTACACATACTTCAATATACTGTTCTTCTTTTGCTGTTTAATAGTACATTTATTTATATGATTCTTGGATTTAACTTTACATTGACTGCTTCCTTTAATTTGCAAGAAGATTCTGCTTTGTATTTTTTATCTTTCTATCTGCAATCAATTAAATGAAAGGAATAGACAGAACCAAAAATTATCAATATCTAAAGAATGGTTTTACCTGCCCAAACCAAAGTTTCCACATTCAATAAATGGGAATACTTTGACCTCTACACCTATAGCACAGAAAGCTGTATATCCTTTAGAATTTAGCAAAACTCAGGAAACAGTTTTAATAGGCAGCAAGATGAAGGATTTGGGAGTTATGAAGTACAGAGAAGTGTCTCTCAAGTAAGGTCTATGACTCAAAGGCAAGTATTTAAGGAGAGGAATTAATTTAATAATGAAGAAGGGATTAAAAGGAGACCTACTTACAGTGTATCACTTCAGAGGAAGAAAGAACTGCCTAAATTAAGAACTGTGTGGCATCTGTTTCTTAGAAAAACTAATAGCTAAAATCTGAAGCTAGAGAAATTCAGGGACTACTTTTTCAGGAAGAAGTAAGAATGCTTCTGTTAGAACAAGCTTCAATAATTTTGGGTTCTTCATCTCTTTGGCTTGGCTGTTCTTCTGAAATATTATTTTGGTCAAGTACAAGCAAATTCTTAGGGTCTATAAAATATCTTGTGAAAGTTAAAAATTCTAAGATACACAGATCCAGACTGGTTGATCTAACGAACACTTCCAGTCTTAATCTCTCTGCATCTGTGATAGTAACATTGGAACTAGAATGTGACAGGAAAGAGGAAAAACATTAAGCAACCTGCCTTCTACTTAACTGGCTTTGAAGCTAAATCAAAATTGGCTGAAAAATCAGCTGGCTCCCTATAGGCCCTGGACCCTGCAAGAATGAAAGCAGGGCATGGTCATGAACACACTGCAAAAGAGAAAGGTTTTGGCTCAGTAGAGGTTATAGAAAATTTTGCCCACACTTGCCCTCTCAGTTACACATCAGTTGGTCTCCTTTGCACCTTCTGGCAGTGGATTTGCAGTTTTGACACTGACATTCAACTTTCTAGTATAATTGCTTTGTTTCCCTGATGAATTTTGGAATTGCTTACAGTTCAAGCAGGGTTTTCTTGTCTAAAGACTTTGTCTAAGTACTGCTCTGTCCTTCCTTTGTCAAGTCAGTCCTCAAAGTTTGAGTCCTGATTTCTTCTTTCTACCTTGTTTTAACATGTTCAATCACTTTTGCTATTACTGAAAACCATTTTAACTCATTCTTACCTTTGCTATATTCTGTTTCTTACAGAAAGCCTCTTTGTAGTTACATTACCAGAAGTTTCAGAAAATATTTAGCAAGCATAAATATAGTGGTCCCTTTTCTGTCATTTTAGGTACGAAGTTTGTTTATCACAGGGCAAGATGAATCATAATTTTTATTTGAAAATGTATTCCTTTTGTTCATACATTTGTTTACCAAATATTTCGTGTAGCATAAGCTGACTGTACCTGACGTTAGAAAGTCTGTAACTCATCTATAATTTCTGTAATACCTGTATTTCTCAATGGTTACACATAATACTAGATATTATTTTATCTTGCGCTCTTAGTATGCATGTTTACTGAAGAATTTATCTTTGAATTCAAATCAGACTGTCTTATATGCACAGTAGAGCAGTATGGAGGGGGGGGGGAAGATAAAGATACAACACAATGAAATTGCTTTGACCTTCATCCTTTTGTGTTATACAAAATTCCATCACTGAGACCTGTCTCATAGTGCAGGACAGCAGAAGGATGCAGAACTTCCATGGAAATCTATGTAAAACTGCTCCTTGGAAAGCATTTCTAAATGTAGAGCAGAATTTGTCACAGGCGTTCTGTAGTAATACAAAAGCTTGCTTTGATGTGATTAGTCATGTAAGCTTGCAAGTATGCACTCTTTGGTACACAGCAATATGTAACAGTAGTTTTAATAGTCTCTTCTGAATATACTGAAATATCTCTACAATACAGAGAATAAATCATTAAATGGACTTAATTGCTCTGTGTATAAATGTAGCCTACTTACAAACTCTTGTTTCAGTTTGCAGATGGCTGATGGGTATTTACACTCTAACCCTGTATATCTTTATGGCTGTTAAAATGTAAGCATCCTGGGCATAAAGTATTCTCAAAACATCTGACTTAAGAAAGAAAGCGGAACACTCTTACCTGTCTTATTTCTTAAGAGTGGTCATGTGGCACTTCAGCTGAGTCTGGCAGTGAGATAATATATCAGTAGTAAACCCTTGGCTTTACAGTTATTCAGAAAGACAGTGACAGTGACTGATTACTCTTGTTCCCTCTTTTTACAGATATATGAGACCATGGTTAAATTGCCTCTCAATTTTATTTGAAGATTAAAGGTTTGATTTAACATTATGTGAATCAGATCATGATTTCACTTGATTTACTTTCCATAAAATTTCTGTATAAGTATTTCAATTTTGGACTGACTAACAAAAGCCCCACAGATGATGCAAAAGCCTGAAGCAATGATATCCCAACTTTTCAGAAGACTGAACTCTTAATTTCCAAAATCTCAAAATAAGAGTCATCCAGCATTGTCTTGACTTTAAAGAAGTAGACACCAGCATTGTGCAACAAGATTTTAAATCACTGTATTACTCTTGTAGCCTCAACTTGTCAGATCTGCTGCTAAATTTCTGTTATATTTCATAGGGGACTCCAAAGCACTGTAAGTATAATACTCACAGCTGCTAATCTGATTACAGAATATTCAGATCTGCAGTTTTTTCTTGATAGAATTGCTATTTTAGCCCTGTATTAACTTCTGTTTCTAAAGTATGGCAGCATTTTTAAGATGGTAAACCCAAAGCTGTGTGCCATATCTGTGCAGGACCTCTCAGACAAGGACAGTTCTCCCTCAAAGCATCTTACCCAGGAATGCTTTCTTCCCAGATCACATTTTATGTCCTCTCTTAAGCTCACACCTCCTTACTTGAGCTCTAAGCTACTTTAAGCTTTTCTTTCAGACTATTTCTCACAACAAATGGATGCCCATTTTGGCCCACATCCATGAGGACTGCTCTAAATATGCTTAAAATTAAGTATGGGCTATAAGTGTTCTACATTATTTTGTTATTGCCCAAATGCAGAGTCATTAATATAATTTCGTTAAGGATGCTTCCGCAGTGGTAAAATAATTGTCACAATTTGCAAGTGAAAATATACTCTCCCTAACTCAAACTTTAATTTGGCATTTCTGTGTATCCACAGATTTTTTTAAGGATCCCAGAATGAAATATAATGGTTATTTTTGCCTTTTTTTTTTCCAGATCATTAAGGAACAAATTAAGTAAGATTTAAACAAACAGTAACAGTAAAAATGCCCTACAAGATTTACACCTAGTAATAACTATGTACACTGGTATTTCTCTTTAATGTAGCCTGAAAGTTTGAAATTCCATACCTTGCAAAAATGGGTACAGCATCCATCCTTGCTGCAGAACAAAAGTTAAATTTTATATCTAAATATATCAGACCTATATGACTTTCTATTTTGTAATAGAATCACTTCTATAACATGGAAATCAGAATGTTGCTCTCAGCTCTGTATTTCCTTTTAGGACAAGACAAAAAAAAAACCCAAAAAAACCCCAACATCTAAAGCCTTCATTTTACATAGATATGAAATGAGAAATGGAATTATAACGTCCTTTTTGTATAAAATATGCAGTTTAGTACAGTATCATGCAACTGAAATTATAGTAACTTAACATGTTTTTCTGGTGTGCATGCAAATGACTCATTCATGCTCTAAAACTTGAGAGTGGTATGTCATTTAAGTGCACCCATGAGATGTACCACTGACATTATACTGTCATAGTGTAATATATTTTATGAGATAGTATGAATACTAAAATGTAAGATGACCTCCATTAAAAATCTCTTTTTTTGATTGTACGAAAACAATTTCTCCATCCTTATTTGGATTTTTGATGTCATATTCCTTCTGTATATCCCTTTCCCCTTCAAGCCAAGATCTTGGCAATAGAGATATTAAAGTCTCACCCGAACTGGAAAAACTTTAGCATATTTCAGTTTGTTTTATCTGAACTCACCATTTACCCCTGTCCCCAATAAAGTTTTAAAATTTATTGCAATCACCTTCTGAGTTTTTTGAAATTATTTTAACCTCTTATGTGGCAAATTTTACTATGCTTTCCCTTTCTTCCATATATACATCTTGTCTTTGGTACACAGGTTATCCATTTCTACAGAACACTTCTTTCCTTTGCTAAACTACACGACAACTAATTAGTCACATTGCTGCAATCTGTCTTCAGCAACACTTTTCACTGTGCTGTCAGAAAAGCTGATGTGCTGTACCCCCTGTTGTTATCTGTCATTATTCTGCATGCTGTCTTTGCTTCCATGGGAGGAATATTTTTGAAGAAATACAGTTGTATGCTAGTATGAGTGCACATGCACACCAACATGTAGGAGGGCTCTTTCAAGGCTTACATTAAAGACAGAGCAATTTTAAGAAAAATCAGATAACATGTTTAAGTATGCTGTACATCTAATACTACTCAGTATTTTCCTTGGAGCTGCAGCTACTATGTTGAATATATAGTTTTACTGTTGCAAACTCAAATGATGTGCAGTGCTAGATTTCATCTGTTTACACTTCCCAACAGTTTTCTTGATACGCAGTAAGTTGTTTCCAGCAAAAGAAAACTGAAAATATAGTCCTGTTGATTTTATGAGAGAATTCTTAATTGGCAGCAGCCTAATAAAGTCTGTCATAATTTTTAAAAATACATTTAAAATTTTTTCTTCATAAGCTAGAAGAGGATGGTTCAAGTTGTCATTTGATTGTGTTGGGCAAAATTTTTTGTCTCTGTTACAAATAGACCAAGTCTTACCCACCCGAGTTATGTTCCGAGCTCAAGACAGCATACCAGTTTCCTATCTCCACTGGTATTTTCTTACTTATTTTAAAATGTTGCCTAAATAACCCCATGTGAAACAGCAGCTGTGTTTGTAAGGCTCAGGTTCCTGGTTAACCTTGACTTAATCTCAAAGGATTACTTTTAGTCCCTTTTAAAAAATGAGATAAGAAAATAAAGCATCTGTATTTCACCTTGGTGTGCTCCCTATGTAGTCATCAAATCTACAGCAAAGTGTATATGACATATTATTATATATGAGAGTTTATATAACTCTCATTTGTCTGGAGTTGTGCAAAGCATTTGAAACTATCCTGCACAGTGGCCTTGTTCCTAGACTGGAGAGACATAGATTTGCCAGGTGGACTACTAAATGGAGAAGGGATTAGCTGGATGGTCGCACTCAGCTGTGGTCAACAGCCTGTTGTCCAAGTGGAGACCAGTGACAAGTGCTGTTGTCAGGGCTCAGTATTGGGACAGGCACTGTTTAACATCTTTGTCAGTGACATGGACAGAGCCTCAGCAAATTTGCCAACACCACCAAGCTGTGTGCCATGGTTGACACATTGGCAGGAAGGGATGGCATCCAGAAGAACCCAAACAGGCTTGAAAGGTGGGCCCATGTGTACCTCATGAAGTTCAAAAAGGCCAACTGTGAGGTCCTACACCTGGAGCAGGACAATTCCAAACATAACCACAGACTGGGCAGAGAACAGATTGAGAGCTTGCCTGATGAGAAGGACTTAGGGGTGCTGATGAATGAGAAGCTTGGCATGACCCAGCATGTAGGCTTGCAGCCCAGAAAGCCAGTTATGTCTTGGGTTACATCAAAGAAAATGTGGCCAGAAGTTGAGGGAGGTGATTCTCCATCTCTACTCTGCTCTGGTAAGAAACCCACCTGAACTACAGGGTTCAGTTCTGGGAACCCTGCATAAGACAGACATGGACCTGTTGAAGTGATATGGAGATGCTTAGAGGGCTGGCACACTTCTCCTATGAGGACAGACTGAGAAAGTTTAGGTTGTTCAGTCTGAGAAGACTCTGGTGAGAGTCTGAGAAGACTTTAGAGCAACTTTTCAGTACCTAAAGGGGTGCAGAGAAGAAAGGCAGAGAGGAACTTATTATGTATTGATCGGACAAGGGGGAATGGTTTTAAACTGAGATATTTAGTTTAGATATTGGGAAGAAATTGTTCACTGTGAAGGTGGTGACGCAGTGGAACAGGTTTCACCAGAGAAGTTGTGGATAGCCTAACTCTGGAAGTGTTCAAGACCAGGTTGGAGAGAGCCCCATGAAATCTGATCTAGTGGGTGTCATCCCTGCCAATGGCAAGGGGTTTAGAACTAGCTGATCTTTAAAATTTGTTCCAATCCAAGCCATTCTATGATTCTATGAATTTGGACAATGGAAAAGCCATAGTAAAACTGTTTTCTCTTCTTGGGATTATATAAAAAAACCCATACTGATGTAGATTTGGAAATCATCCCTAAACAACACTGATTAAACTGAGTTGTGCCTAAAATCAGTCTTCAAAATTTATGTGCTCCTGTCTGATGGCAGACTTAAAACTTGCACTGAAATAGCGCCTGAATGAGAACTGCAGTCCTAATTTTGGGCTCCAAATACACTCAGATGTTTTTAAATTCCAATGTGTCAATCTGGACCAACTAATTTTTAGCCCATAGCTTTTCCATCACTGTCTTTGGCAGACAGACCTGTCCTTGCTCCATCTTCCCTTCCATGTGGCTAGGTGCCCACCAGCTCCAAACCAAGCCCACTGTGGTCCTAGCAGAGATTATGGTACTTAGCTCAGGCACACTGCCTTCAGATCAGGGATGGCATTAATCTATTTACTGTAAAGTCCAGGAGGAGCATGCATGGGTCAGTCTTCAAAGTCCTATAATGCAACCTGCAAGGCGATCTAAGCCTCTGCAAAGGATTTTTCTCTAACAGTCTAGGAGAAAAAGAAATCTGGAAAAGAAAAATTCTGGGGATAACAGTTCTCAGTTGAGACTGCATATCTATTGTGGTTTAACTTATGCATGAATTCATGCACATATTTTGCAATGGAACATGAACATTGAGTTTTGAAAGCAGCTTGTGTCTCTCTGAAATACGAAACACTTTAATATTGTGCTTGTTTCATTGTCAAGCTGTCAGGCCTGATGTTTAGAAGTACCTGCTGCAACCTATATTGTTGCACTTCAGTAGTCAAGATGCATCGCTGAGGGGACCACCCAACTGTACTTAAATAGTATAAATAATGGTATTTAATAAATTTCATCAAGAATTTTTTTCAAAGCTAAACCATGACATCTGCTAAAAAGCTTTCTGGGAATATCTAATAGCTCACAGAATCTCAGAATCAACTAGGTTGGAAAAGACCTCTAAGATAATTTCATCTTAACCTATGACCTAACACCACCTTGTCAACTTGACCATGGCCCCCTAAGTGTCACATCCAGTCTTAAACATCCAGGGGTGGCGACTCCACTTCCCTGGGCAGCCCTATCCAATGCCCAATCACCCTGTCTGTGAAGAACTTCTTCCTAGTGTCCAACCTAAACCTCCCCTGGCTCAGCTTAAGACTGTATCCTCTTGCCCTATTGCTAGTTGCTGGGGAGAAAAGCCTGACCTCCACCTGGCTACAGCCTTCTTTCAGATATTTGTAGGGAGTAATAAGGTCTCCCTTGAGTCTCCTCCTGTCCAGGCTAAACAATCCCAGCTCCCTTATCTGCCCCTCATAGGACTTGTACTCCAGACCCTTCACCAGGCCCAGAACTGGGCACAGTACTCAAAGTATGGCCTCACCAGTGCCAAGTACAGGGGAAGAGTCACTTCCCTGCTCCTGCTGGCTATACTATTCCTGATACAGGCCAGGATGCCCTTTGCTTTCTTGGCTGCCTGGGCACACTGCTGGCTCATGTTCAGCTTCCTGCCAATCAGTACCCCCAGGTCCCCCTCTGCCTGGCTGCTCTCCAGCCACTCTGTCCCAGCCTGCAGCACTGCAGGGGGCTGTTGTGGCAAAAGTGCAGGACCCAGCACTTGGTCTTGTTCAACCTCATCCCATTGGATTCAGTGCATCATTCCAGCCAGTCCAGGTGCCTCTGCAGAGCCCTCCTACCCTCCAGCAGATCAACATTTCCCAACTGTCATCTGCAAGTTTGCTGATGATAGACTTGATCCCCTAACCCAGATAATCAAGTTATTAAACAGGATTAAACACTGACAGCTGGGGGACACCACTAATGACTGGTCACCAACTGGATGCAGCACCATTTTCCACTCTCTGGGCACAGCCATGCAGCCAGTTCTTAACCCAGCAGAGAGTGTTCCCTGTCCAAGCCATGGGCTGCCAGCTTTTCCAGGAGTGTGCTATGACAGATAGTGTCAAAGGCTTTGGTGATGGTCCAGGTAGAATACATCAAGTCTTTCCTTCATCCACCAGGTGAGTCACCTGGTCATAAAAGGAGATCAGATTGGTCAGGCATGACCTGCACCTCCCAAATCCGTGCTGGCTGAATCTGCTCCCCCTGTCATCCTGTAGGTGCTGTGTTATTATATCCTAGATGATCTGCTCCATAACCCTGCTGGGCACTGAGGTCACACTGACAGGCCTGTAGTTTTCTAGGTCCTCCTTCTGGCCCTTCTTATGGATGGGCATCACATTGGGCAACTTCCAGTCATCTCAGACCATCCTGGTTAACCAAGACTGTTGATAAATGATGGAAAGCATCTTGGTGAGCTCTTCCACCGGTTTCCTCATCACCCTACTGTGAATCCCATCTGGTCCTGTAGATTTATGAGAATCTAAGTGCTCATGTTTGAAGGGGAAACTAATCATGATTTTATGAATTATAAGCATCTGCAACAGTAAAAAGGTCAATCAAATATGATTTAAACAAAACTGGAGGGCAGGTTTTCTTTGTCATTCTCATTGCCAGTTTGAAGGTCTTGAAGTTAAACCTCTGCCTTTTAAAAAATAGCTTGTGATATTAGCAATAGTAAAGTCATGGCCTTTGGCAGTATGGATAGATGAGTGTATCGGGTGACATTTATAACAGAGAATTGATCATAAAAAAATAAATGGCTCCACAAAACCTACTTTCACATCTGTTTAGCATAACGATTGCATAGTAGAGACCATTTCTGCCAAGCTAGATACGAACAAAGTAGCCTGCAAAACTTGAAGCAACAGAGGTATTAGCTCCATCCTTTACCCAGATCTGATGTCCAAAGTTTTTCCAGTAGGGCTAATTAGTCCCTATTTTTTCACCTCCAAAATAACCCAGTATGGTTCTCTCTGAGGCCATAGTCGTGTGGACCTCCTGGGAAGGAATATCTGTTGAGTGACCTTGTCCCATCTATCTGCAGTTTTAAGATGGCTTTACACTGTCAGAGAGACTTTATGTTTACCCTGTAATTTAGGCCTTGCTTACTCTAAATTATTTGATAATTACTCAAAATAAAGAGAAACATAAAACAGTGAAGGCAAATATTTCTGAGTTAGAAAACATCAGTATTATGATACCCATATCCACCACAGTTCAAGCCTCTTGCACATCTCTTCTGTGTACTGGAATAAAATGCATCAGGTAAACAAAGCCATGTTGAAATATCAATAATTCACAAATAATTTTTTAGCAAGCCATCACAGCCTATCAAACTGTTAGGCAACTACATTAGTGTTTTGGTTTTTAATTATTTTTATGTTGTTCTTTTTGGATGGAGAAATGGGAATCATATAAAGAAATTTTTTTTTTTTGTCCCAATCAAAATTGCAGAGAAAATTTTTTTTACTTAGGATCACATTAATTTGTATAACAATTTCTTCATTAAAAGTAAGTACATATGGCCATGAAAATAATAGTTAATTTAGTGATATCTTTCTTAATGGAACAGTTTAGTCAGTGAATTAAATCATGGAGCTAATTGATGGAATGGCACGACATTTAAATTTAAACAATTTGTCAAATGCAAGCACACTATTTTTTTGTATTTTCTCTCCTATTAATACTTACCAGCTGTTTAGTAGAGGTTGAAATGACAGAAAAAATTATTACTTACAACATATTTTGTGGTTTAGTAACATCTCCTTTATTGCCACTATCAGATTATCGCATTATTTGGTTTTGAATGCATTCTCTGTCATCTCTTATCTGTTTTAAGATTCTCTCTCATTCAGTCTGCCCTTGGATGCAGTCAAGTGACAAAAGTAATTAAATAAAGTGAAAAAGCTAGTGGAAGAAATAGGAATAGACAGGGAAAAATTTTTTTTTTTGTTTGTTTCCATTTTCTTTAAAAACAATGCTCCCCTGTAATTTATAGCATCCATAAATGATCCTCCAGTAATTATTTACATCTCACTACTGATAATTTAAACAATCTATAAGCAAGGTCAGTTTTAACATGTAGGAAAACAATCTTAGGCAGTTAGTCATCAAATGTTTATTTGTCCTTCAAAATGAAATTCCATGCTTCATGCAGGAAAAACAATTTATGTTGGTTTTTCTTTTCCTCTTCAAGCTGCTCCTTGTTTTATTTAACAAAGTGGCATTTTAGAAGGTTGGAAACAAAAGGAAAACTGGAGCATTCAACTTGCTGATAGCTCCTTTACCTTTGTTCCTATTCTAATTGCACATTGCATGTAATTTTTCTGCAGCATAAAAGGTAATTAAGCTTATTTCTGAGATAGCTGCAACAACAAGCTGGGTAGAGCACTCGGGAGAAAGACAGAAAATGCAGGAACAAGACCACTTAGAAAATGGGATATAAGGTAGAGAGACTTGGGCATCTGCCCTCTGGAAAAGAGGTCTCTTAGGTGAGCATCTTATCCATGTGGCATAAAGGGATGTTGGCCAGTATGTCAGCCTGAGGACAGGAACAACTGTCATACGCCATGCTAGGAGGTATCACCCAAAGCATACTGTCCATGTATCTGTTGGGCAGCTGTCAACACAAGCCAGACATCAATCTGTAAATTAGAGTGAGTCAGTTATCTGTGGGATTTACAGTGGTTTTCTGAAAGGCAAAGGGGTGCTTTGATTCAGTATTGGTACATAAAGCTTTCAGAAATTGTACATATTTGAAACATATGATGTGTACAGTTTTTTTGAGATAAAGGAAAAATGCAAGTACCATTACAGAAAGCAAGTTCAATCCTGTTTGGAATATTAAAAATAAAATTAACTGTTCTTTAAAAATTTACTGAATCATTTTTAGAAAAGGGAAGTAAATTACTGTAGTTGAGATGTCTTCAATTTCTGTATGCCCTTCATGATACCAAAATGCTTCAGTAATCTCAAAAATAAACATTACTTAGCTACTTCACTGCAAGGAAATTCTGGAAACCTCTGACAGGTTATCCAGTACATAACCACTGAAACCAGAGGCATAAAGCCAGATGCTCAAGAATAGAAAACTCTCACATACAGCACTTATTGTTGCATTAGAGTTTAATTCAACATTATCTACTTTGAAAAACAGCACACAGCTTCATTTTCACTATCCTGCTTTATGGCAGTGTTTCATGTTATTACCATTCAACTTTTGAGGTAATCTACACACGAAATATTATATTTTTGTCATAAAATTATTGTGCTATAAGTAAACTAAACTGGCGCGCTCACTGTTGAAAGAATAATACAGAACAATATTTAGCACTTCCTACTTGGGGGGCGGGCGGGGGGGGGAGGAGGCTATCACTGCATTCTGTTACTTTCAGACAGGACAGTGCTACATTTTATAAAGCATCAAGTAAATGCACTTTCTACACCATGTTATCAGTATTAATAGAACTGAGTACTTGAAGGTAAGTGGTAAAATATTACTATTACTACAGTAATCACTAGTGGTGTGCAGGATAAAATATTGGGCCCAGTATTGTTTAAATTATCCATCAGTTACTTGAATGACAGGGTAAGTGCCTCCTCAGCAAGTTCAATGACCACACAAAGCTGGGAGGAGTGGCTGATACCCCAGAGGGCTGTGCAGCCCTTCAGAAGGACCTTAACAGATTAGAAAGATGGACAGAGAACTGTCTGAAATCCAAAATGTCAAATGCAGAGTTCTGTATCCGGGGAAGAATAACACCATTCATATTAATACTTATTTTCTGAGACAAGTAATACACAATGAAAAGTCACCATTCTTGCTCTCACAGACAGAAGTTCTAACCTGCAATACCAATGTTTCAGAATTATTACTATTCCAAATTTTGTACTGTCCTGGACCTGAAACCAGACCAATCCAGCTACTATGCTTTGAAACCATGACTTCAGTTACAAACTTTGCAGTCAACTCCTTCTAGTAGTACTAGTACTCTAGCAGTTCAGGCTAAAATCCTTGCATTAATCAAAATATAGTGTGTGAATTATGTTGGTACCAAGTTTAGAATACATTTTCCTTTTGCAAAAGGATAGAACACCACTAGACTAAATTTTACTTCCTAGTGTCAGTAAAGTCCTCAAGGTGCAGTATTATGTTCCTGATCTGCTCTCTTCATCTCTTCAATCAAAGAAACAATCCTTTCTCCACACTGACAAGGTATCATTAAAAAAAAAGAAAAATCAAACAAAAACAAATACCTAAACAAAAAACTCTTTAGGGCTTCAAATAGTATCAAATGAAAATAGGAAGGTAAATATGCCATGCAAAAAGATACTAAAGATGAACGGATATTAACATCCTAACAGTAAAAAGCTCAGACAACTGAATATTTCACATGGGTTATGACTTTCATCTTTACACCTTGATTTACATCAGGAGCTGTCATAACCTTGGAGGCATTTATTGCTCAGACTTATTTGTATTTTAAAATACATGAGTATAGCAAAGATTTGTCTGCGTTTGCAATTGCTAAATTCTGAAATGGATGTTTCTTTAAGTTTTATCAACATAACAGAGTATGTGTCTATCCACAAAAAGATAATCAGGGTGTACATATATAGCAAGAGAAATGTGTCTTTCAAGAAAAATGATGAGATTTAATATATCATAGAAGTCATAGGGGACTTATGCAATATATGAGAAGCTCATTGTAATTATTTTACATACAGCAATGAAATTTTTCATTCTCCAAAATAGCTCCAAGCATTTTTAAAATTAAAAAAAAACTTAAATAAGAAGTGTATTGTGCCCAACTTATTCTCCAGTATCAATGCATGCCTAAAACACCTTTTGTGTGTGCTGAGAGGAGCCATTTCCTTCTCTCTTCCAAAATTTGCCTATTGTACTAGAGTTGGTACAAAGATTCTTTCTGGCACTGTAAATAAGATGAGTCATTTATTTAAATACAGTTGAGGTTGGAGCTTCAAAATAATTATCTACAGTACTTCAGATGATAATTTGGGAATGCAAATCATCATTTGGAAAATGGAGGCATAAATTACAGACTTTTGTCCAAAGCAGACAAAGAACTTCTCTTGAGGTCTGCTATATTCCAAATGAGCACCAGCCATAACAGTGTGATGATATTTGCAGTAAATGGAGATCCCCTCCCTCCCTTTTTTTTGTTTTCTCCACAGAATCAATCCAGAATTATCTATCTCTTCTGTGATGTCAAAGGATAAAAACCCTCAAATCTCCTCAGCTTTCCTTAGAAGCTCTATGAGCCCTAATAGTCTTCTGACACAGTGTTTTGTCTTCTTTAGAAAGAATGTAAGAGCACATAAAGGTTATGACTCTGTTGTCAAAAGCCCTAAGGATGGAGAAAAATGTGCCATACCAGCAGTCCTTGGTCTGAGCGCACAGTAGTTTAATTTCTGTTCTAGAAATCATTTTGTCTGCTGACATAGCACCAGTGATGCATGTTTGACAGCTACAGTTTGGTCCATAAATGAGTAGTATTTTCCATCTACCTCTAACTTTTCACAGGAGCTTGCATAACTACAGGAAAAGTAGTATTGGACCCAAATTACATTTGATGATAAGTGACATGTTCTAATATAACTACAAAGCAATGAGAAAACACGAAGAAGTTTAGCATGCAAGAGCTGATGCTTGTTAAAAATGACAACTTCTATGGCATTCAGAATGAGGACTATGAGGAATATTTGTACTTCATGGTAGAGAAATTAACACTGAAATGATAGTCAGAGCCTGCAAAAGTGACAAACACCAGACCCTTCAGGTTTTGCAGTTAAGCAGACTACTATGGCTTTTTTTAGTTTACATTTTAGCAGAAATCTACCCAAAACTCATAAGCTAGATAATCTGTCAGACCTTTAGCTGGATCATATAGTAACCCTTTATTCTCTTTTACATCATTATTATTTTTTCTAATATCTTGTGTTTTATTCCTTGGAATCTATTCAGAAGAGTGCAGCAGGAGTTGAACAAGTTGTAGGTTTACGTAAATTTTATTGTTTTTGAACTGTCTTCTCAAGTAGTTTTCTCCCCAAGGAATTCACAGTGCCTGTTTGACAAGTACTGGGATAGATAACACTCAAGTACTGCAATCCCACTCTTCTTTAGGGTTGATATCCCCAGATATAACAGCTCCATCAGACACTACATATACTTCCAGAACTAAAGGGCATTAAATTGTCACAAATAAAATGCTTATGGACTTCTTTATAATGTTAGTGATATGAAAAAAAATTTGCTGATTGGAAATATATTTTTAATCTTAAATCAGGACATTTGTTGGTTTTCAAAAAGTTCTCACAGCATTCACCAGACCAGCCTTCTCAGTGTAGAAAGCGCACGTTTGGTCACTCAAGATTTCTCCTTCATAAACTCCTTTCACCTGAAGAAGTTCTGTTGATATGCACAGAGGAGTAAATTCATCCTCCAGAGAGAAATTAATGACTTCTCCTTTTGCTTTGTTTCTCGCTGTCCGTAAGTATGGCAGCAAATGATATTGGCTTGAGTGAACAACTGCATTGAAATAAAGTGTCTCAGAATGTGGCCAAAGGCTCAGCTTCTGGTGAACCTGAAATGTTGGCAAGGCCAACACGTGGACAACACACAGGTTCAAGCATTATTCACTGCTGTTTTGAAAGTTTTAGGAAACAAATGCAAGGATGTGTCAAAGTGACTTAAATTCTTATGTGGAATACCATTGTTCTTGTCTAATCTGCTTTGAAGATCTTTATCTGGTGGAAATCATAGTTCTGTGAGTTATACTGTATTTTTTTCTTATGTTCTAATTACAATTTAGTTTAAATTACAACACAACAATTTGCTGGCAAACACATTATTTTCTTCACGTTGTCCCATGAAATTTTTCCTGTTACCATTCCAATTTTATCCACCCACCAAACACTGCTCAAGTATTTTTCCTGACAGCATGTACTTTAGAAAATACAATAAACACATTGTAATAGTCTAGAATTAACATTAGTACTGTCAATCAGTTATATCTGTGAATTGCTGCAGTGAATTACATTTGAAAGTATCTTCTATGTAGATAAAGAGGACACAAGTGAGATTTTTTTCATCACAAGATTCATAGAAGCTCTCAGACTGGATTTTGGTAGTATTTGATTCAAATATTCTGACAGAAAAGAATTATTATATATTATTATGCATCTAAATATCAATACTTGAAAATCTTATTTACTGAAATAGACCTTAAACATCAATGATGCAAAGCAAACATGTAGAAAAATGATAGTCTGACTGCTAATCATTTGAAATGTGTATTCTCTCCACTTAATGAGCTTGATCAAGGACCGATCATCTGAATTCAGCATTAATTTAAAATGGATGGAGGAAATGATGAAGCAAACTCTGAAAAGTTAATAGGTTTTCATATGCTTTACTGAGAACAGGATGTGAAGGTGGAAACAAACAGCATGCACACCCTCTCAGAGTGCCTGAGCTTTCAGAAGTACAAGAAAAAAGTAAATTATTCTGCTGGATTAACTTAATATCCTAATTCACAAATTTAATGTTGGTCAACAATAGAAGTATTAATAGTCTTATTTTGAATGAAGCTATTTTTTGAGTAGGACTATAACTCTGACATGGGATCAAGGCTGGGATGAAAGAAAGTTCAAGGGAACTAGTCACAAATAGCAGGGAGAAAAATAATGGTATCCTATAGAGATCCACTTATGAGAGAATTTGTGGACACATGTTCTAGTAGTACATGTGATGAAGTGACAGAAAAGAAAAAAATCAAAAGGGCAGTGTACAGTGCAGATACAGTTTCTTTCAAACGTACATGCAGCACACCTTCGGCATATCAGAATTATATATACACAGGACATTGTTCACAATAAATCCACATCACTGAAAACAACCCACAAAGTATCCTGTTCCCTTCTTCACCTACTGCCTGAATGTGCTTTTTATTCTTCTTTTTCATAGATTTAAACATAGTATCTATAACATGAGAAATCATACTTCTTTACTTCTTTTGTAATTTTTCCAAAAGCATATTGACACAAAACAACTGTACAGATACAGAGAGCAAGTGCAAAAGCGCTAACATACTTCTGACCTATTTTCAGACTTCCATTCTTCCCCTTCATTATTCTTTTATATAGATTTCTAGAATTTCCAATCCAGTGTTTCCTCAAAGAGTCTAAAATCCAAGAACTTTGATTATTCTTACTTTTTCCTAGACCTTCTCCATCTGCTTCTTTTATGCCTGAAAGTACAGTGCCAAGGATAGAGTATGGTAGCAGAAGCCTCACAAGCGGTAAGAGAACAAAAAGGATTATTTGATATAGCTTGCAACAGCTCTGATCTACTTTGTCTATTTTATCCCTCTATGCCTGTTATTTGGAGAGCTTTTTTGTTTTTGTTGTTTGGGTTGTAGTTTTTTAATGTAAAACTTAATTCAATCTTCTATTACCTTACTCAGTCATAATAGGGATTTGATGACAAACTCAAGAAAAAAAAAGTTCCTAAAATGTAATCTAATCCAATCGCTCTCAAACCAGATTACGTAATCAAATTTTACCAAAACAAACCACACAAAACCAACATCTTGTTGCAGGAAAACCAAAACAGATCAAAAACCAAACAAGTATGGGAAGCTAATTTCATATTGGTGTTTTTTATTTCATTTTTAAAAGTGGGGAAAAAAAAAGAAAAGGAAAATTTCTGGGGAAACAAAGTGGAATTCCATCTCTCTGGTGTGGAAGAGTCTGCTCTATCTCTTCAATTTAATGGTACTAAATCCAGATTACCTTTTTATTCTTCTATGCCTGTTTACTCAGTATCAAATGCAAGTGTATTTAGAAACTAAGTAATCACTTATTAAGGTTATATTCAAAGCAATTAAAAATATAGATGTTCCATAATATCAGCTAGACTTTGTAAAGTTCTGTAGAGTTCCTTATTCTTGTGGAGTTGGTGTATCACATCATATTGTCTTCAGTAATTTTGGTGATATAGATGACAGCAGTTATTTTACAAGACTGGCAAGACCTAAGTTCAAAGTGCTAATGACACTATTGGGGCACAGGAAAAGGAAAATGTGTCTCTCTTGACAGTATGCCTTTCAACCTATATGTTGAGTATTTTCTATTTTTTTTATTTTAACTTTTTTTTTTTGTTGTAAATCATAAGAGGCAGAATCAAGCCAGCAGCAAAGATATTATATATGTTAAATTATGGAAATTTGTTTTCATAAAACAAGGTGCCTTAGGTACAGAAAGAACAAATTAAAACACAAAAAGAGAAGCAAGGACATTGTACTCTTTTGGAAGTTACTTCAGTCCTATAATACTGACCTTGTTGCTATGTCAAAGAACAGTTAATGAGAGATCTCAATGTCATCAAAATGAAGACTTGACTTCAGGTTTTGGTTTTTTGTCTCCCTCCACCCCTCCTCCCCCCAAATGGAAAAAGCAACACATTGGCTATACAACTAATCACACATAGATCCATTTTCCTCCTTCACAAGAGCAACCATCCAACTCACTGAATTACCTAGGTGAAGTGACAAGATAACCAGTACCTGCATTTACCACTGACCTTCAGATGATCCCTTGCCATGTTTCCAGAATACTTATGTGTCTTTGGGGAAATACCCCATTTCCCACAGTCTGTAGCTTTGAAGGTCTGCAGGGTTTTTTTTATAATTCTTTTTTTTTTTTTTAATTCCTCCTGTGGTTTTCCCTATGAACAAAGAGCTTCTGCCAAGGACAACTACCTGATTCAGAAACAGAGCACCTAATGATCTAACCAAAACTCCAAAGGGAAGAGTTGTAACAATCCAAGTGGACAAGGTATCGCTAAAAGACACTTAAAGATCTTGTTTTGTTGGTTTTAGCTTTTCAGTTGTCTTTTGTTTGCTTTTTGACAGGAATACATGAGAGAGACTGCCTCACATCAGGTAAAAGCCTGAATGCTAATGCCAGTGAAGATAGGTAATGACTTTGTCTACTGCAGTAATAACTTTGTAGCCAACCAACTCTTCTGGAAGCAACATTTCATCCATTCTCAATCATCCATTGTCTGTGCACATGATTTCATTAATATTTCATACTTGTCTTTTTGATAAAATATTAAAAATGCATCTGAATGTGTATAGAAACGTCATGGCAATAATAAAAAAAAAAATCATTTTACTGCAGTTAGAGATCCCAGTTTTACACGGCTAATAACTTTACTACATCTTGTCAGAAAAGCCTCATTGTAATGTCATTTGATTGTTGATACATCCTATAATTAAGCTTTGAAGATAGCCTGACATATTTGACAGTATATATGACTCAAAACTTGGAAAATTTTTCATAATTTGAATCATAACCAACAAAGGAATTCTAACAAAGAAAATAGTAGCTGTACCTTTTTTACACTTTGACAATTAAAAGGTATCAAGAAATCACAAAAGTTCTTTTCCAATTTTAAAAAATTGATACTAGGATGAGTAAAAATGTAGCAGTGATTGTTAACATATGTAATGCACACAATGTTCTCTATATGTAGTTCACAGGTTAATCTGTGCTCTAAGTCCCCTGGAAGCAGGAAATTAAGAGAAATAGTTCTATTCAAGAAATCAAAGTATCACTCACATTGTGCTATGATTTCACAGTACTGAAACACCCACAACTCAGCCTTTGTATTATTAACATGGAATACAGAAATAATATAATTTGCATGGAACTTCTCTCATGTTCACTCACTGTTTTTGCTATGTATCAATAATTGTTAATATAGCCTAAATTAATTTTGTTTGGCAAAGGTAGATGAAAAAAAAAAATGCAGCATTTTTAATTTTCATAGTAGTAGCATGAAAATTGTCTAACACCAAGACTTACTTAAAATCTAGAACCTTTAGGGAAAAGTTCTATGTAATTGCCTCCATGTTTTAGTTTTAATCCTCTTAAATGTTTAATATTTTCTCCTGAAGACTGAATTTTCAGATTTTCAAATGACTTTTTTAATCACTCTTAAACAGAAGTAATCCTTGTACCATTATACCAAACACCTGAGTCTTTGTTCTGATTAGATGACTACTGGACTCTCTAAGTAATTTGACAGCTAAAAACAGGCAAGCAGGAATAACAAGATTCAGAAGAATTTAGCTGATCTCTGTGAGTAACCTATGCCTTCCCTGGGGAAGGAGACAGGGTTAGAGAGTAAAGTATGATTAAATGAATACCTCAATACTGAATAAAATACGAAGCATTAACGGGCACCATCATGTTAAGGAGTTTATCAAAGCAGCCAGTAGCTCAAATTCATTCACAGCTCCATGTGGTAGAGCTGATATAACCAGTTAACAACTTATTACCATGGGTCTAGAGTAACAGCATTATCCTTCTTTTCACCAGCTTGTACCTAATTGGCAACATAATGCAAAGACAAAATCAGATACAATCAGTAGTATTGTTTCCTGTTCTTGCATCAAAACGCAAAAGAAATATGTCTATTTCAAACAGCAGCAGGTACAGACCAAGCACTTTTCAGGAGCTGTTGAGTTCATTCAGCCAACTGGTCAGTACTTTGTACACAAGGATAACAAATGATAACCTTATGTGAAGTACAGAAAGGATGCTCTACTTCTATTTCCCTCCTCTATCCTATCTTCTCTTGAAGTCACTGCCTATGCATTTTATATAAAGGTGAAAAAAAAACAGTTCAGTATTCATAAAGAACGGGAAAGAACTCATGCCACTTAGCTAAGTAGAACAGGAATTACTTCAAAACCGTCTACTAAAAATAAATAAATCATATAGTACAAGTATAGATCACAACAATGTTCTGTTTGTCACAGATATTAAAATGTGTCACAAGAATGATGACATGGAAGAGCGCATATTGATCAGCAGACAGATTTATTAGCTGTCTAAAACCAAAATCCAAATGACAAAAAAAACCTCCCAAACAAACCAAAGTCAATCGCAAAACCCTACCAAAACCCAAACTGAAACCACATTGTTACTGACAAAGAAAGTCACAAAAAGCTTCTTTCCCAGAGATTTAAATAGAGATGGTATTTAACAATGAAAACAACTTCTTTAATTTTCAGAAGAAACAAGTTTTGCAATATTTGCTATAATATTTAACAAATGAGGAAGTACTATTAAAAAAAAAAAAAAAGGATTTGAAGAGACTTTCTCATATTTTAGATCTGTTTCTCAGATCCCCATAGAGCAACATTCCTCAGTCTGGAAGGTCACAACTACGAATAAATCAAGACTGTCAACAACTAGAGCATCAAGCTGATAAAAGAAATAAAGCAATTTATAGAGCTATCCTTCTCACAACAAGCCTTTGTCAGGCTGTCATCTATCTAACTTCAAACACTTCTATGTATAACATCATTTTACTTTGCTTTTTTTCTGACTTTACCTATTTGTGTCCATTATGAACTCTCCAGTTACCAAAAAAAATGTTTGGGGCATCATGTTGGTTACCTATGCATTTTATGACCATTTCAACACTAACTTTGGCAAAAAAATAAATTTATTATGACTTTGCAATTGATACAGGTTTACATAGTTGTTAGATGCTATAAAATGTTTATAACTGAAATTTTGTTTCCACCCATCCTCAGAGGGAGCTTGTCAGAAAAAATATCTGGCTGTGAACAATGTCAATAAATCAAGAATTCTTACTATTTTTTCCACCTTATGCATTAGCCTAGCATAGATGTTCTTGGTTTCTCAGCTTCTAACACTTGCCTTCCTCCTATGTGTCATTATTTCAAAAGATGAGTTTAGGTTTTAATAAAAAATTAAATTTCTTTTACTAAAATTACGCATTTGAAAATAAAATGCCCACTACTTCCATAAATAAAAAGCAATGATATTACATGAAATTTACTGAACAAAATAATTCTACACTGACTTTTCTAGTGGCTTTTCCCGATGTTCTCTTAAATTTTTTCACTGAGTATTATATAGAGCTTTATGATAAAATCACACCACCTATTGTTGCACATTCTCATTAAAGCAGTTATCCAAGGTAGTTGACAAAGTGAGTTTTCAGGATTTAGATTTAGGTGAACCTCCACTCTGGTGGCTATATGAAACATACCCAATTCTCAGCAGTTTCTCAGTCCTTCATTGCTGAGAAGTAACAAAGTCAAGATTCTGCATAGGTGATTTTCTTTTAATTTTCTAAGTTGAGTTCTGCTGAAAGTAGATACAGCTTTGTTAAAGTTAATGAATTTATACTTGTATTGATGATAAATGCAGTAGCATTTGTTATCCTGGGGTCTAATTCTTTCCTTGCAGTACTATTTTACTAGATCTTAAGAGGTGACATTTTTAAGACTTTCAGATAGGATAACTGAAAATCCATTAGAAATCCCTTTAAATTATGCTCCCTGTAATTTGTCTTTTTTTTTTTTAAATTAAATTTTAAAGCAATAAGCATTTATGAAGTGGTTTGCAAAATTTTAGATTAGTTTGACTTCTAAATTCATGCTATCAATAAGTGGTCCTTGTAGGTGTAATTAACTTCTAGAGACCATTGGAGAAAACCACTTTTGAATTTAACATGGTTGGATTTAATTGTTTAAAAGAAAAGTAAATGACATTTTTTTTGCACTGCTTTAGATGCCTATGTGAAAAAGGAAACTATTTTATGTTTGACCATTCATTTATTTCAGTAAGTTAAACTTAAAAAACCCAAACAAGAACCAAAAAAGCAAAACACCGAAAATAATAAACACCAACCCCAACTCTCCTAATATTTCATTAAAACTTCCTCCAGTCTCAACTTTTATTTAATAAAGCTGTATTTGAATACTAATGTAAATTTGCCCTTGAGGACATGCAAAGAGGATATGTAAGGAAAAGTTATTATCCATCTGTAGTTCTAAGGTACAAGAACAGGAAAGTAATTTAGGTTGAGCCACAAATCTGAGATATCCACACAGACACGGGGAGTAAACCTTTAAAGCAAAATGCCTGTTACCATAAGTATCTTACAGGGACCAAACCACTCACTGGGACCTGGAAACCAGCAAGGGTACAGAAATACCACAGAAGAAACGGATACCAAGTGTCTATTGACCTACTTGTATGTTATCTGTCGAAAAATGATTTTAAAATAAGACTTGACTGGGTAAAGAGAGAAATGCATTAGTTGCATTTAGATTATTATATAAAATATGTTTGTAAAAATAAGGCATGATATAAAACATGACTGAATTTCACTTCATACTTGCCAAAGCATGAGTAAGAGATAACAGCAGATGTTTTGCTTGCACAGAGGAGCTGTTTCTAGTTAGTCAATTGTTACTCAGGTTTTGTCTGCTATCAGAAGCTAGTACCTGATAACACCTGCAGTTCTCAAAGATAGACATTTTTGACAGAAGAACTGTAAAGTCATTTGCTAAGCAAGGTAGCATGTTTTGGCAGGAGTGGAGTCTGCCTTATGACCTGAGATAAGGTTCAGACCTTCAGACACCAGAAGCTCTGAAAAAGTGAATGATCCAAAGGTCCAAACAAGATGAACATCAGGCAAGACATTTTTTAGACCTGATCTTGGGGAAAAGTAGGTAAGCATAGTTTTCTTTCTAACTTCTTTAGAGATTTGTCACTGGGCTGTCTCACTCTGCTATTGCAGAGATTGAAGGTGATATATATTCTTAACCTGACTTGACCTAAGCAGGGCTTCACAGTGCTTAGCACTGAGAGTTCCCCTACATAAAAGCAGGGCAGATCTATGAACTTGTTAACTGCCCAGGAACTCCCACTATTTTCTAGATTGTGAGCCTGCATCACGAGGATTTGCAGAGTGAAAAATTTTGGTTTGGTGGCTTGGGACAGTCAGGAAAATTCAGACATACATAGGGCAGTCAGAAGCATGTCTGAATTTTGATAGCCTTGAGGGACTATGATACACAAGACCAAAAAAAAAAAAAAATACTGGGGAAAAAAAGTCTTGTAAAATTTTGTTGACTGTAAAGTTTTTTTTTCCTCACCAAATATTGTATTATTAATGGATGATAACAAGAGAATTCCCCCTGTAGAACAGCTAGGGACTGTAGCTAGGAATCAAAGGAGGACATATTCAAAATGAATGATACCAGCAGCACTAGAGCACCATGTCTCTGCATTTTATTGGCTTCACAAACTTTCATTTCAACATTTGAGTCCTTCACTTTTGAATTTTGATGTACTTCTTAAATACACTTGTCTGGAATATTTTTTCTTTGGAATACCTTAGGCTTATTAACTGAATAAGTTGCAGGCAATCTGCTTGTGAAAATTAAAAGACAGCAGTATTTTTCCTTTAGTAGGTAAAGAGTCTTATCACCACTTGTTGAGTGGGTTTTGTGTTTTGGGCAACCTTGGCAAATGATGCCAAACTATTTGCTGCCCTGCTGAGGCAAAAGGATACTTATACTCCCCTACCATATTTGCCTTTATTGAGAATGGTTCCAAGAGTGGATAAAAGTAATTAAAAATACTGGTTCACTTTATGCATCTTAGTGTTGGAACAGATATTCTCCAGCCTCCAACTAAGTGCGGCGTGCAAACAGACGTTCTGTAGTAACTTGTAGATGTCAAAGAATTGAGACATCATTTCACGGTAGAAATTATGATTCTTTAAATAATTTCCACTTTACATTAAAAAAACTCAGTTAATGGATGCTCCTTCTTGAACACGTTTTATCAGAAATATTGGAAATGATGGTAAGGAATTAAATTATTATCTCCAGGATAGTTTTGCTGAATGTGCTATAGGGTATAAGGCTTTATAGGGTTATAACTCACTTCAGAGTAGTCTTTCAGATGCAGTTAATTATTAATCAGACTATTAACAACAGAGCTGGATTATCATTAAAAGAGAAGGTAAAGAAGGAAGAGCTAATTTATGAAGAACCATTAATTGCAAATTACTTTCCCATATATTCCTCCCATTTTAGAATTAATACAGCTTGATCACATAACTAAAAAAATAATAAAATGTGGTATATTTGTGTGCACTTTTCTATGGAACATGTAACATTAAAGAATTGTGCACTCTCTAACCTGATCATCCAGATATTACTATGTTCTGCAAGAGCTATATAAATATCCTATCAAGTATAGCTGAGTCATACAATAAAAATGGAATTGTATTACTCTGAAAATTACTGGTAGTCACAGTGTAGATTTTAATGCATATTTTAGAAACAACAATCCTTTTAACAGTTTTAAGATATGATCTTGTTACATATTTTATTTGATAATAAAACAACTACTGAGCTTTTAATACCATACTACAGAGCTTATGTAGCTTTATCAGGAGTGAAAGACATTAGGATACTGTACAGAAAGATTTAATGTACTAATCTGAATTAAACAATTAAAACACTTTATAAATAATTCATGGAACATCTGTTTAGTTGAGATGTTTAATAGGGTTTCAGAAACTGAACGTCTTTTGACATGGGATTACTCCAAGCTTAAGAAGACACTAACAGTTACTTAAATTTACAAAATAGAAGGGCTTGTATGAGTTGCTATGTTTATCCTTTTTTTCCCCATTAATCTTCTATATATCTGATTGGAAGAGTGCATTGCTTATAAAACATTTCTGTCAAGCCACTACTAGCATACCAATAGGCTTCTCTAATATGTATATTTTCAAATAGGGACAGGATGACCTTACAACATGACTCCACAAGATGACCTCACATAAAACGTAATTAGTAATAACACGCAGATCTTCACATATTAGAGGAATCATGCACTTCCTTTCTCTTACCACATACTACAACAAATAAAAATATTTTGAAACACATTTTAAGAATGTGATTATTACCAGTTAAGGTATGCAATTTCTATGCACCTGTCTTCTCTATCTCCTCCCTCCAGAAACTAAGCTTTTTCCTTACAAATTTCTTCTAGCAGCTAGTAAGTTTTGGCCAGTGAAAAAAATACAAGACCTTTTAGGTTTGTAGAATGCTTTTATCCCTATGTAAGATGATAATGAGGCCCAAGGAAAACTCACTGACACCAAAATGTCTGTGTGGATGTTATAAACCTTCCTAGCTTGTATTTTATTAAAACATACAGATTCATGTGAAACAGGTAGTATTTAGCAAAAACAAAACCAAAAACCTCATTAAGTGAAAACAGGTATTGCAGTCATTTGTGTTTCAACAACTTGAACTTGGTTAGATATCAGAAGGAGTTTTTTTTCCTTAGAAAGTTATAGATGTACAAGATAAATTTTAGCTTTGAAGATATGCAATAGTTCATTTTTTTCAGACCAGTCTCTAATGAAAAAGTAGCCCTAGTAATACAGAAACTAACTAGTTCAGAGAGACAATAAGACATCATAAATGATGCAGACTTATTCTAAAAAGTACATTTCCTTTAAGTTTTAGCAGAGAACAAACCTTTCTATTTTTTTATAACTCCCTCTGAAGTCACACCAGTTCAAGAGAAAGGTTTACGCTGCTTCTCAGAGTAAGTGTATCTCTCTTCAGACTATCCTTCTTCAGAGAAGAGCCAATGAAGCTTGGTGCCAAACCCATTAACTTTATATGTAACTTGCTAATCAAAGAGACTAATTTAACAGCAGTATTGCATCATTTCTTTCCTTCCTAGTCAACAAATCAGATTACTAGAGCTTTCCCATTCATTGAGCCTTTCAATTCACATGCTCTGAGTATATGATATGCATACAAATGTTAATTGAAAACTTGTGTACACTAGTAGATACAGTGTTGAGTTAAACTTTAACATACCCAGATTATCTTCATTTGGATTTCACCAAACCTTTGAATTATTTAATCACAAATTCTCAAATCCAAATTTTTATTCAAATTTGCCTTACAAATCATACCTGATTTCAGCAGAGAGTGTTAAACCATACAATCATATACACAAAGGTGCTTGTTTGCCATATCACATTTGTAAAGTTCCATATTTGCAAAATTTCCTTCACAGACAAAAAGAAAATTAACATTTATGGTTCACTTACCTGTTTCAGGATAGAAATGAATAGTTGCAGTGAAGTTGTAGGTCACCAAAACCAGCATGAACACACCAAGCAAGTGCAAGTATCTTCTCAATATAAGAAAACCTCTGCCTAATTTCTCCCCCTCCCTTTTTGCCAGCTTTACTAGTAAGGACCCTCACGTGTGATGGAGGAAAAAGACAGGCAATTGTTCCCTTTGCCAGCTGGATTTACTAAAAAGGACTAAAGGTGTAATCAGCTATTTCCTGAAAATTGGAAACTGCTGAACGCCCATCTATGTCAGCTGTGGTCAATTTAAGGAGTTGTGGGGGCACAGAAGCGGGAACTAGTTCTGCAAATAGTGGACATAAGGGATTCATATCTCAGGCAGGGAAGTCAATGGCCCACAGGATTTTTCTGCAGAAACAGGAGCACTTTCACTGATTTCAGAACTATGTCTTTTCTCCAGTAATGAATTTATCCCAGACTACCTCAGTGCATCTGAGCCTTGGGAAACCATAAACAGGTTTTTTTTTTTTTTGACCATGTTGATAAATTGCTGTTTACATCTCCTACCTCCTTACATCCTGACTCATGGCTTTTCATGCCCACTTCAGTTGACTGGTGACACATTATGAGAGAGAGATTTTTTCCAACAGCCTCATTGTGTAACAACAGATCAGCTTTCTAACTCACCTGCAGCTTATATTACACAAGCAATTGTGCTGTGTTTCAATATCAACTCTTATCAGAACATAGCATAGTAGCAGTTGTTTTTTTTTATTATTTTTTTTTTTAATTCATGTTTGAAAGTCAAATATACAAAGCTTGTCTTTGAAAATATGAGACTTTTCTTTTTTCAGCTTGCATTGATCAGGCTGACCTCATGCCAAATTCTTCAGCTTCTCTCATTTTTAAGTAATATGCAATTTGTTATGAAAAAGACTCTCTGGCAAATGCTCCTTTTTAAAGTTTCTTCATTGTAAATTATCTAAAAATCTAAACCGTGTGAACTCATTCTTTCCTTACAACAGTCAGTATTAAAATAGATCCTTTTAATTTAATTTTTTTTTTACCTTGTAAGAAACTTTTAGTCTGATTGATATCTTATTCTAGTCTCCGACCAGCAGGAAAAAAGCCTCTCTTGCAGTTCTCAGAAGTCTGACATTTAATTCTTTCATTGCCTGGTTTCCCCTGACAAGCTGCTGAATGCACACAGCTCTGCCCTGGCCAAATAAAGGTAGTGTGTCTGCAATTACACTAAGTCAGAGAGCAGAAGGTCAGATACATTCTGAAGTTTAGTCATGAAATGACAGTGATGAATTATTAGTTATTGAAAAATGCCTATCACTAGCATGCACAAAGGTAATCCTGAGTTCAAATGACATCTTTGTTCATGTTCTGCTCTTGGAAGCTTGACTAAAAAACAGAATCTAATAAAAAAATCCTTCATGTAATTACTAGAATGCACTGGTGGGTGAGTGTATGCTAATTTATGGTTACATCTTTGATTCTCACAATTCTCAAATCACATGTTTAGAGAAAACACATTCAACAAATATCAGAAAAAAAATTTTGAGCAGTCACGTAGAAGAATTGTTGTTTTGTTGGCTTATAACTTATTCATAATATTATCTTCATCTGAATTTATTTCTATGACAGACCAGATTGCAAGCAATTAAATAATCCATTGCAGTTAATTCAGTTCATATGTACTTGACATTAATTATAGGGCTGAAATAATTATTATTGTTTATATATGCTGTGAATCTGCATCATGCAACCTGCAAAATCTCATACTATCAGTAACCAGAAATTAAGTTTGAACCATCCAGATTTCTGGTAGTCTCCAGATGTATCTGAAGGTGGTTCTAAAATAGCTTGATGCGTACAAAAGAGGCAGTGCAAGGACATGTGGAGATACAACCAATATTCTCCTTATACATGAACACTGGTAAGGAGATGCACCTGACTCTCAAGGACTGCCTGTCCAGTACCCCATTGGTGAAGATGTCTTGCTTTCAGTTCTACAACTGGCAAACCATCTGCTGTCTTGTATATCTTACTGACACATTGTTCTGGACAGGGACTAGCAATCAGACTCCTATGAAATAATTTTTCCATCTTGATCACTGCCTAACCCGTTAGATATTGGGTAAACTTTGATGAGAGGTTGAAATTAAATCAAAAATAAGGAAAATTATAAAAAAAAAAAAAAAGGCAACCCATAACTTCTATTAAGAGAGCATCATCTATCAAATGCACAAGATTGAGGGAGTATATTTTTACCTCACCAACTATTGTTTTTTCAGATAATTCCTGACCACGAGTTGGGAATTTGCATGGACTGATGTGACCATTCTCAACAGTCAGTTTTGGAAGGTGACAGAGTTGGGTGGATGTGACAAAATAGTGCCAGCTTGTCCCTGGTCTAGAAAATGTTCCTGGCATGTATATACAGTCACTGTATCCAGTGCAACAACCATTTTCTTGTCAGCCTTTTCTATTTATGTAAATTGAAATATATAGCACATATGCTCTGAGCCTATGGCTCTCCTAGCTTTCTTCTACATGTACATTAAGGTATTGGCTATAAATATAAATATAACCCCATGCACAGCTGGTAACATGAGGTGTTCAGAGACTGCATCTAATGATATGAGTTACAAAAGCTGGCTGAAATTGGCTGAGGTCTTGACTGCAGCCTCAGGGTTAGCATACATAATAACCCTGTGATTTCATTGAGGTCTGTTCCTCAGCTGTGTAGCAGATGAAAAGTAGACTTTTCATAGTGACAGTGGAGCTAGAAACTGCTTTGTGTTTATCAGTTAGAATTGCTCAATTACTTTGAGAGTTATTTTCAGAAAATTAAGGTTCTTCCACAGGAAACAGCATTCATAACACTATCATCAAAATTTACCTACTGTCAGCTTCATCCCAACACACTCATGTGACTCAGCATTCTGCTGAGAGATGCTCAAACACTTTACCAGAAATTTTCCATGGATGTCTCTCATTTAAATTCAAAAAATGGTCAACTATTATTTTATTCCTGTGGGCTCATGGGCTCAGATGTCATGGTAATATAGTTGCAGCAATTTTAGGTCTTATAAATGTAATTGATTTCAAAGCTCGCACAATCCACATTCTAGGACCAAATATTGCCAACAGGAGACTTTTAAACTGAAATAATCTAAGATTATATCTTCTTTTCCTTTATAGTTAAATCACAACAGAAAGGGCCTACATTTATCTTATTTCCTAACCTATAGCAGTAAAATTAAATAGGGTAGCTTAGTAAGAAGGTCAAGGAGTATATACAAAGTTTATTTTACTTTTAGAATTGAGGAAAAAAAGATTTCTACACAATACTCTGCTGTCATCGGTTGAAAGTGGTTGTATCAAAACCATATAAGAGCACTTTTGCAGATACCTTTTTATGCAGTGTTTACATAATAAAATATAAACATTGTAATACAGAATCACAGAGTACTGCTGAGTTGGAAGGAACCCACAAGGATCATTGAGTCAAACCCTTAGCCCTGCACAGGACTATCCCAAAGAGTCACATCACGTGTGTGAGAGTGTCATCTAAACACTTCTTTGTCAGGCTTGGTGCTGTGACCACTTCCCTGGCAAGCCTGTTACGGTGACCAACCCTCTGGCTGAAGAATCTTTTCCTAATATACAACCTAAACCTCTCCTAACACAACTTCAGGCCATTTCCTTGGGTCCTGTCAGTGGTCACCACAGAGAAGAGATCAGTGCCTGCCCCTCCTCTTCCCCTCACAAGGAAGTTGTAACTACAATGAGCTCTCCCCTCAGTCTCCTCTAGGCTGTAGTTCTTAATTGCGTTGAACAAGCTATTTTAGTTTTCTTACATAACTAAAATACAAACCTCTAATTCTGTCAACATTATAAAATATCTTTAATGAAGCTTAATATTGGACACATGATAATCAGGTGAAGCAGAGATATGGAACACCATTTAAAATGACAAAAATATTTATAAGTGGGACTTAATATTTTTTTTTTTCACTGTGATTTTCACAGTTTAGCAAGGATTTTAAGTGCATCCAAAAGAAAAATGCAGAAAAGCATCCACACACAATAGTGATACAGTTCAGTAAACTGAGATCCTACACTAGTCTTTCCAGCCTATACATGTTTGGTTTGTTCATGGTTTTTATATACTACTGAAAGTCATGTCCTGTTTGAAAAGGATGTTCCTGAGCAGTGAAGGAGGAAGTTTTCTGTTTTTCTAGTTTGACTGTGACAAGGCAGGAAAAAAGAGTCCAGGCTTGAAGATTCGAGAAAAGATTTTCTTTAAAAGTTGATCAGAGGTGGAGAAATGAGTGCAAGGTGGAGTGACTGTGAGCAAGTGGACATCTTGCCTTTCACAAGAACAGATCCCTAACCCAGCAATAACAGTGAGGAAATTTTTCTGAGAACTCAGAAGAAATTAAACAAATCCAGGAATGCACCGAAACTTCGAGGGCACACTGGTCAGAGGAAAAACTTTTTACAAACTGTCTAGAACATCACTGTCTTTCAGTAGACCTGTTTTCTGCTTTCAGGGCTACTTTATTTGTGTTTGTTTTCTAGTAAAACCTAGCTTGGAAAGTCTGATGTGCTCACTTTTAAAAAAGGTGATGCAGTCTCTTTGAAGCTCTGACCAACACAGGCAACAAAGACTAAAAATAAACCAGTGTCTAAAACTGAGTTAGATGCCTCTAGTTACCTCTAGAAAGAGTGTTAATTACAATTTTTATTTGAACAGCATCAGTAGCTTCAATCTAAATTTATTTTTATTTGTCTGCCGTAAAAGACTTTGGTATGATGAGTTTCTCCTGTTTGATGGAGATCACGAAGCCACTAGCCTTGTTAGCATTTCATAGATAAAAAGATGTCCTGAATCTCTGTTCAGTTACTGTAGCTTGAGATTAATTCTCAACTTTCAAAAACTGGAAAATTATAGAAAAACAAATGCTATTGGGATTGCTGTAGTTGCTATGCCTGCCCTGGTTATACAGTATATATTTGTTTTATAATGCTATCAAGGTCTAGTTGTCTGAACAAACATCATAATCACTGCAAAAGCTAACAGAATAGGATAAAGCTATCATATGAAAATTTAAATGAACATATATATATATATAGGGCATTAAATGGAAGCTCAGTACAAGTCAGTCTGTGATATAGGTTGCAGCTGTCCTGAGGACCAGCTGTGCTGCATAGCCCAGCCCTGTATCCCACAGCAGTTGGAGAGGCTGAGCAGAGATCACTGTGCTTTCCAAACTTGACATTGAATAAATAAATCTGCCTGTGATGCCTGTCTTCTCTCAATCCCATTAAAGTCTACTCTATGAGGATCAAAGGCCCTCTAATATCCACTAAGAAAAGAAAACTTCACCAAAAAGATATTTTTATCACTTAGATGAAATAAAATCTTTAGAGTAACTGTTTTCAAAATATATGGAACTTTATTTTCAATTCTCTAAACAGAAATTCTGAACACTGTTTACAGACACCAAAAGAAAGGCTCATGATTTGTTTTACTGGAGTTGTTGAATATGTAAAATCAGCACAAAATTTTGATTCACTGGAGAATGTATTTGGAGGCAATGTCAGTTACCTGAAAAGGGGAAATTAAAAATAATTTAAAAATCTCAAAGCAACCAAACACCAAAAACCAAAATAAGCTTGAAAATCTAAATAGCCCTGCATGCTGGCTTAAAGACCATGTCCCTACAGAAAAAAGCATTCAGTATTCAGCAGTATTTTTTATTACCTTATCTACCAATTTTAATTAGAGAACAAAGAAATTCATATGTCTCTGCTTGCCTTATCCAGATTTCCAGCCACAGGGCAGCCTAAATGTGGACTACTCATATTTAGTTTATTTTTGTTTCTTGTGATAAGCAGTTGAGAAGTCTCTTGTGCTGGTCACTGATGGGAAGATCTTTAAGACCTAGTACTGTTGTTGCTGGGATTCCTCCTGCTATTTTCTATCCTTGTCTCCCACTCCTGTCTGCCTCCAGGGGGAAGAGGCATCTGCTCTGGGAGAGCAAAAAAAATTCAAAGAAGCAAATGACAGTTTTCTTCTCAGATCAATTCTCACAGGGTGAGGAAAGAAGGATACTTTGTGTCATTTCAGTGGCAGACAGCCAATCTAATCAAGCACATTATAGCAGAGATAGTTATAATTGAACACACAGAAATAAATAAGGTGAATATGTGCTTCTGCTTCACCAATGGAAGCTTAAATTTACAGCTATACCAAGGAATTAACAGAGAAGCAGGACACCTCCAAAAAACAACAGATATGAGTACTAGTCATGACCACACTGCTGTTATGTTTAAGTGCTGGACTTTTTCAAAGTCAATATTGAGGACCTTCAGACCAAATACAGTAATATTTCTACTCATCTTGATTATGTAGGGATGAATGGCACAGAAAAAGAAAACTACATAGTGCATCTAAAGCACTACAGCATCAGAAAGAATGGAAAATAAGTAACTCAAATCACCAGAGAAATTTTAATTTAAAATGTGATGTGTTAGGTAAGTTCACACTTCTATTCCAGCAAAATGGTGCATTTATGTCCCATCTTAAAAGCAATCACAGTGTCTTGCCACATTCATGTTAGTGTAGAGGAGCTTTCCTAAAAGGCTGGGCTTTACCAAATCAGTAATGTGCCTCCTTTTGACAGTATGGCTTCTTTCTTGTAGGGCTGACTCTGTTGCCATGTGAGGTGTAACCACAACACACCTGAGGTAGACGAGGCACCAACTACTTGGTCACCTGTAAAAAAAAAATAAAAAATAATTAGCTATAGCTGAACAAACTGAAATATCAACCCCGTTTTTTACTGTGGACCAGACAACGATACATGATTGCCAGGAATTCAGCATACATAGACTTAAATAGTGTTTTATACTTAAATAGTGTTTCTGTGTAAATATTAACACATTGTATTTTCTATTACTATAGTTGTGGAGGAAAAAAAATCTTTCAGAAGGGAGAAAATAATTGCAATACAAAAGTAATAGTCAAAATTCTTTCACTCTGCAGCAAACAGCTTTTTGTAGTGCAGTACCTCTGAACCACTGAAAATCTTACAACCTTGACAAGGATATTTCATTCCCCTAACAGATTTTGATCATTACAAAGTTCTTGAACATTTCTGAGGAAGTAAGGGTCTTCCTCATTCTTACCTAGACTGATTGTTTCAGATTCTTTTCTTAAAAAGTGGTATTGTTAGCATGAGCAAGAAATTGTGAAGCCATAAGATGCCTTCCAGCCTGTGTTTAGAATGCCACTTGTGTCACTTGAGTCTTTGAAGGACTAAACATAATATTTGCAACTATTTGTCCCACAGCAGAAAACTGCATTTCTAGTGACTTGGTAAAATAAAGGATTATAGAATTTTAGTGTTACTGAGGTGCCACCCAACTTCCTTCATGACTTAGCTGAGAATCATATTATAGTTAATGTGGGTCTAGCCCTAGAGTACTGTGTTTTTAGCCCTTGCTGGTGCACCTTGCACAATATAATCTTTGGTTTGGTCACAGCTGCATCACCTTCTGCTGTTTGTCAGATGCATTCAACTTTCATTGATGAATCAAGACAAAAATCCTTTCAAAAACGTTATCACAGTTTTCAACATTTTCCTGCAACCCACTCTTACAGAGAAGAGAGGGGACTTGGCAGCAAAGTGTAAAAGCTATTTCCCAAGAACATGCTGCTTCCTGGCACAGCTTTTTAAAATCTGTCTGCTCTGTAAAATAGTCAGTTTTAAAAAAAATCTATATTTGAAGCACATCTTCCTTCTCCACCCCACTCAGGTCCTAAAAATGTCTGGTTTAAGTCACTCATCTATGTAACTTATGTCATAGAGTATGCAACCTTGCACTGGAGAAATTAGTGTACAAAATGCAGTTCCATATTATAAATAGTATTACTTCTGGTAGAAAAATGTCATTGTTACAGGTAAAATTAGTGACTACCTTGAATTTCTGCAGTTGTGTGTGGTCTAAGATTTCCTTTTTGTTTGGAATCTTGAAGACTCCTCTTTTTTTCTTCTGTATCATGTCCATGCAACTACAACTACTGCAGAATCTTAGAGCTTTTATCCAGCTTTCATGTTTGCACTCATTTTTAACCTGACACCTTGAACTGTTAGCTGTCTTTTGAGATCCAGTGAGTTCCCACAGGACCATTCACTGATGAGTAAAAAGCTGAACTTGGATGTGACCTCTAGGCCTCTTCTTTATTTTCCAGCTTGTTAGCAGATTGTTCATGTGCAGTTGGATTCCAGCTATTGCTGTAGATTTATTTTGTGCTTTTCTCACCGTGTGGTACCTTTTTTTTTTTTTTTTAAAGGAAAATTAATTCTGTTCTAACAATACATAGGACATGAAAACCTTGCCTGGAAATCTGTGTGGAATACACATTCTACAGAAATGCTTGCAGAAGGGATAATGCCAGATCATACTTGTGAGAGAAGAAGAGAGAGGGAAAGATTTTCTAAACAGGTAAACTTGTGCTATTCTGATTTTTATATTGGTTGTATATATAAATATTTTTCTACTCCTAGGTAAATACTGTGACTCTTTTTTTTTTTTTTCTCTAATAAATACACATTAGTAGAGACAAGTCGGGGATTTTATTTTGGTCTGGGTTTAAATAAAATTGCAAAGGAAGCAAAAATGGATTTAATTTTGAGGGAGAAGGTAATATGTGTTGCTGTTATTCCCAGGTGACACATATACAGGTTGAATAAGAGAGGTTTTTTTCCCTCTCCCTGTGCTAAACTCAAAAGTTTTAAGAATCAGCAACTAAAATCCCAGCTCCTTATGGGATTATACTGTGCAGGTAACTTTGCCCTGAGGAGATCTGTGAGATGGTTGTAGCGCATGTACAGCATATTGTACCTTTCTCTCTTTTTTTTCTTCTGAGGCAAAAGTCAGCTCTGAAGGAAGAAGTAAGACTGGAACAAGAGTCACTTGTGCTCTTAAAGACAAGAGTTCTTTGAAGTTCAATTGTAATTCTTTCTACTTTTTTCCCTAGTAATTTCTTTGAACTCAGGCTACAAAGAAAAAATTTCTGAAATCAGATGTACTTCTCATCTCTGGGGAACTACAAGCTAGTCAGTCTTATTTCTATGCTTGGCAAGATCATGGATCAGATTCTCCTGGAAAATATACTAAAGTACATTGAAGATAACAAGGTGATTGGTGACAGCCAGTGTGGCTTCATTAAGGGAAAATCCTGTGACAAATTTAGTAACCTTTTACGATGCAGTTGCAGTGTTGGTGGACAAGGGCAGGGCAACTGACACCATCCACCCGAATTTGTGCAAAGCATTTGACACTGTTGCACATGACATCCCTGTCACTAAACTGGAGAGACAGGAATGTGACAGGTGAACCACTCCCTAGATAAAGGATTCTTGGTCATGAAGAGTTGCGCTCAATGTCCAAGTGGAGAGCAGTGACAAGTGACATTCCTCAGCGGTAGGTGCAGGGACCAGCACTTTTTAACATCTGTGTTGGTGATGTACAGTGGGACTGGGTGCATCCTCAGCGAGTCTTCCAATGACACCAGGCTGTGTGGTTTGGTTGACACACCAGAGGGAAGTGATGGCATCCAGAGAAACCTTGACACACCTGAGAGGTGGGCCCACGCAAACTTCATGAAGTTCAGCAAGGCCAACTGTCTGGCAAAATACAATGGGAAAATAATTCCGTAACCTATCATCAAGAGATATTCTTTCCAACTTTCAAGATGGTAAACTATACATTTTTTTCTTTTACCACTAAATGAAGTTTAATCAGTGGATCACATTTAGTTCCAGGCCTTTGCCAGGTTCCATGTGTACTCATATATGCCATCTAATCGGCAAGCAAAATCAGCTACAATCCCTCCCCTAGCAAACTACCCATGAAAGGTTCAATACCATAGCAAAAGTTAACTTATTTGGACATAAAGGAAGGGAATCTGAGCAGCAGAAAAAAACCCAAATATTTAGTGTATTCCCTGAACAATCTCTCACAAAGATCAAGCTTCCATAAAGCACAGATCATTATTTACAGCAACTCCACTGCTGCAAAATCCTCTGGGGAGGGTGTAAACTATCCAAACTCCTCCAGGTTGTCTAGATTCTCTAATTTAATTGCTATACACTATACACTAAAAATTCTTAATGCAATCCTTTTGCCTTCTTATGTGCCTCGAGAGGTCACAGGTTGGTTTTTTTTTTGTTTGGTTTTGGTTTTTTTTGTTTGTTTTTTTCTTTTAAGTTTAGTTTTTTAAATATTTCATGTGATTCTATGAAGACTGCATTAGTCCTTTAAATATGTGGGTTTTGTCAGGCTTGGTAGAGGCTTATTCAGCATCACTGTTTTTTAGTACCTTGAAAACTTCCAGGATCCCTTCCATTTTGGTAATACTCAAAAAAACTCTTGTCTATAACATTTAAGAATTTTATAGGCAATATAAAATAAATCAATCAGATTTTTAACTTCTATCTATGACAAGAGTGAACATTAAAAGAAAAAGACAAACTAGTTTAAATTAATATATATCATTAAAAGTGAGGTAGTACTTAAAAGAAAAATACATAAGCTTATAGTCATTTATCTTCAGAACTCTTAATATAAAGATTAAATATAATTTAGAAAAATTGAAATTATTAACAGAAAGCACAAAGGTAATAATAATGGTCACTTTCGACTTCTGGTTCTACTCATAGATGCAAGATTTCACTCTGAGAACATTGAAAACACATGTTTTGGTTGAATTACTTTTTGTCTGCATTATAGCTGAAAAGAAAAATGGAGAGGAATAGAGCAGGATGATACAAACTGAAGGAAAAAAAAAAAGATGGTTTCTATTTAGTCACTTTCAAACCAATGCAGCAAGTTTCTGACAGCTTTAATAGTCCTAAAACAAGTTTGTTTGTTTTTTTTCCTTTGCACATTTCTTTTAAGCTAGGCTGCCTTATGTAGTGCCACAAACCTCAGAGGAGATCATTCACCTGTCTTTCCTGTCAAATTACATTGCAGAGTCAACGGTAGCCAATGAAGTGTGATATTTCTTACTAGACTTTTAGTTCCCAATAAATTCTGGTCAATGGAGGATCTCCCATAATTCAAAATGTTTTAGACAATTTGGTATTTTAAAACTACAAAAAGAAGTAAAAAAATGAGAAGTTAATGTGATCATGTTCAGACAGATTGTTTATGCAATAAGCAAGAATATTTCAAGACTAGATGTAAAGAATAACTCAGTGAAAAGGAACTGAGAATTCATAAATGAATTTAGCAGATCTGCATCAGAAAAATACTTGACTGCTCTTGATTTCATGGCTCCTGAAAAGACTGGGGAAGTTCCTCTTATGGTTCTACTATTACTCCAGTGAAGCTGTTGGTGCTACCATATACCTTGTGGATATGATAATTTGACCTGAAATGGAACTAAAACTCAGGTTTTCTGTATTCAAAGAATACCAATGATATTTATAAAACATGCTCTATTAATTAAAAAAAAATTAATATCTACAATTTGCTGTATAATGTTGCAATTCTATTTTAGCAATAAGAAGTTTGTGGTATTTTACTGTTACAAGTAGGCTAATTTAAAATGCTTCATAAATATATAACAATTCTGTAGAGAACCTTTTCTGCAATGATTATGTTATAATTTGTGAACTGATAGCTGAGATAGGAAGCTAATCAATCATCTTAATGGAAGTGTGCAGTAGCAGAATACTAGGAGAAAATAATTTGATAGGATATTTGAAGAAATGTAGCCTTAAGCTAGTCCAATCAAACACACTGCAGCACAAATGAAGTTAAGGTTGAATTCACTTACCCATGCTGACTTTAGAGGGTCCTGTGGGTTTCAAAAGTAACAAGTCTGACAGGTCCAACCACTTCCTTTTTAGGACTTAGATTTGAGATTGTAGAGACTTCTTGTACTACATGTACGTACCATAACTTGTCTACTAATCTCTCCAATTTTGCTGGGATTGAAGTGAGGAGATAGCTTGCAATCACTAACCGTAGGATACACTATTGCATGAGAATATAGACAGTGCATCAAGGTAAGTAACTACATGTTGTATTAAACCTTGCATTTAGAATACACATACATTTTGTCTACTATCTCTTGTTTTGAGACCTCAGCTTCTTGAAGAAAAAGTTGTTTCAGCTGTTCTCTTTGCAAAATTCCCGGTTTGTGGAGCAGCAGGCTAGACAAGTAAGCAAAGAGATGAATGACAATTATCACTTAAAAATGAACAACAAACTTTAATAACCTGAAAATCTAAAAGATCAAAATATTTTCAGAGCCCTTCCAACATATTTGCCAATAGCAGTGAGAAGAAAGAAAGTAGAAGCCTGGGACAGGAAAATACGATTAACTCTGATTAGATGGGAATCCATTTGGGGGAGAACTCATCTGCTGATGATTGTTCATTAGAGGATAGTTGATTGGATTCAAACTAGCAAAATGCTCACTTTTAAAAAGATCTTCAGCAAGGGACTCCAGCTTCTTGTGGTTTGACTATATAGCAATTAATAAATAGTTGTTTTTTAGCTGATTTTTTAATCTTTTGTTCCTGTGTGGTACAGCACAACTTAAATTGCAGCTCCCCACAGTACAGTTTGCAGTGTACAACATGGGTTAGGATTAGATAAAAAAGAACATAAGAGAATTGTAATACATAACACATGTTTATGTGCCTGTATGTTGGAAGAATGTTTTTAATTTATTTATTAGCAAATGCTGGAAAAACTTGCAAGTTTTTTTCTCCAAAATACCGGCTAAGAGCATGAAATACACAATGGTAGTATTACAGTCATTGTAACTGCAATAGGATTTGATGTAAAGTAGTTGTCAGATTGGGAGTTCTACAGTGTAATAACTAATTTAGTTAGAAAATATGGGTTAATATGTCACAATTTATAAAGATAAAAAGTGAACATTGACAGAATAAAGAACAGATAGGAAAAGGTGATGTTTCAGAAAAAAGATTTTCCAGGTATTAGAGCAGAGAAGTCTAGAGAGGCATGCTGTCCTAGCTAGTGGCAGATTTTTTTAATAGCCAGAAAGAAAATTAAGGATTATGCTATTGTGAGGTGCTAGGTGAGGAAAGAATGCAAAATAATTTTCAAATTTTGACAAAGATGTTCCAGAATAGAAAGATGATGTTAAAAGCGGACAGAAACTCTTATCAGCCTAGCTAGTGTGAAAAGAAATAAAGTATTAATTATATATCACAGAATGACTTGGGTTAAAAGGGACCTTTAAAGATCATGCAGCCCAACTCCAAATAAGGACACTGCATTTCTAAAACACAGAAATATACAAATCAATAGAAGAGAGAGTTTGCAGCAGAAGCTCTGAGTCACATTCATAGGAAAAAAAATCTATTTCAACATCAACAGGAAGGGATGATTGCATACACACAGAAGCAGTAAATTATTTAAAAGATTTTTTTCCTGTTGCAAACTAAATACAGAACATGATCAGAAGTTTCATAATCATTTGATGTTATTTTATAAAGCAAGCATTTAAAAATCATCTCATCGATCTGGAAATATCCAACATAAAAACCCAAAAAGCTTCTGCATGGCCTGTCTTTAGATTTCTCAAAGGCGAGAGTAAAAACAACGTGGACCGCTGAAGGGTTTTATGCAAGGCTTTCTCTGTACAGCTGTGTAAGGATTGGCACTTCATTTGAAAGGGTGCCGCTTTCAGTAACATCTGTTAGTTTATTTCTGTCTCATCTGACTCATCCAGCCCCCTGGTAATAATGTTACTCCTGAACTAGACTTGTGCGATATCGCTGCACTGAAATTGAGCCAGTGCAGATTACACCCAAGAGCTGCCACAGGTACAGTACACATGGAGGTCCAGGAGAAGGGGAGCGGTGGGGACAGCGAGCAGGAGGAGCTGAGGCAGGCAGCATGCAGCATCGTGCCACTGGAAGTGACAAATTATTGAATAGAGGGAGCTGTCATCTCGCACCAGCTCCCATCCAGGGAGCTGTGGGGAATCCTGGACAGGAAAGGGTCCCTCTGGCTTGGATGGTAGGAATATTAATGGGCATCACTAGAGGCTGTTAGGAGAATATACACTCACATTTAGTGGCAAGGGAGATTAGAAGAGATTTATTTGTAAAATCTGAAATAACAGGTAAATTGATTGTGTGTTCAAAACCAAACAACATACTTGACCTCATCAGACAGCATGGGAAAAAAGTATTACCACCATATAATGCAGGTTATAATCCCTCCTAGTGAAAGACAACTGGGGTAGATTATTTATATTAGGGAAACCTATACAAACCTGAGGTTTTGAAATTTTAGTGTTCATTTAGGTGTGAGTGGGAGATGGGAAATTCAAAAGTTCATAAATGTGAATGCCCTGAACTGGCATGGTTTTAGATTCAGCACAATGTAAAACTTTTTATATAAAGGATACTGAAATTTCATATTTTATTAGAAGTTTTGTTCATGTAGACTACATACTCTGTACTTAAAGGAAAATAATTTTGAACATATTTATTTTAGCCTAGTGTCATAGGTTTCTGTAGCTGAATTTTAGTAGAAGGGGGAGCTACCAGGATGGCTTCTGTTAGAAGCTGCTAGAAGCTTCTCCTGTCCTGTGGAGCCAATGACAGCCAGGCCCAGGAGGGACTTCCTGCTGGTGGCCAAAGTTGAACCAATTAAGAATCACAGTCACGCCTCTGTGATAACATATTTAAGAATTTAGGAGTGTTACGCAGTAGGAAATTCCAGCCCTGGGATAAGAACACAGAGACCAAGGTCAGAGCAGGAGGAGGAGAAGAAGGGACCCTACGCTGGAGCAGGGTGGGGAAGAAGGACTAAAATCTATTTCCCCCTCACCACTGCGGCCCATTGAGAAGCAGGTGGATGCATGAAGCAGGCTGTTGCCCTGTGGGAGGCCCAGGATGGAGCAAGATCCTGGAAGAGACTTGCTGCTGTGACTCGTGGAGAAGGAGACCCACGCTGGAGCAGGTTTTTTCCCCCCAGTTGCCTGGGAGTTGGACTCACATTGAAGAAGTCTATCGAGAACTGTCTCCTGTGGGAGGGACCCCATGGGAGCAGGGGAAGGACTGAGAGCTGCAGCCCCCCTGCAGACCATGGTGAAGACCGTGTTGGAGCAGGTTGTCCCCCTGCAGCCCACAGAGACCATCGGGGTGCAGAGACCCGACTGCACCCCATGGAGTGACCCACAGGACAAGAGCAATGGCAGCAACAAAAACCACCTGCAAGCCCCCATTCCCTGCTCCTTCTAACTGCTGGGAAAACGGAGGAGCAGGAGAAGAAAGGTGTTCTTAAGACTGATTTATTTCTTACTTTTTAGTTTTACTTTTAGCTTTAGCTCTTATATTGTTAATAGTAAATTTAAGTATTTGGCCACTATAAGTTTGCTTTGCCATTATCTCTCAGCTGCCTTTTTTTTTCTTTTCTCCTTTTCCTTTCCCTCTGGGAAAGGGGGAGCTTGAAGGTTTGGGTGGACACCAGGTGAAAACCACCACTCCTAGAATATGCTGTCATGTCTTACTTAAACATGTTTCAAATGCGAGAAACAATTAAGAGAAATATGCCAAAACTTACACTTTTCTGGAAAACTGTTATGATAAAGTAGTGCTATTTTCATGTTTGAATGAAAACTATCAAATCAATTTTGACATCAAACACCAGAGTGAAAAGGAGAAAATTCAGCTGATACTGAAATATTTTTGAATTATAGAGAGAGAAATTAAACAAGGCAAATTTAATTCCACTATTTTGTAAAGAAATAATGGAACAAAGAAACAAGCATTTTACAGGTAGTGTGTTTCTGCTCTACTGGAACTGATGAAATTAATCACATCCAAAATTAGGAAAGGAAACTTTTCAGCAAAGGCTACCTGTGGTGTATTGACTATCAAAGAGAGCTGTAGAGCTGCATCAGAGATGTGTAAAACCCGGCATATATGGCATGTTTATAGGATAACAGAGGCAAAGCAGACTACAGAGAAAGAAAATAGTCTAAGATTAAGGAGATATGCTAGGTCTCAGAGTTGAACATATTGTGGAATTTCAGAGGCAAAAGATAATTTTGTTATGTGCTTTGGGAAAATAATCTCACTGGGCGAACGATGGTTGCCACAGCAACCATGGGTATGCAAGGGATCCCACAGAAAACAGTTATTAAAAAAGCCTAATGAATTTGGACTTGATTACAAGGGATGGTACAGGCTGACTTCTCCAGGGGAAAAATTAAATTTGAGGTTTATTATTAGTACAGAATAACTGGGACTAAGATCAAGGTATCTTTTATGCCCCTTTAACATTTTACCATCTTAGTTTCTGTCAGATTTTGGTATGTTCAACAGAGAGTTTCACAGTTTTCTACATAACAGAATTTGTGTAACTAAAAGAAGTATGCAGCTGGTGAGGGATAATAGGGCAAGGAGATGATCCTTAAAAAAGAAAAAACACTGAAGATGGACAGAAAGCTCCTGTAATTAAAAATGAAGTTCCTTCATGCAGATTACCATCCCCTGAGGACTATAAAAGCTCTGTCAGCAGTCAGACCAGTCAAAAGAGCAGGATGTATGCCCTGAGAAATTTGTATTTCCTTTTGTTCAGACTTCAAGTTATCATATTTTTATATATTTTTATATATATTTATGCATTTTTATATTTAAAAAAATCTGGCACGATGCATGATGATGAGCATGTTATCTCTTCTCTAGTAAGGCAACATACAGTAAGGCCTTCCTCCCCAGGCCCAGAAAAATTGACCCATATTATGTGGAATAGCTAACTGGAAGGATCTTAGTGCCAGAAACGACAGCCTGCAAGGAACAATCCTGCTGTAGTCTCCCAGTACACAGCGTACTCCAGGTTTCAACTGATAAAACTAAGATTATGAGGAAAAAATGGTAATATTATGAATAACCATGGAAGAACTATATATATTTTGTTGGTTGTAAATTGGAATTTAACTCCTGAAAAAAGAAAATGATCATCGTGTGAGCTGGGATCATGGATCTGTCTGAGGATGAAAGGCACTGCTCGTGGGATCATGCAAGTATCAGGAACTGGAGAAAAGAAGGAAGAAGAGGGAAGAGATGTGTTCTTCCTAAGGTGATGTTATCAGCTCCACCACTGACTGGAATAACATCATGGTGCTCTTTTGTGTGCCCTGCACTAACAATAGGGTAAACATTCTTATTCAAGCTGCTATCTACTCATATCCTCAATCATAATTAGGTGCTTTGACAAGCATGGCTAGTTTAGCAACCCCCAGACACACTCTACCTTCTATGTCTGTGCTTAATCTAAAGGCCTGTGCCATGTCTGTGTCATGCCTATTTCACTACTTGCTCTAACACATTGTGATGGGCTGAAATGTTGGTATTGTCTTGAACCTTGTTAAAATCATAGAAATTCTTTTTATAAAACTGCTGTGACCACTGAAGCACCCCTGATTTCCAATGCTTCCTGACTGGAATTTGGACTGTGACTGGGAATTTGAGATAAGACTACTGTCTAATCATCTCAGGTCTGAGGAGAAATGAGGTGGTGGAGGAGAAAGGTTTTGGGTGTGTGATAGCAAAGTCTCTTCACAGCAAAAGGAAGGAGTAAGCCCAACTCTCTGGGAAAGCCATGTATGCACAGTGCATTCATGTGAGAGGCATAAACCGTTAAGGATCGCCAAAGTGCACCCCTGACTAATTTCTGAGGCTTCCACCACCAAAACACTGCATGTGATCCAAGTGAGGCAACGAGTTCAGAGCCTGTAGCAAGAGACTGCAGAGCTCCCCACCCATACTGGGGAGGTGCCTGGGCATTTCCTGAATGCATAGTAATACATTGGATTCTAAGTTTTGTGGCACCCTCACCACCAAGAAGGCCAGAAGAACCAGATCCACAGGGCACTGATGGGTTCCATGGAGTGGCGATACATTTTCTATTTCAATCTCTCTCTTTACTTTCTTTCTTCCCTCCCTCCCCCCCGCTCCTCCTTTTTCCTATTTCTTTGTATCTCTCGTTCTTTGCCTCATATGTACCATTACAAAAAACTCATTGTCTGTGGCATCTGATCTCGTTTGCACCTTAATTCAGGCAGAGGCATTTCTAATAATTTTAATAACCATATCATAACACACATTGAGTTTTTAAACCAGTTCGTCTTGTTTATACAGCAGTTACAAGATCGGGATGTTTAAATGACTCCTATGGTAAGTATCTCATGTAGATAATCTGCTCCAGAAATAACAGTACTGCTGTTCACTGTCAAATGATTAAAGATATTTGAGTGAATGTTGGAGTAAGGATGGGTGTTCATTTTCCTAACTTTACTGCTGAGCCATGGATGAAAGAGGTAAAACCAGGAATTTCAGTGCTAGCAAGAAGTTGCAAACTCTTGGCAGCTTTTGGCTGAGGCCCAGTATAGATAAGCAACATCCCTGAGAGTTAATTGCCTTGGTGATGTGAGTAATAGCACTCTGCCAACTCAGCTTGCCTACAGGCAGCATGCTGCCCTCCTGACAATGGGAAGGGGAACAAACTCAGAACTTCCCATAAGAAGCTCTGAGGATTAGACTGAAGGGAAGCTTACCCAAGATGCTGGTTGTATAGTGGGAGGCTGTATGTAAATCAACATGGACCATTCTTCACAGCTCTTTTACTGCCATGAAACCAATGAAATTACATCCTCCCATCTCAGGTTTCCCTAGGTCTATTATTCACTACATCTACTCCTTAATCTATAAAAGAAGCAGTTCTAGCAGGAAGATGCTTCTGGTTATAAAGAGGATTCGCGCTGACATCAAAACAGTATGGTATGGGTTTCCACCTGTAGTTTATACAAAAAGTACCCACCCCGAGTATTAAATATTAGAACAGAAACAATTAGCTATTTCATGCAAATCAGATGCACTTCTTATACTCCTCATGAGACACATGTCAGCCTGACTCCTTAATTAAGAGAGAAGAGTTCAGGCTTTGCTCAGTGCATAATCAAGGGTTAAAAGTCAGTGACAAAGCTTATCAACCAGACAAAAACTTCATTTGAAACAAATGGTAAAAGAAGTTCTGAAAAACAGTGTGCAGCTAGAAAGCTCAAACAGATCTATTACTTAAAAAAAAAAAAAAAAAATTAGCTGCAATAATAATTAAAATCACATCCCTGAGGTGGGATCCTGTGAAATGATGCTGTGAATGTGTGCTCCTTTTGCTGACATAGAAAAGCAGTTGAGAAGGAAACAGATAATCAAGCAGACTTTATAAAAATGGTACTCCTAATAGCAATAAAATAAGCAACTTTTTTTCCCCCTTAGCAGGTTACCAAAATGAGGGATTTCTTGATTTAAAAAAAAATGGAATTTCTCCGTAAACAAACAACTCAATCTTTGTTTAGCTGCTCTAGTACAACATTGTAAGACAGAATTGTCCTAATGCTTGTGAGATTTCTGGCTTAACTGAAATGTTTGCATTTTAGTAACATGATCCATAAAGCCATTAGAGTTGTCTCAGAAGAAAATACAATTTAACACTCACAAGCCTAAGAAAAAACCAAAATATTTATTTCCTTTAAAGGTACTCTTTCTACCATAAGACAATGGGATCTCTTAATAGAAGATTTTAATATCTTCTTCAGTGTTCTTGCAGAATGCAATCTACTAGTTATTCCCTATTCACATTTCTGAATCTTCTCAATACCTCTTAATTAAAAGGCATGACGCTGTTGCCCTCCAGGAGGCTTTAAACTAGTATGTATCCCAAATTAATCTTGAATCAAGATAAAATGTAAAAAAGATTTCTTACACAAGCTTCAGGGAAGTCTGTGATGCACAGCTTAGCTCTCTCTATACTACCCTGCTGTCCACAGAAGTTGCCTCTGATATAGGAAGCAGAGGAAGCTGCTGCCATTAGGAGTAGAACAAGGATTACATGAAATAAAAGGAATTAAAAAGAAAAATTCATTATCCTGTAATGTACACCAGCTATTTTGTGATTCCCACCACTCATTAATCTGATCAATCGTTTATAGTGAGGATCCAAGGAAGGGAGGATATATATTTGGGTTCTCAAAGCACATTTCACTAAGCCTAATAATAAATACTTATGAGAGAAAACTTACCTTCTGTTCATAGCCTTATCAGGTGAATGGCAGGGTGGCTAATTTTCTAGTCTCCAAAGGCTAGTCCAGCATAACCCATGAATTCCCTGAATCAGTAACAGTGACAGATCACATATGGATTGACTTTAAAAGAGAAGGTTGGGTAATGCAAAGTTACTTCTCTACATAATATTTGAAAGTCCGCTGGATCATTTGGTAATGTGGATCTCACAAAATCTGAACAAACAAGGCTATATTTTTCAATGTAAACTGAAGTATTCAGAATTGTTTGAGGAAGAGGGCAGATGACTCATAAAAATATAGCTAAACCTTTTCATTATTTGTACCTGCACATTAGTATAAAAAAAGATGCACATGCTGATAGGCTTGACTCTAAAACTATGATGCAGTATCCTATTTCTAAAATTCTCTTTTCTGAAAGTTACATCAGGCAAAAATTAAATAAAACTCAGCTACTTCACTGTTTGTTCATAAATTATTCATAATCTATATGAAATTGAAAATCTCCATGGTGCCTTATGTGAAGTCTCAATAATTCTGCTTGAAAAAACAGAAAAAAGATGTTCTACACATTTTTGAGCATCATGCAGAATCATTTATTCCCTTAGGTCATAAAAATCTTTTCTACGTGCCAATAACATAAAGTGTTGCATACCAAGAGCAAGTTGACTTCGAAGGATCAACAGAGACCAGTGCTACATCAACGTGGATTCATGGAGTAATGGCAGTGTGGGGTGGAGTGCAAAGGGAAAAAAGAATGATTTATCAGTTAATTCTTGAAAGGTTGTACACTGGCTTATTTAACAGTGAAGGTCTAATTATTTGGTTACAGACACTTTCTTTAGGGCAGTTTCTGTCCCTCTGCTTATAAAGCTGTCAGTAAAAAAGGACTAGCTGGACTGATAGCAGAGAGAGAGTATCATGTTCTTAAAGAAAGTGCTCTATAAAAAAAGTTCATTGTTCAGTTTATGCATGTTTTTTTTTTGTCCAGTGAAATTCTCCAGCTAAGTTTAAATTACAAACTATTTATAAATAGCACAACCGCAGGTGACTGCACAGCACAACTTCTCTAGCTGCAATGTTCAAGCTCTTATATCATTTGACCTGCTGCTGTGACTCACATGCTCTTTAAATAGACTAAAGAAATAAAATTTCAAGAGCTTTGCCATTTTTTTGGAAAGTTCAACATTTTGAAGAGTAAGAAAGGTGAAAGTTGGATATCGCCAGTTGATATTATTGTCCTTGTGCTCCACTGAAAAGGAAACAATTTCTCCCTATGTTGTGAAACCAAAGAAAAGAGCTAGACATTTTTTTTTAAGCAGATTTAATGTGCTCTACTGTCAAAAGCTAAGACCTTTGGGCACTACACAAAACTGATTTTCAGTCTGCTTTATTGTCTGAAGTGTAGTTTCTCTCCTGCTAACATAGCAGTAAAAAAACACACCTTGTTTGAACATAGTGCAACACATTGGAAGGTCAGAGCATCTGTTTTACTTGTATTGCAATACCTCAGCATTAATGATGGGCCAGCTTGGACTACCAACAATAGAAAAGGTCAAACATGCACACAAAATTGGTTGCAGGCTGCTCCAAAGAGTAAATTTATTGTCCCCATCATGTGTCTTTTAAAGGAAATCAGTCACATATAAACACTTGTCTTCTACTTTGTTTGATTAACTTCTTCCTAAGCAGTTCCAGCAACTAGGTTGACAATACACTCAATCTATTTTCAGACTTACCAATCTGATGCCTTAAGATTCTTAAAGTTTGTAGCACAGAGATTTTTAATATAGCTGTAGAGTTTCTAATGCTTTGAAACAGAAGTTAACAGTTACTAAACCACCACAATCTCACACTTTGTATCAAATTCTCAAAATTTTTAAAATTATGTTTAATGTTCTTTTCAAGGAAAAAGATTTTAGCAAGTACATCTTGTTTGGGACATTTACCTAGAAGGACATAATAAGATGTCATTGTAGTCAAACCAACCTTTAAGGTCCAGAAGCCTTGGAGATGCTCCAAAGAAGGCATGTAATGATGAAGATGATGATGGTGAAGCAGGAAAGGGTCTTGAGACTTCCAACTCAGTTTTGGGGAGATGTGCCGAGGGGCAGACCTGAGAAAGGTTCTGGAGGTGGACAATATTCAGATTGGATGTATCCATTAGATATGATAATTAATTAGTGTTATACAATTGTAGGAGCATTATGCTGCATTGTGAACTCATGTATTCAGTGTACCATAAAGTACTTTAATTAAAGACCTGCTCTCTATTTTATCTATACTAATATTGACTAGAAGGTTACTTTCTTCCAGTTTAAGAATCAAAACATTCTAAGTGAATTTCATAGTGCCTAACTTATCTTTGTTGAATTTTTCCATAAAGCACACAGAGAATACCTATCCCTTGCTCTTTAGATGCTTTACTGTTATCTACTCTTACCTCATTATCAGAGAAAGAGTTCTAGGCAACCTTATTTCTTGAAGTCTTTTCTTATGGGTTATGAATTCCAGTGATGAGGGGGTGGGGAAGGGGGAGTCTATGTTTATTTTACTTAGGGCTTATGATGCTTATTTTGTTTAATTATCCTCATTTTGTTTATGCTTATTTACCTAGGGCTTATAATGATGCTTATTTTCTATGCCTTTATACTTATCATAGAATTTGCTTAGTAGTATGAAACACTGCAGCAAAACTCACACAGTGTCCTTGAAAGAGCCATACCAAGAGGCCCAAAGTTTTTTGGACCAATTAAAACAGCCAGGATACCTGATGATAAATCAGAAAACATGTCAAAAGAACAAAAATAAGTCAAAAGACAAAAGATAAGTCCAATTAGACCAGTTACAGTTGCCAACAAGACTGGTTTGAACCAGTTTTGAGCAAAAGGTAAAAAGTTCACAGGAGGAAGACATGGTACTTCATCCCTGAAGAGTCCCAGAGACCCCTGCCCTGAATTACCAGGAGGAACAGCGCACGCGCAAGAAGCAGCAGCATGGGGTGGAGAAAATGGAAATCAGTTCCTGAGGCTCATTATAATAACTCTGCCTTCTATAAGAAAATAATGTCTTTGCACAAAAGAAAAATGAATATGTATAACTTACTTGCATATAAACCATTTGTTAACTCGATCAGAAGGGCATGTTTTTGGAGGAGCTATCCCCCATGCTCCCGGGCCTGGAATAAACGTGCCTCTCTATAACCTCACCGGATTATAGGGTTTTTATTCCACAAAACACCAGAAATCTAATCACCATAGCTCTATGTGAATTGCACTCACCATTGTTGAAATCTACTAATTTTTTTCATAACTCAAAATCTTATTCAATTCTAGTTCCATCCTCTGCTTTTAGCCCTCTCCTGCTTGATAAATCTTATAATTACTCTCACCAAATATTGAAAAATACCACAGCTTTCTTTTCTCTTTTGTGACATTAAGCCATCAGAATCCCAGCATTTTGCTGATCCTTGACTTACCACACACAAATTTGCAGAAGAAATGTTACATAGCACAGTAATATAGGACAAGACTTGATCAACATTACGTTCAAAAAGAATTTCAAGGCAGACTGAGAAATCTGCAATAGCAGAGTGCTCTGCCCAGCAAAGGGGTTAGACCTCAGTGTTAACAAAAACTGATGTCTACGTTAAACAGCACCTCTAGCTTATAGCATTGTCAAAGAGAGGAAAGGACACCATCCCTGTTTCAGTGTTGCTGCAGTAAAATATTATTGTTTGACTTAATATTATACCAGAGCCTATGAAATATTTAGGTATATTAGCAGGGTTTTAGAAAACATAGAAAAGATGAAATAAGATAACTTACACCCCATGTCTACTATTTAACATGCTGAAAAATACATTACTTACTACAAAACCCGATTTGTTTTGCGGAGAGGCACCTAATTGTATGGCAAACATAGGACTATAATTTCTTCTCCTTTTGTCACCTTCCTTAATTCCAACCACTGACTGTTAAAAAATGTGTTCCTTTTATTTTTTTTTATTAGAACTTCTTAAATCTGTCTCAACAGATACATCAGAATCACCATTTAAAAAACCAAACAAATCCCCAAACAAACAAAAGCAGAGAGGCATTTAATTCCTGGCTAGAGATTTACCTCAGTGAGATCTACTTCTTCCCCCCCCACAGGCTGTTGTGTCAGACAATTTCCTAGTATGAAAGGCTTCATCTGTGACCTGCTGCTTTGTTGTAAATACTACTGTCCTTTCAGTGAAAAGCAGTCTCCCAGAAATTTCTTAGCATGAAGGAGAACACATCTTTTTCCTTACAGTTGTGATAAGGGCTGCAAACTGGTATTTATGGTTTAGATGCACTGACGTAGGTGGACCAAAATTTACTTACAGTTGCAGATACATTTATTAAGACTGCTGAAGCACATCACTAAAATGCACTCAAAAAGGGTGAATGTCTCCAAAGTGCAGGTATTTCTCACCCAATGGTAGACACCATCAGTAGGTGTGTCTTGGATTACACAAAAATTCCAGTATCCTTTTCTTTCCTTCTCCAACTTTTTGGTGTTCTGCCTTCTTTAGAGAGACTGAACTAGTGATTAATGACTCAGACATGTGACCACCTGCAGTGACTGCCCAGGTGCTCTAAGAGACTGAACTATTGGTGCTCACAGCTCAGGGTGTGCTTTGCTAACAACGTGCAGAGTGGCCACCCAGGCCAGGGGCTGAAGGTGTGCACGTCCACATTTCTGGGTACAAGCTCAGTGTTGAACAAGGTAAGGAAAGAGGCAAACACTGGAAGGTGGGGCAGTGTTTCTTTTTCCTTACACAGATGGCTCAGATGTGATGACTCCCTGGAACGTTCACACCTGGCCTGAAGATTTTCATCTCTCTATAATGGGCCATAATGGACTCAGCTGCACTATCTTAGAAGGTGTCAAAGCATCCTGTGACTCACAGTATTACATCATCCAGTGTAAAACTCTCCACCCCAGAGGAGGTACCAGAGGTGTTCCCACCTGAACCGAGTGTGTATAATTCTCAGTTTTGGTGCTTCCCTCACCATCATTGCATATTTAGGCTGTTGTAATGACTAAGCCTCATTGCTGGATCTAACCAGGGTCTTGTGGGTTCTTCCAATCCACTGGGGGGGTCTGCAGCCCTGCTCCGACTGCCTGCACCAGCACTGCAGCCTCACTGCAGCGTCACAAAGTGTCTGCCAGTATCAAATCCCAGCTATCCACCTTTTCTTGACAACAGTCACTCTCCAACTGTTCCTTCCAAGTTTTCCAGGTGTTGGGAAGGCGAACCACATGGAAGGGCTGCCACCTTGGCTCTGTCCTGTGGCCAGGTGTGTTTTTGGTGGGTGGGAGAGGCTGGCCACCATCTCTATTTGGTCCTGTGGGTGGAGCTTGGGAAGTTTCTCATCTGTTGGTTTAACCTAGTAGTTTCAGTATTGGTAAAAGCATTCTTGGTAAAAAGAAAATATCCGGATGCATTTGGTCTCTCTCTCTATATATACTGGAGAAATCAGGGGTTTGAATCAGAGGAATGAGGCTTCTGTCTGAGGACAACACCCCTCCAAATTGTCACAAACTGAGACAAGGTGAGAAGAGGTTCGGAGCCACTGGCATCAGCCAGCCATAGCAATGACTAGCCTGGGAGGAGAAAGTAAAACATAGAACCAAAAATGCAGCAACAGTTTGAGAATTAGAACAATTAGAGCAATTGTAACCTGCACAGAAGTTCTGCTGAGGGTTTTTAGAAATTATTTTAAATGTATTTATTTTCTAACGACAATGGTATACTGAACTGCTGTCACAGCAGATCTTCGATATACCTTTACCTTTTCCAGTTCTCTTTAACCTTTTTTTTTTTTGTTCCTTTGTATGAACTTTTTATAGTCTTAGCAACAGAGCACCCAGGAAATGCAAATAACTTCTATCTGCTGCCTGCTGTACTTCAGAGCTTTGATATTACCTATGCTGAGTGAAGCTGGAGATTGAGGAGGTAAGGGAAAGAAAAAAGGAAAGTAAAAAAAACTTTAACATCATTTTTTTTCCAAATTTTCCTGTCTGCTTCTTTCTGTGTTGTTATATACAATCTGTCTTCACACAAAGGGCACTAAGCTTTGCCCCTCCTCTAATCTTCTACACAACATGGTGCTCTAACAGAAGTTCTTTTAATTTCTCTTATGTATTATAAAGGTTTGCAACATAGGCTTCAAAACTGATTGCATGGAAGACTCTCCAAAGATATGGCTTTAGAAACACATAAACTAAAATTAACATTTTCCTATGGCTAATCAGCTACCTTCATATCCCTGTCTTCAGGCAGACAGCTGTAGGTATAACAGTTATTAAAAAAAATAACTTATCTTTTTCCACTGCATTTCCTAATGATATTAGAAAATATAGACAAGTTTTTCTCATAGCAATTTTTGCTAAATATTTTCTCTGAAACACAGTACTATTCAAAAGAGAGGCTGGGCCGATGGTTAAGCTTTGAGATCAAAAGGTCAGTTATCTTAGTTTTGTACGTTCATCTAGAGGAATGAAGCAAAACATATAGACCAATTACTCAGTGTCCTTTAAAAGGTCGCAATATCCAGCTTTTCACAAGAAAGAAATCGGTACTCAATTACTTTTTAAAAAATGGATATTTTTTTTCATGTTAACATATCTTATGACTGCATGGATTAATTTTTCACTTTCAGTCCAGCAAAACAGAGCAGTTGCAGGAAGATGGCACCATCTTTGCAATACCAATGTCTATATTTATGCTTTCGTTAGTATTCAACAGAACAATAGCTATAATTCTGAATCATTGCAGTCTGATAGTGTGGAAGTCAATACTACTACCACCACCATCTCTACTGGGACAAATAATATAAGGCCAGTTTTCCATTATTCATAAAGGCTAGTTATTGTTGTCATTCTTTCAATGTTTAGCTATTTAGTTTATTGGCAGAGAGATGAGTTAGCTATGAACATCTTTAATTACTTTTTCTGTCACTTGACAAAAGTGATTATTGTCAAGGGAAATTAGACTTTGAAAAGCAATAAGAAAAGGAGAAGTTAGCTATGTCAGAGGTCTCCCATCTAACAAGAATAAGTGAAAGGACTTATCAGATGGTTTCTAATTGAGTCTGATAGTAATAAAAGATACAATTTAATAAAAGTTATATTCATCCTTTAAGTACATCTCCTGTTTGTTTTTCTTCCCATAAATTTTTAAGACTTTCATTTCCCCTTATTGGAGGTAGGAATATCATTTCAGTTAAATTGTATTTATTTTTTTAATCCATTTTAGCTCTGAAGTGAGTAGAACACCACCAGGAGGGAACAACATTTTAAATTCTATTTTGAAAACGTTGGCTAGATCCAAAAGTTATTGCTCAGATTTCATGAAAAATATATTCTTGAAAGTAAAGTCACCACTTTACCTTTGCAACAGCTTCATGATCAGCAAAGTATTGCAGACCCTGCTTAGCAAACTTTCTCCTTCCTGTTCATAACCAAAGAAGTGATTTGTCTGTCATTAATGAAGTAACGTTTCCAGAGTTCTAATACATATACAGCTCCGTGGGAGAACACCCAAGCTATGAGAAATGGAAGGAACAACTAAAAAGGCAAGAAAACCAGGACAACAGACCCCAGGATTTTGCTAAATTAGAGACTTTAGAACTTGTATTCTTTGTACAGGTTTCCCTTTAAAATCAGTGTCCAGCCAGGAAGCTGTCACAAGCCTACCTCACCTAAGCTGGGTTGTCCAGCCAGCACAGCCAGTCCCACCTCTGGCCTAACTCCGGTGGTTGTCTCACCCATCTATCCCCAATCCCTGGGTTTCTATCAGTCTGTGATCCTTCCCTTTCCCCACTGGCTAACCAGGTTCCCGAGCCACCTGGCCCTCCTGCTCTCCCCCTCCCTTCCCGAAGTCTGTATAACCCCCTGGTTACTGTAATAGAAAACTTTTCATCACCCAACCTCAGAGGACCCACGTGTGCGGTCTGTTACCATCAGCATGGGGTCTCACCCACTGGCCCTGATCCCGAGAGGCAGTGAGGAGCCATCCCCTTGGTCAAACCCTCTCACAGCTGAAAATTGAATAAAATAATTACGAATCTACCAAGGAAGAAAGTATTAGAGAAAACTGAAAGTTGTGTATGGTCAGTTAACTGAGCTGCACTTGTCTTCATCAAAACCTCTTATAAGACAAAATTAATTAAACCTTGGAGTCACTTGTTGTGTTTGGTTTTGGGTGGGGTTTTTTTAGAGGGGAGGGTGGGTTGGTTTTGTTTACAGTGGGCAGGATGGAATTTATGCAAGTTTTACAAGTTCACATCACTACTTTCTATTGGAAAACAGATTAACAAAGCTGTTCAAAAGCACAGATTCCAGATACAGAGATGGTAGATCACAATAGTACACTGCATGCCTTAATAATGTGACAGTGTGCAATGTGTTGGAATTGCCCTTAGAAAGAATTCTTGAAACATGAAAATGACATGAAAAAGCTCTAGGTATTTATACATAGGACTGTAATACCAGCTTCCTCTTGGAAGCTTTAGGTCAAGGACCTGTAATAAAATTATTCTATTTCTACTGAGAGAATAACACAACAATAAACTGAGCATATATTTAAACAAATTGAAAAGGTCAACAAATTAATGACTGAAAAAGGTGCACAACTGAACAACATTAGAGCCTGGCAAGGCAGCATATGCTGGATTATAGAGCATATAAAAGCATTATGTGCAGTATGAAAACAAAAAAGGCTCAATGGAGTCTTGAGAGATGATATGTAAACAGTGATTTATAAAGTAGTCAAGGCTTACATCTTAGAAAAACACTCAAAAAGATCTGAAACCAATCAGAACCAACAACAACATAAAAAACTAAGATTATATAGCAAAGTGATATGAAACTCTAGGAACAGAGCAACACAGTGAATATTTTATGATGCCAAATAATTCTTATCATAATTGTCAAATTTCAGTGAATTAAACTAATTGCACAGCAAAGGTGAAGAGTTTTTACTTGCTTAGAAAGAGATTTTGATTCTTCTGTACCAGAAATTATGAGGTCTAAATTTCTTCACAAATATTAAAGCTTTCTAATGTGGATTGTCTTAGAAAAATATGGTCAGAAATTCTATTGCTTCTTTATGTTCATTACAACATGGACACAGACTGTATCAGTATTCTTGCCATTAGATTGGCTTTTAAACTTTTGAGATTTTTGGAAGCGTTATATAAAAGTATGTTTCTGTCTGAGATTATTTCCATTTATTGTTTAAGATGGGGTGGAATATGAGTATTTGGGATAAGAATGAGAGAGCTAGAGAAAAGAAAGGGAACAAGACAAAATTTTCCATACTGGAACACCAAAATACATAACAGCATAAATAAAGAGGGGAAAAAGTTCCATCAGTTTTCTCAACTAGAACTTTAAAACATTATTTTTCTTTAACATGCATTTATATAAGAGTTGTGCAAAAAAAATTGCAAAAGTATTGCAATTGCTACTCTGGAAACAAGACAAGTTATATAAACCAGATCCTGTTTTTAAAAAAGAAAGAAATAAAAAGGGCACAAGAGTATTATACTTGTTTTATAATAAAAACTTGTAAACACAGGATGAAGGTGCATTGTGGAGCAGGAATTTGTCTAACAGCAGAGCTTTGCTTCCTTGTGGAATTTCTCAAAGGAACTCAACAAGAGAAGTTGAAGACACACAGTTAGTACTATTCCCTTTCTGACTTTGCTTTTAACTGTCTGCAAGTAGTAGATCTTGGTTAACTTAGCCTAAATACAGGAAATATGACCCCACAGGCCTGAGTTTGCTGTTAACAGTTTATATATCAACTTTGTCTTTGAAGCTGGTTTTACTTTAGCTGAGGTTGGACCTCCAGGTGACCTTTCCAACCTAAATGATAACCAAGCAAACCTATGAAGCACTTTTTTAAGTGAAGTATTTAAACTGTCATTGAGGAAAAGTTGTTATATCATTGCATGCTTTACTGCTCTTAAGACTACTTGAAGGAGTCATTAGGATTTCATGCATAACAGGAAAGAGTCTCTCAGATACCAAATCAAACTTAGCAGTTCTGTTCAAATCTTTCTCTCCATGGCAGAGGCATCAGCTCAAGAAAGTGCTGGCATCCCTGCTGCTTTCCTCAGCCTTTTGACATCAAAACTGTTGCACTCCACCTCCTCCTTCCACGATCTTATTCCTTAACCACTCATTGGATTAAAAACTAGTAGAGAGAGATTTACATATTTGAGCATATCTAGTCTCCTGTAATTAAGTAAGAAGCTTTAGTCGACACAGGCTATGGCAATGCATACAGTGGAGTCCAGAATTCAATATTAGTCAATGTTTCTCAGCAGCAAGTAAATGTACTGTAGGGAAACCCTAGACACAAACACATCTCACTCTACTGACTGTAGATTGCTACTGACAGTAGTGGGAGCAACCCAAGATCCTTTCATAGATGCAGTAGTTCAAGTGCTTTAACTAGGGACTGAACCCACCCCTACTGACTTAATATGTGAGCAACTTATTCTGCACTTTGCAAACTAAGAGGAGGAAGGCAAAGTGTAGGCAGAATCGTGCTCAGCATGTCTTTGCTCCTGACTGGAGAAGCCATGCAAGTAACACTACCCCAACTCTACAAAAGTGAATAGAGGAGGAGGGCAGGGAATTGGAGAAGGAAGTAGGCAGCAAAGAAAGAAAGGCACAACCCTGGGCAGCATGGGAGAGCAACACAAAGTCAAGCATAATGCCCACAGTGACTGCACTAACATCCAGTTTCTTCAGTGTGAGCCTGCGCTTAGAACCACTACATCATCATTGTATCACTTCCTGCCCTTCAGTAATGGGAACACACTAAGGTTTATGTTGATGTAACTTTTGTCAGATCTGATGCTTTTGGCATCATGTGTAGCTTTCTTAATATGGCATAGAATAAGGTTCAGTTACTTCTTCTTACTGGCACCCTTTACACTAACAAAGTACAAAAAAGCAGTCCTGTATCTATGGTGTTCTCTGTTGGTGCTTGTAAACTTAGCCAGGATTTTCTTAATCTCACTTTGAATATACTCGAGATGGCAACATACACATGCAGTGCTATAACTTTATCATTAAATTCTTACTTCCCAGCACCATATTGATCTTTAAAATCTAATTTCAATAACAAAATCTTTCTAACCTGATTCCATGTAAAAAATACCAACCTTTTTTTAAAATGAGATCATCTTAATATGCACATTACATCACATTTATTTATTTATGCATTTAGTGTGGCATATCTCCCTCTCTTATCCAATTCTTTAAAAAATGATAACTAGGCTGAAGACATAATTTTTCACTGAGGTATTTACTGGGAATAGGTAATTTGTCATAGTAATTTAAATATTTTATTAATAAAACAGCAATCAGCAGTAGATATAGTTAGCAATATATTTTTAAAACATGTTTTCTTGCCTGAAATACCAGTGCTTGGCCTCTAAAGGCTACTTGTAATGCAAATCTTGCTATTGTTATGGTATTTGTATTTCTAAGACTATGCAAATGCATATTCTACTACAGAGAAAATTAATAAAAAAATTTACAAAAGTATGTATGCAGTCTGATTAAGATAAGACAGACATTGAAAAACTGGCTAAATATTTAAAAAAAAAATACATTGAAAGGCAAAATTCAGAACAGTGTGATTTGGGTGAGTGTTTCGAGCAACCTACTGGATTTGACTGAAATAGGAACAAAAATTTGAAGAGGGAAAAATAAATCTATTTAATGCCCCTACATGCTGAACATATTGAATAATTTTGACCTTTTCTTACTTTAGAACTCTTAAATCTTCTTGTTCTCTTCTCTTTGTGAGAATGTTGATAAGACCACCAGAGCATGTAATGGCAAAATTGATTTTTAGTTCACAGTTTCTTCTGTACCATTTGTAGGGCACACTTTAGCCAAATTACTTTGAAATCGGGGATTTCCATTCAGTGTCTTCAGTAGTAACAGAGGAGTTCTGTGCAAATAAACCAACAATTAACCTGCTTTGTGGCTGATGAAGCAAAATAAAGCAAATTAAGGAAAGGCTTAGATATGCACCTGCCATCCCTTTGCCTTCCTACCACATACTCAATGATAAAGTAGAATATAATCTCTTAAACTAGACTAGGAAAATATCCTGCCAGAAATATGGTAACAGTTGTGTGCTGTCTAGGAGATAGACTGAGTAAATTGGCCTTCCATGACATTCTGCTCGTATATAATGGTAAATTAATGTTGGCACTGCTCTTGCCTGTCTGCATTTACACTCAGAAATGTAGAATTTATTTAATTGGATGAATTTCAAGGAATATTGGAAACTTCTGCCAATAACCAAATTGGATCTTCCCTAAATTAGAAAGATACAGACCATTCCTGCAGAGAAGTGTTGAAAGATTTGACAGCCAGTTGCTGACCCATGCTAGAATGAATATAGGCTTCAGGTTGAAAAGCAGAGCTGCTCAACAGCTCAATTATGTAAGATCTCTGTGTATCCCTATTTAAGTATATGTGCCTAATTAAAGAAGTATTTCCCTTATGATTTATACTAGCAGGATTAGCACCCCAGAAATGTTATTCTCCAAAAAGAATGTTAAATTTAATCATGATGATGGTTTCCTGTTAAGAGTTACCTACTTTGTAGCTTTTTAGTTTATGTTTGTCATATTTCAGAATAATATTATCAGTAATAAAATGTGATACTCTGGAGTGATAGATTGCTTATATGCACTGGCTTTTATACTATTTTCCACTACACTTTATCAAAACAAATTTTTATTAAATGAGCAGTGAATTAGAGTATTGTTTTAAAATCTTATGCTGATCAAATTAATCTCATCTTGGTCATATGAATTTGTCACACGTAGTATTAGTAATAACACTAAAAGTAGTGATAGCACCTTCTTTGTCTTAGTGTCTCAGCTGACAACACATTAATCCAATATTATTACTGATTAACATTGACACTTTTCTTGTTCTTTTTAGATCTCTCTTTTTTAGGTTGTATTTGGTTTGCCCATTTCCATTGTTGAGTGGCAAGGTAGGTAAAATAAGATTAAATTCTAGCAGCCAGAACAACTTAGTAAATACGCTGCTTCGAACACCTCACCAGTTAGATTCAGTCTGCTATTTTCTATATGCAGAAAGGCAAAGCATTATTTATAGTAATTTCCACACCATGATCATTCTCACATAAGTAAAACAAAATAAAAAAGCAATACAGAAAGAACATGTTCATCAGGTGTTTACACCTCTATTCTCATGAAATTAAACTGAGTTCTCTAATATCCTTTTTTTTCTTGATAAGAATAGATCAAAATTCTATAGACTGTAGATTAGGTTAAACGATAATAGCTGCTTATGGTGCATATAGTTGGCATATTAATAAAGATAAAAAGAGATGACAGTAATGTTTCAAGGTCATGTCACATAACACTTGTTTATAATGCAGTGTTACCAAGAATGATCAATTACTTCACCACTTCACTCTAATTACAGACAAGGAAAATTCTAAAGGACAGTTCCTGTCCCTAAGCATTTCCACAATTATTTATATAAACATTCCCTGAACAGTAATGAACGTTGACTTACGCATTTTGTAAAAAAAAAATAAAAAAAAATAAAAAAAAAATAGAGGGCATTTAGCCGTATTTGGCACAGTACTAAACCACATGCAGTCTCTTTGAAATCAACAATATTGAATAGGGAATAAACCTGAGCAGATTGGCATGCTTTGTGCATTTCATAGGCAGTATCAAATTAAGATCATCTCAAGCTATCTACTCTGCATCAATAGCAACAGACCTTATTGTTTCCCATTTGCACACAGTTTTGTTGTGCCTGTTTATTTCCCACTGGAGTCTCATCTTCTTGCCATCTATTATCATCCTAACTCCCTAATGGGGCTCTTTTTTTTGTAGCTATTCCCTGTGAAATGAGAGTGTGTAAAATAGCCAGGTAAACAATCCCTATTTTTTCTCCCCTATAAACATCAACATTTGCAAACAGTCTTTCCTGTTTTATTGTAGAAATAGCTGTCCTATGGACTTCTCAGATTCAGAATAATTTTAGAGTTCAGGCCATATAGGCTGGAAAATTCAGGTCACTTCATGATCTTATGAATAAGGACAGAGGCATGAGTTTCTGTAAAGGTTTTCCTGTCTTTTTTTCACTTGGATAACATTTGCATTCAAAAGTTTAGACATTGAAGGGAAGTGGAAATCCAATATTCATTATCACATATAAAAAGCTCTAGTGTATATTAGCTATGTACATATGAATGCATACAATAACTACACAGATATAATCAAACTTTAGGAAGTATCATTAAGTGTTAAAGCATTTGAGACAAGCTGTAAATGTAGGAAAGCCCATATTTACCAGTACAGTGCCATAGAAGAAGAAAATAACTTTTTTGCTAAACAAAACCACCTCTTCTCAGCAAGAAGTTAAAGGTAGCTAGTTAATGAAAAAGAAACACTTAAAGGATAGGATAATTTCTCATTCAAATGAAATCATTAACAAAAAACATGGACTTCTGTTCTGAACAGTGGGCAAAATTGAATGTGTACTCTGTGGATCCAGCACAGGACATACAATTGTACTAAAAATGTCTACCAGTGTTTATGTTGAGAACAATACAAACATCCAGTTTTGTCAAATAATGAATAATTTGTAAAATAAAAGTCAGATCAACAGCCTTTTGAGCAATTCATAACTTACTTTTGTAGAGGTGAACCCAAAGTGCTCTGGAAGATAATACATGATTCAGTGGAAAGAGTCACAAGATGCTCCCTGTTTTCACTTGCTGGACAAAATAGAGATTATAAAGGAGTTTTCATTAACTAGCAAAATAGGAGGAAGTGTATGGACTAGGGGAAGCTTGAAGAAAATATTTCCAGGGACTTAATTTAATTTCTAATCACAATAATTCCTGTCAGATCAGAATTGATATTACTATATATATATAAGGTGATTTAGCAGCCAATGACAAAACATACTGACTCCATATAAGGAGTTATTTTTCAGAAGCATATTACTTGAATACCTTTATAAGGTATAAGGAAAACATTCTCTATCAGAGAACTGATGCTTGGATAGGAATGAAAATGGAAGGGACTGGAAAATGTTAATACACTTGTGATATTTTTTTCTATAAGTCTCTACTGTCATAATGCAACACTCATGATTTCTGCTTTGAGAATTTTACTAGGACAAAAAGATTGTAACTAGTGTTCCTTTGCTCATGAATTCTGTAATTTCCCTGCTGTTCTGTGATATTTTCCCTTCAGGATAATTTTACAGGAGAGTGTGAAATTTCTAGTGATGCCTTCTGTTCCTGTCTCTCTCTACTGTCACAGAGGAAAGAGGTTTGGCTTTCTTCCTTCTTTTGGCAAAAGAACATAATAAACATTGCTTGCTTCCCTCCCCCCCCGGCCCCTTTCATGAGTTCTCTTACAGGGTTGCAGCTCTGCCTGGATAAAATAATATGAACCAAGAATTTTTTATCAATCTAGGTTTCTAAGTATTGTATTCACTCTCATAGATTATAGCCTTTGGAATAAGGTTACTTAACTACTTCAATTGGTAATTATTTTGAAACCAGATAATTTAGTAACATTTAGTAACTAGGCAGAAGTATTTATTATTTAGTGTCAGTGGTCCTTGACCTAGCAAATGTTACATATTCACTTCCTTTCTGGGAGCTGTGGCAGACATACAGAATTATAAAATCACTAAAGGAAAGAACACACGCTTGTTCAAATAAAATTCACCATCTGACAACAGTTTAAGGTAAAAGTACCCTACTCTAATTAGTGCCAAGACCATACAAAAATATGTATGTAGCAGAGACAAAAAAATTAAAATGTTGTGAACTGGGAACTCTAGTGTTTTTCTAAGACTACCTCAAAAAACAGTTTGCAAATTTATTGCTGTCTAAAACTGTGAGCCTAAATCCAGACCTAGTTACTCCTGTGAAGCCAACAAAATGGACAGAGGATACGACAGTAACATTGGGAACCTGATTCTCTTGGCAGACTATATTCACTTGTTCAAAGGTGAAAGACTGCTGCTTATTTGTTTCTTGTTTGCATTGACAACCAATCTGAGTGCTGGTTTCTCAGGCTGCACTATCCACCTGCTCTTTGACGGCTAAACAGCTGAGGAGGAGGAAGAGCTGGAGAAAGGCCAAGGGACTGTACAGTGGCAGAGCACAGCTGACTCTGCACAAGTAGATTAATGAGTCTACAGAGATAAGTATGGGCAATATGGGCAAAGATACCGCTTTGGGTTGAAAGTGAAAGCCAGGAATTCTCAACCAGCATGTTACAGGCACTGCTTACTTGGATTTTATATGAAAATTTCTGACTATATTCCTCCTGGATATATGAGAGACTGAAATGATAAATGACTTAAATGTTGTTAAGATCACTGAAAGACTTTTTTCCACTTAGTAAACTGCAAAGAAGCAACTGCTCACTCCAGCCCACCCCTCCTTGAATATGTGTACTAATAGTGATCCAGTTACCTGATTCATTGTAAAACCAGGGTGTTGAGAGTGTTCCTATCTAGCCTAAGCACAATAAAACTTCCATAGACTTCCCTCAACACCCTGAGCTTCCTTCGACAGATCCAAACAGCAACCATCCCTTTGACAAGACTGGGACTTTCACCACTGAGAAGACCACAAGAAGATGATCAACAGGATGACATTGGAATTCATGGAGTGATAATATTCTTTCTCTTCCCCTCCTCTCTTTTTCCTATTTTTTTTTTTAATTTGTATCTCTCTCTACTTCACATTTAGTGTTAAATAAAAATCTGTAGTACTGACTTTGGTGTATGGTCTCATTTGTACCTTACATTGGGCAGAGGTATCTGTCTAATAATTTAAACATAACAGGATGCTGAAAAGGATGAAAAAAAGTCCCACAGAGATATGGAGCAGCTATTACTAGCTGTAATAAAATATAAAATATGAAGTAATTAAGAGCAATTCTACTGTTAAGTAGACTTTTAAGTGCCCATTTGTGTAAACATGGATAAAGACACAACATTTCCCTTGACAATGTGAAAGAGCAATATTAAGCTTTGTACAAAAGTTCAAGTTCTTTCAAGTCCCTCTTGACTTTCTTCCAGGAATTTATAAACTGACTTCATTCATCAGTTGCAGATGCAGTGATGAAAGGCAAAAAGTGGAGATAGCAATATGTATTATTGTAATTGTTTTGTTTGATCTGTGAGAACATTCAAAGAATGGAAGAAAAATATTTAAGAATCCCTGACTGAAACTCAGATTTTGGTACTTCAATTCATGGTATCCAGAGATTCACTGAACTGAAGGGCATTTTAGGACATTAGAGGACATACAGTCTTCCTTCTCAGATGACTTTTTTCCCTTAACCCTTTTAGTAAAAGATTTTTAAGTACAATTTCATTTAAATAAATTTAAGTATAATTTGTGAAAATATAATGTAATTTAAATTAAATAAATATTAATTTTGGTTGGATTTCATCCTGTTATTAAAACTAACCCTTAGGGTTAAGATCAACACTTCTTGCCAAAGATTTGTTTGTTGTCTAAAGTACGAATTTTCATATTGGTTCTTTTGGCCTGTATCACCAACATTTTACTTTTCAGAGAAATGGAGAGTCTGGAAGCAACTAAAGACAAAAAAGATACTTGTAGATGGGCACGTTTGTGTTTACTTACAAAATAGTTCAACTGTGTAATAGTGCACATTTAAAACAAGTAGCATCATATTATTCTTCTCTTGTTTTTGCAGTAATAACAGACAGAAACAAGCATATTATGAACACCCCAGCTCTTGTAAGCAACCAGTAACATAATGTTGCAGTTACAATAACTAGGTGGGGTTTTTTCCCTTTTTTTTTTTCCTATGCCCACAGTATAGTTACTTATTATGATTATCTAATAAATGCCCAAGATAGGTGCAAGTGATTCAGTGACAAAATTTGCTTAAATTAGAAACAAATGACATGAGCATCTATTTTAATCTGCAGCAAAACAGATCTAATTAAGATATATGATTACTATTTATTATATTATTAATAAAAATATTTCAAAATATTGAAACGAACAGGAAAGTTCAAGATATAGGAAATTGTTATTCAATGTAAGAAACAAATTTAGACTGTGAGGGACATTATCTGAATGCCAAGTGTCCACAAAAGCCATTCTCTCACTCCCCTCCTCAGTTAGACTGGGGAGAGAAAATATAACACAAGGGTCATGAGTCAAGATAAGGGCAGGAAGAGATCACTTAGCAGTTACTGTCATGGATAGAATTAACTTCAGGGGAAAAAATAATTGAATTTATTACCAATTAAAATCAGAGTAGGATAAAGAGAAATAAAACCAAATCTTAAAACATCTTCCCCCCAATCCTTCCTTCTTCACAGGCTAAACTTCATTCTCAAATTCCATACCTCCTCCTGCCCAGAGGTGCAAGGGGATTGGAAATGGGGCCTATGGTCAGTTCTTCACATGTTATGTCTGTCTCCTTCTTTATCACTGAAAGGACTCCTCACACTCTTCCCCTGTTCCAGTACAGGGTCCCTCCCACAGGGTGCAGTCCTTCAAGAACAGACTGCTTCAGCACGGATTGATCCCCCATGGGGTCAAAAATTATGCTGACAAATCTGTTCCACTGTGGGCTCCTCCCTCCATCGGGCCACAGGTCCCACCAGGATCCTACTCTGGCATGGGCTTCCCATGGGATCACAGCCTCCTTCAGACATCCAGGTGGGTATCTGCTTTACTGTGGAGCATCATGGGCTTCAGTGGGGACAGCTGCCTCACTGTAGTCTTTACTATGGTCTGCAGGGAAATCTCTGCTCCGGTGCCTGGAGCACGTCCTCCCTCTCCTCCACAGAGGAGGAGTATCTGCAGGGCTGTTGATCTCATATATTCCCACTCCTCTCTTCTCTGGCTGCTCTTGCATAGGTTTTCTTTTCCCTTCTTAAATATGTTATACAAGAGGTGCTGCCACCATTGCTGATGGGCTCAGCCTTGGCCAGTGGCAAATCTGTCATGGAGCCCACTGGTATTGGCTCTATCAGACACAAGTGAAGCTTATGACAGCTTTTTGTAGAAGCCACACCTATAGCCCCTCTGCTCCCGAAACCTTGTCACACAAATTCAATACAAAGAATTATCCATTTCAAGCACAGTCTTTTGGGTCCTGTAGAAAAAGTAGGAAAACAAGGAATGAAGAAGAGCTGAAGTGATTTCTGTGTCCCCTTTAATTTTTAAACAGTTGATGAAGCAGTGAATTAATTTGAACTGCTGAACCACTCCTAACCATTTTTTCCCTCCACCAAAGTTTTAACAACTTCAGTTTGCAAAAGAACAGTGCGAATAAAAAGATACAAGATTCTAGTTCTGAATACTTTTTTTTTGTTAATCCAAAGGGACCAGAAGTATTATGGTAGGCTTCTAAAGGGCTAATGTACCTGAAAAGATGGACTGTCATATATTACTGTGCTAGGTTCACTGCACAGAGCTAAGCTATCTGTCTAATTTCAAAAAGCCTAGCAAGCCTTGCACATAAAAATCTATTTCCCTGTGGATAGCTAATATTCCCTGAATGCTTTAGAGTTTTGCAGTGTTATTTTGTACCTTTCCTCTTCCCTTTTAGTTTCTCTAGACTCCTTACAGAATTCTGTTAACAACACCATTTTATTGTTGCGGTTTTTTTTGTTTGTTTGTTTGTCAGAAATAACTACTCAACTATGCTGGGATTAGATCTACAGTCTAGACATTACCGACTAGAAGATCTATAGAAAGAAGACTGGATACAGCATGATGTACAGAGCATATTTACATGTGTATTAACAGAACAGTCAAAGACACTGATCTGAATATATCTATAAAAGAAAGGTTTCAGGGATTTTTGTTAGTCACTGGTCTCTAATAATTCTGTAAGTTAAGCACCGAAGCTGTACTTCATGTATTTGTCATGCACATACTTCCATGTTATATTCTTTGCTTAGGGATTTTGGAGTCATTACTCTTGTGTGTTCCAGTGAGGTCAAGACCAAGCCTCTGTGTCCCAGAGCCTGAGGAGTCCAGGCAGGGAGACAAAAGTGTTTATTCTTTCCTTGTACTTTAACTGCCATCTCAGGTCCTCATCTGTGAATGAGGAGAATGACAAAACTCAAGGCGTGTGGGTGTAAATGTTACCTTGCTTTTCCTTCATTTTCAGTATCTCAGTACCCAGTCTCCTGACAGCTCCACACTGTGTGAAGCGCCATATCTTATATCCTGTCTGCCACTTTGTATTTCACTCCTTAGGCTAGTAGCAGGAAGGTAACCTCTTAACCGGAACTGTTCAGATGGCTTCATGTCTGAGTCTCCCCATCCTCAAAACAAACATTCTCCCAAATGCTGATTACGTAGTGTAGTGCCATTTTCCTCCAGGAAACAAATCACCAACACTGGTAATAGCTCTCTAGGCAAACACAAGTTGGATGCCTAATGGTAATGGATGCTGAACTGTTCTAACTGGATAAGGAAAAATTCACACTTAAGAGTTTGTAGGTGAGTAATTCCAAAGAAACTCTTGTGTCTCTGAGGAGTCTTTCAATAATGCTATTCATAGAACTGAAAAAACCACCTGCTTTAACATTTTTTTTTAATCAGTAACTATGAGAGCAATGACATTTAATTTTCTAACACTTGAGCTGAAGAAAAACAAAAGAAAGTATCCAGTGTAACTCCTGGTCATGAAGTTGCTTTGAAACATCACCAGTTATGGAGGTTCCATAGCTTAACATAACTTAAAATGTTTCCATAATCTTCTTACAAGGCTAGTATTGTAGGTCTCTGCTCATTTTGTTACTCTTGTTGGTTGGTTCATTCCAAATATTATTCTTTCTTTAAAAGCAAAACCCAAAACTGAATACAGAATACTGATGCTTTAAATTTAGTTTAAAATATTTAAGTAATTTAGTTTGATTCACATGACAATTTACAACACACATTATAGTTAAAAGATTCTGAGCGTAAATGCAGCAACCTCATGGATAAGTTTAATATGTAATTAAAGTATTTGATGATCATGCAATATTGTCAAATTTTGCATTAGGATAGTATTTGGTAGTTAACATTTGTGTTTCTTCTTTGTGAAACACATAGTTTAAGGACCAGGCATTACAGGATGCATGCTAAGCTTAGATGTGTCCCAGCAAATCCGAAATAATTCTGCTGAAATGGAATTATCCCAGATATAGATCAGTATGAATGTAATAGATCATACTGTATGCTTTCACAAAGGTAAATATACTTAAATGGAAACATCTAACCGAAACTTCACTGAATACTTATAATATTTGTAATTCTATGGAAACACCAATTGTTTTAATAACTGCCTTACCTGCAATGAAGAATATCCTCTTTGAAGTTTAAAGAAATCTCTCAAGAATATGCAAAATGCAAAAATCTACTTGCTCTCATTAAAAATAGATCAAAATATCAGATATTCAAAACTAATTTGCAAGTTTATATATACAACACAGATTTTATATTGGAAAGGAATGATTTGGTGAGTAAGGCATTTTTCTGACACTCAGATGAAACTTTAAGGTAATAGTATGTTTAAGGTCAGATGCTTTGATACATTTCCCTTATAGAGAGCAAAAAAAAGTTATTTGGCAAATGTGGAAAGCAGAAAATTTGGTTATTTGAAGAAATATTGTTATTTTTAATTACTTACAGTTTTGCTCAACCTTTTAAATTCGTTTCTCTATGTCAGAGAAACTGAAGAAATATCAGCTCTCACTAACAATAGGGAATAAGATAGTTTTCAAACTCCATGATTTAGAAACTTTGTAGTTGTTGACCTAGATCTCTCATACCAGTAGTCTACTTTGAGAATAAAAGAGGTTCCAGTCTTGCTTAGGATACTTAGGCAACCCTGCAAATATAAATAATGTTGTGCTGTATTGTTCAATTAAGAAGGAATGGTCATAACTATAGGCAGTCATCGAGCAGCTTCCCATCCTTTTGAATGAACTGTAAAAGCAGAATAAAGGAAGCTACAAGGCAACAGTTTATAAGACAAACAGAACATAACTGCTGGTACTGAAGTTCTCAAGCACTTCTACATCAGTGCTGCACAGATTTGCCTTTTAGGGCTTGTGAGCCTCCACATTCCTGCTGCCTAACTCTGAAAAGAGATGGCTACAAAATAATGATGAGACTCGCCATCAACCTTTTATTTTTCATTTCCATCCAGAACATATTACAACTGTGATCTGTCAGCATGCATCAGTGGGCTTCCTACTCAGAACCAGAATACTGTGAATATTCTTAATTTTTGTAATTTTATGTACAGTTAGAAAAGGGAAAAAATAAAATCAATTAAAAACTAATCATTAGAAACAAAACACCATCATCCATTATTTATTGCACTTCCAGTTGTAGCCTAAGAATATTTGGTGGGCATGTGTTCATAGTTTTCTTCTGCAAATTTAAACTTTCTTTATTGAACTTAAATTGTTCAAAATGTTGTAGATTAAAACATCAGATGAGAAAATAAAGTAAAAAAGCCAAATAGCAGGCATAAACCTCATGACCTTCATCTGTATTTAGTCAATGTAGATCTCTGTATATACAAGACAGCTTTTCATATTAAAACATCATATGCTATGTGATTTGTAGCAGCTGAAAACCTGATTATCTGTGCAGTTACACTATATACATCTAAACTTTCTATACCCAGATATTTATGAAATCAAAGTTACAGCAACTTCTTATTCAATTTATTTCTTTTCCCAAATGTGACTTTAGAGACAAAGTAATATAATAGATAAAATTGTAAATTAATAGAAAATGTATTTCCTTCAAATAGCTTAAGATTTCATATTGATACTAGCAAGTGTACACATTTTTATAATAACTTGTTCACTTCCTCATCATAAACACAGAAATAATAAATAATATCACTTAAAAATGCATCACAGTAGAGCAGAAAAAAAGTAAAATAAATCTTTGTATCATTTTTGCTACTAGAAAAAAAAAATCCTTCCTTTATCTGAATGGGTCTGGTCAACTCATAGTCTTTACATGAGCACAACAGTAAAATACCTCTTTGCCACCTGCACTGTGGTCCTTACCTTGATTTGCAACTAGCATGGAATTCAAAGCTAAAATACAGTCTTCAGAATCACTTCCAAAGTTATGAGTACAGCTCTTGAAATACAAAATGTATGGAACTTAATGAGGAACCTCAGCAAAACATTTTATCAGAACAACAGAGAGCAGAAGTAACCTGAATCATTACTCATAGTATACAAGAGAAAAGAAACCAGAGCAGCATGCTCAGAGATCTCATGCACTAGGCATTCACCACATCCATTATTTAAACTCAAGCTCTTCAGAGAGAGAGATCTTTGCCACCAAAAGTTTGAGCATCAAGCTCCCCAGATGAGTGGCCAGCAGCTGGGCTGCCTGGCTTCTTGAGTAGCCTCATGGAAGTTGCAACCAAAGTTGCCAGCCAAAGACAGTCCATCCCTGAGCCCCTGGAAGACCTGTCTGTTAGTCCAGCAGCTGGGAAACCAGCCTGACCCTCTTCACACGACCAAGTGAGACAGCCAAATGCAGAGCTGGCTGCCTGAGGTAATGGGGAACCTGCAGTGGGCAGTGGCAGAGAGAGCTCAGAAGAAAGCAGTGTGACCTGCAGCTCATCAGATCCACTGTACAAAGCTTATCAGGTGGGCTGCAAACAGACCAGGTTATGGCAGTGATCCAAGGAGATGGTTACCAGTACTCCTGCCAGCTGAGAAGGCAGGCATCCCAGAGGCACTCATTCAGTCTGATGGTATTACCAGTGTCCACTTCGGAAGGGAGATGGGTAGCAACTCACATCACTGGTCACCAAAGGAAAATTCATCCTTTTGCAAAATCAAAAAGGAGGTCCCTGACTTACATTATTGGAATTCTACACAGATAAAATTATCCACAAAGTTTGGATAGACCAAGGCAAGGAGTATGAGATAGGAAGTCAAAAGATTAAAACCTTAGACTAGCTGGCAAACTGCAGTCTGCATCCACATCGACCTGCTTGTGCCTAAACTCTGCTCCCTACAATTTCAATGCAATGTGAGGTACTATGGCCTCCAGCTTGTTGAAGGCCCTGTGTTACTTCTGCTCTGGTCAGCACAGAGTGGTAATCTCTCCATAAGTGGGACATCTCTGCTTTGACAGCAGAAATGGGGTGTCATATTCCTTTCCCTCCACCCCAATCTCTTTGATGATGTTTTGTGTGTCCTAAGTTAATTTTTAAAACACTGGACTCTGGAGAAAAATGGCTTCAGTGCTCCTCAGCACACTCAGGCAAAATACTTGGCATTTTGAAGGTCCTCTCTAACAGCAAGACAAATAGCTGGAGACAGCAAAGTACAGGATAACAGTGTGTGAAGATCAACAACCCTGTAAATGATTTCCAAGATACTCATAAGAGTGAACCAATGTGCACAGATCCGTGATGTCAATCTGTGACATGCAGTCATCGCTTCAAAACCTTTAAAAAAAAGGCATTTTCCTGGAGTTGCATGACAAACTCCCTTCAGCTACTCAGCAGGTACTCCCTGAGACGTGAGCTGCTCCGACAGCAGAGAATTGGTTGGTTGAACAGCGAGAAGTGCATGCTCATGCTCTCAGCAGGGGAAATATTTTTGTGTACACTATTACTTACAATGTATAATGAAAACTCTGCCGAAAGGGATGTTGTTGCCTTGATAAAATAGGTGGGATGTTTTTGAATATCCTGCATAATTCTGGTGCAGGCAGCACACCACTAATGGAAATTTTGGAAGTCACTGTTATGCAGCAAGGCAACTTCCATGAAGAGGTGCTCTTGCTCTGGGGATCTGCACTGCTGTTTTGTCACACTTGTCCTTAAGTGCAGACTGCCAAGAGTAATTAAGAATAGTAAAGAAAGTCTTTGATGCAGATATATGAGCTCATGGTACCTCCTATTTAGAAGCGGATTGAGTATTTCTAGGCAGAAGAATGGTTCTTTATGTGCTGCATACTTCAATCCATAATTTCTTGTCTATTACTTGAAATAGCCAAGACATCCTGTGGTCACTGCTCAATTTTTCTGACTTTGAACAAAATGTTTAGTCATCTATTCTGTTCTAAGATCTTAAATCACATGCTCAAGCCCTCACATCAATTAATTTTGGACAGAGACTTTTTACAAGGGAATGTAGTGACAAGACAAGAGGCAATGGCTTCAAACTGAAAGAGAGTAGGTTTAGATTAGATATTAGGAAGATCATTCTTCCCTGTGAGGGTGGTGAGACACTGGAAGAGATTGCCCAGAGAAGCTGGGGATGCCCCGTTCCTGGAAGGGTTCAAGACCAGATTGAATGGAGTTCTGAGCAACCTGCTTTAGTGAAAGGTATTCCTGTACATGGCACACTGTCCCTGTGCATGGGGCATTGGAACTAGACGATTCTTAAGGTCCCTTCCAACCCAGACCATTCTATGATTCTACAGAAGTCCAACGTTTTTCTTTATAACACTTAAAGAGGTTCTCTCAATGCATAAACACATTACCTTGTCTTTCATTTTTTGTCTTTGTGACAGCAGAGACACCAATTGTACTCTTTTTGCTCATGTGATAGAAAATTGTTTAAAAAAATATTTTAGAAGTTCTTCCCACTTTTATTCTATCCATTTAATTGTGCCATTCCCTTGTATACTGACTGTGTAGGTTTGTCCAGCCTTAGCTTTTTTTATGGTTCACTACTACCAGGATCTCTATTCTCAGTTATGACCAGTCATTGTTTACAAAAAAAAAACAAACATCCACTGCTGCTTTCCAGATGGTGATGGGAACCTAATTTACCATGGTTTAGAGTTAAACCTAGTGAGAGACAGGGGTTTAGAGTTTGCTCTACTTTTCTTCTAGTAAGCAGGCCACAACCCGTTCTTTCTGTTTCATACAAGCACTAGCCTTGCCAACATCATAGAATCACAGAATATGCTGAATTGGAAGCACTGGAAGGATTCACAAGGATCATTGAGTCAATCCCCTGGCCCTGCATGGAATCATCCCCAAGATTCACACCATGTAATTGAGAGTATGATCCAAGTATCATTTGAACTCTGTCAGGCTTGGTGCTATGACCACTTCCCAGAGGAGCCTGTTCCAGTGCCCAAGCACCCTCTGGGTGAAGAATCTTTTTCTAATATCCAACCTAAACCTCCTCTGACTCAACTTCAGGCCATTCCCTCAAGTCCTGTCACTGGTCACCACAGAGAGAAGATCAGTGCCTGCCCCTCCTCTTCCCCTCAAGAGGAAGTTATAACTGCAATGAGGTCTCCCCTCAGTCTCTCTTCCCCAGGCTGAACAGAGCGAGTGTCCTCCGCTGCTGCTCACATGGCTTCCCCTCAAGGTCCTTCACTATCTTTGTTTCCCTCCTTTGGACACTCTCTAACAACAGATTTTTCCAGATCTTTGTGAGTATGTGATGCACATCTTCAGAGACTTCTACGTTTTTAACACGTATGAGACTATTTCAAGAAAAACTAGATATTCCCCCCCCCGCCCCCCCCCGAATAATACTATAGCTTTAGATCTGCCTTTGGATTGCTTGAGATGCACAGGTGAAAGTGGAATTTTAAACCAAATTGATTTCCAATCCTAGTGATCTCTGAGCTCCCACATACAGCAACTTGACCAAAGTATTCCCAAACACTGCAGGGATGGTTGCATGTGGGGTTTGTATTAAAAACAGATATAATCAAATGTAAAAAAACTTCAAGCCTACATTGTTCAAAACACTAAAGTGCAGAAGCATAGAATAAAAAAAAATATCCATGTAAGTACTGCTTACTGTGGATTTTTGTGTTTGTGTGTGTAGGAAGCCGAGAATTTCAAAGACTTCCATCTAGAAGAATGGCTCAGGAAATGCCAAAAGTTGTATTACATCCCTGTGCCTTCCCTTAGAAAAATATCCAAACTACTGTAATGACCTACTTGGGACATCCTGTCAGTTCACATGGTAGCTCTCCCATGGCAGCATTCCCGAAAGTGACTGAAATATGACGAGGGCTGAATTCAGCTATCTGTCCTCATCAAAAATCCTTTCTATTTTTGTTTCCTTTAGAAGTTTGATCAGTGTATAAACTCTCCACAAGGTTGCTAGAACCAGAAATTTTCCATCTTTACTGATACTTGACATGCAGTTCTATCAGTTGCTTTGCCTACCAGGCATTCTCTCTCATATTGTCCCTGTGATGTGAGAGGTAAACGTAGGGTAATAGAGACTGATTATTTGAGTGTCCCAGTTCACTGAAAATTGGCCTTTTCAATGCCGCAGCGAATCCTCCTGGTAATATTCAGGAGACATTCTGCTGTGTTTCCCTGCCATGTTAAAAGGGGTTGGCAGTTTATCTAAAAAGTTTCCACAAATTGAAATTTGCTTGCTGCAATAGAAAAACCATTATTTTTCTCCATATCTAACCTCACAACCTGGCATGTCACAAGCAAAGAGGAAAATATTGCCTTAAATGATTAGTTCATAAAGTAATTCTTATGCCCCTTTATTATTGATATGCTATTAAAGGCAGGCATGAGACTTTAAACATTAATTAAAAGACCATCTCTTATCATTGAAAGCACGCTTTCAAACTGGACATGAATTTTCATAAAAATAATAAACCATGTAGGAAGGCTGGGTATGAAGACCGGAAGTGAGCAAAGGAAATGGACTAAGGATAAAAAAAATAACTCAATAATGATGGTTCTTCACAAGCATGCCTGTAGCCTGATCTGCTTATCTCAAAAGGATGTGCAGTTGAGTGCATCTCCCTCAGAGAAGTGATTTATCTATCATGCTGTAACAAATCTGAGCCACTCTGAATTGAGTTATAAATACTGCATATTGTTAAATATTTTTTGTACGTTGAGATACCTCAGCTGTCCAGGTGGGATGCAAAAAACCAGTACTTTAAGAAATATTAAAGGACAAAATCAGAAACATTGGCTGAGAGAATTATGGCTCAGCGTCTTTATTATACATGCTAAGAATGAGTGTAAACCAGAAATTGGAACAATGACAACTTTACAAACCAGGCTTGAAAAAAAAAAAAAATCTAATCCTTATCCTAAGAGAAAGTTACATGAGAAGCATGAGTGTGGTTTGAAGAGGCAAAAAATGCACTCGGACACACAAAAGGTATTTTTTTTCCTTGGGGTATAGAAGATTTGCTTTCTTTCCCATAATATCATTTTGAACCTTTCCTTCTACTGAAGTGTAAATAAAATACAGGTATTTGCAATACAGAATGAAAAGATCCACAAAGGAGAGAGATAGAATAATTTGACTTCAACACTTATTGTCCAGTCATTCTAAACTTCTCTCTCACAAAGGCATGCCTAAAAGCAGAAGTACAACAATTTTGTCTCTGAACATATGACAGCTCAGATCTGCCACCTGAAGCTTTCTCTCAGACCTCAGGAGTCAACCTCCCTGCTACCCAAATCATTTGGTAACTTAGAGCTAGGCAAACACTGTATATGTTTTATACATAAAATGCAAAGTAATATCTTTTAGGCCAAAAAGGGGGAAAGGAGTAGTGAAGCTGAACAGGATATGGAGATTAGCATTTATTATCCTAACAGTGAATGTCTTTAGGGTAAAAATCAGCAAGTGTCAAATACAGCCAAAAAGATGATGTGCTATTGTGCCAAGAATCTTGGTATTTAAACATTTCCTGAGGTAGACCTAAACTCATCTTAGACCTTCTTGATAGGTCTTAACCTTTCTGAGTGAAACCCCAAAATCTTACATCACCTTTTCTGTTTATGAGATAACATCAAGTTTCCAAAATCAAAATTATAGAAGAACCTTTAGAGAAGAATTATAGGTGCCAATACAGAATTGGTAGGGAAAACAGAACAGAAAAATAATGATTTTGACTAGTAAATATTTAAATAACATTTGTGGAACTAAAATTCAGAATAGAAATAAGATACACTGAATAGAAACATTCAATAAGAACTTGTGAAATTTGCAAGGCATAGTGATGGCAATGGAAATTTAAAATCAGGGTGGCTTTTTCCCAAAAAGATTATAGCCAACTGGAGCTGGGAACAACTCAGACAAAATCTAGACAGACACTCTGCTGCAGAAAATGGCTATTTCTTCTGCCTTTGTTAGTGGCAACTGTTAAATTTACCCTTGTCAAGTGAAAAATCTGAAGGTTGTTTTATCTCTATATAGCATTAGGTAACAAACATTTTGCACTAAGCTTCAGAGAACATAAAAGTCAAAAATACTTCCTAAAAGGCTCTGAAATAATCATTAATACTATTGCATGAAGAATGAGAATTGTCAAAAGAAAGAAATACACATATTTCTGTTCTTACTAATGCCCTTATTAAACATTTAACTTTTACCTTGAAAATTTTATTTCAGATATGGGAAAGTAGTTTGTGATAAAACAGTGAGTCCTGAAGGGAAGTTTGAGACAGTGAAGTTAAGCAGTATATAATCCTTGCATAGCATCTCAGACTTGCATCTGAAATTTCCTTGGAAAAAGTAATAACAGAAGTTAGTTATCGTCCCTGATGACTATGATTTCTGCCTTTGGGAATACTCAAATATCAGGGACGTAATAAGATGATAAATGGAGAAAAAAATCCACAAAATTATTAGGAATGAGACAGAGATACCAGGACAGAGTGACTAAAAATGGACTAGATCAGTGTCTGTAGAGTATGAATAGTAAAGGGATGCAATGAAAAAAGGTATCCTAAAAAAAAAAAAAAAGGATTTAAAAAAAGTGAATCGACCTTCAGATGAGAACAGCTCTAAAAGGGATTTTGAGAAATTAAGTAGTATAAATGAAGCAATCAGAAAGGTTCTTGAGGAAGACAAAGGAAAAGAGAATATTTTAGATTTGAAGACACAGATTTAGAAGATAGATTTTTCTTTTTCATTTGAGAAATAGAAGATTAAGCAGGAAGCTAAATACTGAAATTAGAAATCAGACAGCTGTGCATTTTTTTCTATAATACGCATCCTGAATACCTTCACAGGCAGACTAAAGAAAAGTAATGCTAAACAATGTCAGGAAAAGGCAAATAGCAAGGTGAACACAATAAGAAACTCCAATTCCCTAAATCTGAGTTATCAGCTATACATTAGCACAGAGATGGATAGGTAAATGCATTAACTCCATAAAGAAAGAAAAGACCTGGGGCAAAGATGGAGCTTGAGGAGACGCTCATCATCATCATGGCTAGACTTCACGAACGAAGATTTGGGAGGGCTCTGCCCACGTGGAGTGGGTGAATCCCTCAAGCCTGCGCAGTGGATTTTTTGGGTGGGGCACAGTGTGCGCAGAACTGGCCCCACCCTTTACTCCTGAGATTCATCTGCCAGGGCCTAGCAAGCTTGGACGGTGACAGCGAGGTCCTCAGGATGTAGGTTTGGTTAGAGAGGAGACGCTAATACAGAGTTTATCATTAAAGCTTTCACAGAAGATAATGTAAACAGTAGGAAAATAACACTGGCCCATTAAAAAAAAGTAGAGAGAGTTTCAGTGCTGCATATCATTAAGCAATGCCCATGGTAGATTTATATAATGTGCACATAATGCAGAGCTTGAAACCCACACATTTGGATACAGACCTAATTCACAATTGCATCAAGTATTTACACTGTATTGACCATGAGAGAAAATTAAATACATGATCATAAAAGGCAAAAATCAATACTCAGACTGTACTATGCACCGTGTGTCTGTACAGTTTTAAGATGCACCATTGTCGTGGCTTCCTGACAGTGCAAATGACATACAAGGTGGACAAACTTTTACCATGACTGCCACTGCATACTTTTACAGTAGTTGAGTCTGACATTAAAATCCAACTATTTTCTTTTCAGTAGATGATCCTGTTAAGAGTTATCAGTTTGGGCTTGCATGGAAGCTGTTTCAGAAGTGGAGGGCAGGCATTTTTACAAGAAAACATGCTGCCTAATGTGCAGAACATAGAATGAGTATATTTCCCTGTCTCTCCATAATATTAGAAGCTTAGTGCAACAGTATTTCTGGTACATTTCTACCACACCAGAACATCAGACTACTAATGTTCCTAGGTATGGGAATTGAAGATACCAAATCATGTCAGGTACTGCACACTCTTTTGTCTAATGTCCTGACTGACAGGTTCATTTGATTGATTCTAGTTCCAATCCAGCTAAAAGTGCCAAATTGCAGCCAACTCTGTACACAACTGATTACTCTCTTTATTCATCCTGTTGAGATAAAACTGAAGATTTGAGATTTTCTACGACATATTAGTTCATAGAACCAGAATATTTCATGTGCTTGGCATTGTTAAGATAAAACACAGTAAGAGCAAAGCCAAGTGCCTAAAAGCAATCCATTCCCATCTGAAGACTTCTGACTGCTTAGGAAGCTTATATTAAGCATAAAGAACAATCTTCAAAATTTTGCTCAAGGTAGAAACAACGACAAGAACCGGTTTTAAGATAAGTAATTAACAATTCAACTTTTTGACTATTTTGAATCTGAAATCCCACAAACAGATCTTCTGCATCATATATATATATATATATATACACCTGCACACCCAAATACATATATAAACACACACATCTATATACCATGTGTTGGTGCAGTATCTATGAATTGTATTACAGGAATGTGCATTTAGCACATTTTTGATTAAGTCATTATTTTAATGCTTATTAAACTATAGGAAACTTTTAAAAAGTCAACATAATTAAACTGATTCTTACAGAGGAAATTTTGGTTTGCATTATTCTACTTAAAATGAGGAATTCCCTGTAAATTACCAGTCAGTACTTCCTGGATGGATTTAAAGAAAACTCACAGAATACAGGCTTTGTCAATGATTCCTCCAAGGTCTTCCTCCTAGCCATGTTAAAAATTGATAATCCTTGTTAAAAAAAATGCATTTTCCATCGCTTGGAAAGTTTTTCACACCTCCACAAGGCTGGATTACTGAAATCTGAAGTACTGGACATGCTCATATTGCATCACTAACAAATGCAAAAGGAGTCCTTTTTTGAGACCTTCCTTTGGCTTGTCAAACTTATTTTTGTAGAGGGTAGCTTTCCCTAACTAATGCTAAAAAATCACCATGGTCTAACACAGTATTGTGTGCTCCAGATGCTGACATAATTTTGACACTCTACAGTTACACCTGTTCTACCTGTCCTTTATGATGAACAAAATGCAGAGATCTGTGAATTAATAAGACATCAACCTTATTAATTTAGATCACCTGAGACTCTATAGAGCTCTATAGAAGCTGACAGTAAAAGTTCTATCTCTGTCTTATGCTTTTTCTTTCTTTAACAGATTGCCTCAGTCTGTCTCTGGGAATCAGAAAACCACACTGTGCATGGCATGAGAGATATCCTGGATACCTCTCAGATGAAGCTGCAAACAATTACCTTACTCTTATCTACCACGAGGTTCAAAATCAGTTTTCCCCAAATTACTCTGGTATCAAATATGATAATTCAATTATTTTTTAATTCAGACTGTTTTGACCTCATCAGCTAGAAGTAATTTGATGTTTTCCCTTCCGAAACTTTTACTGCAGCATTTTAGAGGAAAACAAACCAACTGTTCTGAATCTATTTTATATTTTATTTCCACTCATTAAGTCAATAGAACTAAATAAACCCATACAGTTTACACCTGGTGAAGAATAATAATGGCTGAAAGCTGCTCTCTGGATACTGAAATCTGTGAGAGAGGTATTCAGTAATTTGAGAGTGGTTCATCTAAATTCACAGACCACTACAGGCATTTGGTTTTGTAGCAGCTTCTATGAATAGAACTACTTCTTTAATAGGTTACTAGGGGTTAATGTTGTAGGTCCTCTCTTTTATATTGATTTTAGGGATGAAGTCCTGGCATATAAACAAGAAGAAATCAAGAGAACCTAGTTTGAGTAGATATATGAACTAGTTACATTAGTTAAAAGTGAACCATCTGCTTTGAAAGAAAAACAGACAATGAAGGAAGGAGAGGGGGGAAAAGTCAGACTAATATTGGATAAGTCATTATATATTTTCTAATAATTCCTCTGAAAATGATTGGTGATTAATTTTCAGGAAAATCAAGAATATAAAGACATATGAGAAAAATATGTAAACTTACACTTACAAATTTTAAAGCTGCTGATAATTTTACTTTCTTTTTCCCCTGCCATTCCCAAACTTCATTCAGACTCATACTTTGGAAAACTTTGGATCTCAGCACTCTTTATTAATTAAATCAGTCAATACTTTGTGTAGCTTCAATGGGTCTTTGTTTTCTTGGGTATAAGATACACTTTTAACGTGTCTAACACAGCAACAAAGTTAGACTTGATGCTAAATTTTTTTTTTTTTTCATTTTTTCTTTGTTCCTCTCTCAATAATGTCATGCAAATACCTGGGAAATGAAAGCCTGTCAAACACAGTCATGCTGCAAAAATCTTTGTAGAAAGAAACCTTCATATACACATTTGCATAGGTAGCAGCATTACAGTTTCCTAGAACTATCACCTAATTATTTGCCAGCTCAATACTAGTGGAATTACCCACTGAGATTAGAAGAGTCTCCATTCTCTGTATAAAGACTTCTTGGAAATCCATTCCCACACTTGCCAAGGCTGTTGTTTCCATCCACTATAGTATATTTTATACATGTGGACAATAGTTCATTAAGGTCAATGATTCATTTTACATAGTCCAGTAAACAGTCAACTTAATGAAAATTTTTGGCTGATAGCCCATGATAGCTGGCATAACAAACAACTGACTGAAGTATTTCAAAGTTCACTGAACAATAAATATAAAAGTGTCTATTAAGGGTATGCATCTATGCCAAATACAATCATATATAATCAGCTGCACCAGAAACCTTTGTCAACACACTGCAGAATATGGTCAGTCAGATGATGCATCTGCTACAAGTGGCAGCTGTTGTGCTCTGGAGTGTAGACAATTAGACATGAATATACTCCTTGGGCTATTTGCAGCACTCAAGCATGGTATTAGCTAACACCTGTTAAGATGTAATCCCTACATTTTTGATATGTACCTATCATAATTGCTGAAAATACAATTTAAGATATCTAAAGCCATGAGATTTCATAAATAAAAGTGAGCATAACAGTAATACTCCATGTACTTCTGGACTTCGGGAGAAGTTCTACAAATAGTTCACAAATGGTCAGGTTAACTAAAATTATAAGCCTCACTGAAGAGGCCAAGCACCAAATGTACTGATACATAATTTATCACGTACTACAGTGGAATATTTTATATCCAATTACTAAAGTTTGAATAAGTAACATTGCAAGAAGAAACATTAACTATGTGAACAGGAGAATCAGAGAAAAAAAAAAAAATCCCGGCATGTAAGGTTACAAAGAAACAGCATAAATCACTGCCTTTGGCATAAATATTTATGCATGCAGTGAGCTGAGATTTTTATTAGATTTTGCTTTATTAGAGTAGCTCTGGATTTTGCTTCATATCACTAGATGTGGGGATAATTTTGATTGGATTGTCATCCCTCTAACTTTCTCTGAGCAACAAATTTTTCTTGCAGTGATGAAATAATCCAGAACTTGATCAAATTGTTATATATATGCTCACAAGAAATATGGAATATTGCAAATGTCCTTTAAAAACACAAATCACATGGAGTTGTTAAAAAAAATTAATCTTCCCTTATTAACTTTTTGTCAACATAGAAAAATAACATTCCCAGTCAAAACAGGATTAATTATGAAAGCATATTAGAATGCTAGGGCTTTGCACACTGTACTCAAACCCTTAAACTCTTGAAGTTTGTTAATAATTGACTGAAAACAAACAACAATGGTTCCCACATAATGTGATAAAGCAGATGTAGCTAAAGCACATACACTTAAATACCCTTAAGAATCATTACAGAAGTTTCTGACCAGATTTTTAACTCCCTGTTCTTGATAATTCTTCCTGCAAAGCATGAAAGAGGAAGAAGAGATTTTGCATAACATCTAATCATGCAGAATATTAAAAATGTCTCTCAAGGTATTATAAACATGTAGTGCCTTAATTTAAAAACTGTAAGAGCTGTTAATTTGTTAACTGAAAATTTATTATCCCTTGATTTTTTATTTTTAAAGCACAGTGGGAAGCATCAGGTTAACTTTACTATAAAAACAATGTTCTTCCCTTTAAACCTTGTGATTCCTCTGAAGACTTTCTTTAGCTTCATCTGGTTTTCTTGATTTTTGTACAGTATTATCCTGAATAGTTCTTAAAACTGGATCTAAGGCATTAAAAGGAAATCTGACCTTAACCACTGCATTTTAGCTATCTGAATTTGGGTAAAGCCCACAGTGTGGGCAGTACGAAATCCTTTAGTGATGTTCATACTGGTAACTCAGTCGTTAACTCTGTGAGCAGCCTCATAAAACTTACTGAAGATTGTTGCTTACCAGTAGTCAAAACCTTATATATTTGTCCATAAGACTGAAACCTTAGCAACAAGGCAAAGCACTTATGATGGTCCCCAATAACGGAAAGAAACCAAACATTTGAAAATGGCTTAATTTTTTTTCCATGTAGAAAACACTAAACAATGTATTGCAATGATTATTCATCTGTCTAGACACCTCTCATCTTGAAAAGGCACCAGCCACAGTCCATCCACTAGTAAATAATTCTCTTCCCTCCAACAATACTTACCATGCTGCTTCACGTGTAAGACTGTTGGCGCGAAGCATGACATGATGCAGAGCATGGCAGCTATCTCAGAAGTGACCAGTACAAAGACAGCACAAGAGCACAGACTTGGGAACTGATCAGGAACTAGAGCCAAATCTACTCAGCAGGGCAGAAGCCTGGCAAGAGGAAAAAGCCACCAGCTGCAACAACTCCAAGCACCGATTGCCAATTTACCCAGCAGGCCCACCTGGACTTTCACATAGACCCTGAACCAACTTTTGACCTTTACAGGACTTTTTGGACGAGAAGATGGGCTAGACTGTTCAGAGCTGGAAATATTTGCAGGAGAGACACTAGGGAGAGAGACCAACAGAGAGACTGATGGGGCTTGAAGCCACACTGGATCAATCAGAATATGTGTACTTAGGCACTTAAAAAAGTGAAAAACTCAGCACACTGCCCAAAACACAGAATTTTCTCTAATATTTCTTAAAGTATCCTTGAAAATTCTCCAAATGTAATGTTCCTTTTAGAAATTGTATTTCACCTGCAGCATAAAAAAAAAAAATCTTTTTTTGTCTTATCTTGCCAAATCTTAAGAGAGCAACATAATTTATATGCCAGGTGAATATATGAGACTTTTATTGAAATAAACATTGTAAGAATAGGAGGATATGTAAACTAAAATTGGAAAAAGAAGTACTAGGAAAGGAGGAACTATGATCAGAAGTTCTGTAAAGACAGATTCTGCTAACAATAAAATGGACAAACAAAACTAAAAATGTTGCTTCTGTGGTATGTTTTTAATACATGTTTGGAAAAGAGAGATAAAGGTCCAAACTGGAGCAGGTTTCCTAGAGAGGTAATGCCCCAATCCTGTCAGAGTTTAAGAGACATTTGGAAAACACCCTCAATAACATGCTTCAGCATTTGGTCAGCCCTGAAGGGGTCAAGCAGTTGGACTGGATGATTGTTGTAGGTCCCTTCCAACTGAAGCAGCCTATTCTGTTGTATTCTAAATCCAGCAATATCAGAACTAGAGACTGCCAGTGAAATTACTGGAAGATCTCTTTAAACTAGATGAAAGAGTTCTTATCTGAACAGCAAGTAGTGAACATTTGAAACGTGCTGCTACAAAAAACATCTGCCAGCAGTTTTGAAAAAGGATTACAGAAACCCATGCACAACCGCTCCATAGAAGCAATACCAAAGGTATGAGACAGGGAATATGACTGTGGGTACCAGGGGAGTCTTCTGGGGAAGGGACTGTGTAAACTGACCAGACTCCCATGCTGTCCCTAAGTACCATCTCCTGCTGCCACTCTCACTCTGACCTAGACCCGGGCATTGGCTGGGCTAAATGCATTGATGGGGTGGTTTCTCCAGAGTTCACAGAAGTCCAAAGGGAATGATAACAGGAAAACTATGCAGGGTAACATCTAAAATGTTTTGTTCAGATGGTTATTAGGATAATTTAATTTGCAATTATGACCAGATTTAAAAACTTGTCTTATAAAATGAAGTATTACATCCATGTGTTATTTTATTAAACTTGTAAACATTAGGCAAATTAACTTGGAGAACTTTCCCAGTACTAGTATTTGCTACAGATTCTTACAGAAAGAGTCCTAAGGAGTTATAAGAACAATGGATAGAAAAACAGAAAGAATGAGTAAAATAATGATGTTGCTTGAAAACACAACTACAAATTTTTGAAGGTAATTTTTATCCCCAGGGGAGAGCTGACAGATAGAGCAGTCAATTCTTATACAGCTGATATCGAGATCTCCCTATACAAAATTTGATATTACAGGGATGACATTTTCATGGGGAAAAGACTGAAAAACCTGTAATTTTCCTTCTTTCCTCTCTTACACTATACCGTGATTACTGATTATTGCAGATGTGAAGGAAATTTCATTCTCCATTTGTCTGAGCTCTTCTGTGTCCCATGATACATAAATAGGGCAGTCATAAAGCTCAGAAGCTTTTTACAATTTACAAACCAATTTCTTGTTTGTTTTTTTAAACCCATCTCAAAGACTCCAGAGCTGTGGAACAACTGGCAATGTACAGTGACCTTCTGCACTGCCTTCATTTTTTGACAACTCAAATTGATTTTCTTCAGGCCGTGGGATTCATGCCTGAGGATGTGAATCCACACTATCCAATGTATCCAGGAAAAGAATTTTAGTAAGAGAGAATCAGGATGAGCAAACTGCATTGTGGCAGATAAGTACGGAATCAAGCTGCTTTTGCCCCTTGTGTGTAGGGTCAAGGTTTTATCCACATTTCAAGGCTTCATATACAGATAATTTCTAGAATTGAACATGTGAAACATAGCCAAATCCCACTGATTCACTTTGCTGTTGATGGCATTTATCCTCAAGGACACAATAGAGTATATTCATATAAAGTCCAGCAGGGCTTTTTAGGACTTGCACAAAACACTTTCAACATAATAGATGCAGATATAATTCAAATCAGGAGTAAAAATGGGTATGATGCAGAGAGATAGTGGTGCATAGAAGTCATGAACAGATCTGAAAGGGGAAATAGTGATTAATGCATCTTCTCAAGAGCAGCTTAACTAAACTAAGCAAAAGTGAAGCATTGCAGAATAGTCAGAATAATCTTTCATCTTCCTTATTTTACAATAAGTAATTTTCAGACCTGCAGGGTATTGCCTTAATTTGCTTGATTTATGAAGACCGGTCCAGCAAAATATTTTATTGTGCTTCTAACTTCAAACTCCAGAAGTTCCATTAAGCTTACAGGAATGACTCACATACTTATAGCTAAATACATATTCAGAGTTTTGGATGAGTTTGACCTAAATGTGAAGTGTAGTGACAAAACTGCATTCAGAATGCATAAATCCAAAGGATAAGCCACTTTAAATAATAGAGCAAAAATATATGAACTCTGCACAAAAAGACACACAAAAGATATGTGAGACAATGGGAAATAACACAAAATGTGAAAAGAATTAGTATTTAGCTTATTTTCCAGATTAATTATGTTACCAGAAAAGTTAAATAAATTGAAGGTGCACATTTCACAGAAGTTTATACTAAAGAATTTTATTTACATTTATTTAAAAATTGATATAACTTAACTTGTCATACTTCACAACATGATAATACATTATTTACTTCTAAAAGGGAATAATACACCATTTAGAAACTTTTCTTTGGAATGTAAATACTTTGTCATCACAATAATCTGACTAAAACAATATTTCTTAGGCATTCTGTACAGTGTCAATTTAATTAAATGTTTGGTTGTTAGGTTTCCTAAAAGCAGATAGGAAAATGGCCTAAATCAAGTGAAATTACAGTGTTACATAAAATGTGAGACAATATGATTTAAATGTATTTTTCCCTTTCAGTTCTCAGGAACATATGGCCATTAATAAAGTTTTGTGGCTTATATATGTAATTTAAGTATCTTAAAAAGTACATAATGTACTATAATTAAACAAAACAACAAAAAAACACATTATATTAAAGCCATGCAAGATTTTGGAAACTGGAGGTAAATAAACCAACCATTTTAGGAAGCATTTCCATGAATCTAGTTAAACCTGGGGTGACTTGCTCACAAATGTATGCTGCCATGCATGAGAAGAGATGTCTGTTATCACAGCACTATAGAAAGGACTGGTATCGTATTCTAGCCTTTTCCAAAGAAAAAGGAAGTACTAAGATTTTAAGATAAGAATTTTAGGTCTACTATAGTCCAGCAGTGTATGCTAGAAAACTTGAAGATAAGCTAGAAATAGTCATAGTAGAGAAAAAATACCTTTATGTAAAATTTGCACTGCATATGATCTAATTCATAAGTAGACATAAACTATTTCTTTACAGGGTGATATAAGAGGACTCATCTGGGCTTGAAAACTGTGAAATGTGATGTTGGTAAACATAAATGTGTTAAAAACCTTGAACACAAATATATCCTTTCATCAGTCTCATTCTTTAGCTGATGGATCAACCTTTCATAAAACGAGAAAGCTGATGTTGTTTCGGAAAGGCTTGTAAGTAGCCCTGTTTTCTTATTTATTTTTATATAGGTATATACAGTCCTTGTGTACTGCAATAATCAGAGCAGAAGTCAAAGTTCGGAAAAAAGGAAAAAAAAAGAAAAAAAAAAGAAAAAAGAAAATACCTTATAGTCTAGATTCTTTCCTATTAAAAAAACCCTCAAAATACACAAACAAAAAACCCTCACCAACCTATAGACTATTCTCTATTTTCTAATTCTTGTTCTGACTGTTTTCCATTTACACTGCTGTAGACTAGTATAAGCCACAGTGACTCCCTTCTTCCAGGACTGTCCTTTTGGACCTAACACATTCTATCTACTATATAGTTTCCATAGTTTCCAGCTTCTACAGCTATGCCTCTCATCATGGCCAGAGCAGCAACAGAAATTTTCTGATGTAGTTTGTAGTGTCTTGTTCCTATGACCAGTACATTTGTAGTCTTGAAAATGATTTCTGAATCAATGCTACCCTGAAGCTTTTCCTCTGCTTCCTGCACTTTGGCATGAAATATTTGAAAAGGCCAGAGAGGTTAAGAGGAATTTTTTAGCAAAATTCATTTTCTTCCTGTTTAAACTGTAAAGCTGTTCTAATACTGCTCTTTGCCTCTTTCCCCCATGCCTTTATTCTCTTTCCGTGCTTTTTGTTTGTATCCTCCTGCATTTTGTTCTGCCACAGCACTAATGATTACCTTGAGCAATAAGTCGCTCCCTGCCACAATTAATAATCTCAGTCTTAGTACCTGCCACCAGATTTTTCTCTTCACTTTACACCTACAAAATAGGGACTAAGGTAAGCCTAAAGATAGACCACGCAACAAAAGTCAAGCCCAAATCCAACGAGAAGAATTAGTTTCCCTAGTTTAACTCTCCTGTGGAGGAGGAAAGGGAAGCAACATGGCCTGCAGAGCCTCTTTAAAAGTGACCACAAAGATCAGGAATATTGAATCTATTGCTTCCAGAATAAGTGCAACTCATCCACTGCAAAGAAAACACTGCGTCAAATTATGAAAAGGTGGTGGCTGTAGATTTTGTTTACCTTTTTCTTTTATGACTCATTTTGGACATCTTGTAATTTGTTAAATTGGTTTTGACAAATGAGTGAAGACTGCACAATTATTTAGAGCTCTCCTTGTGGGGGAGTCAAAGTGGTACCTGCAGAGGGAAAATTATGCAAATGCTAATGATGCATTTAGAAATACATTGTAAAAAGTCATGGAAAACTTTTTTTTGCACAAACTTTTAATGAACATTTAGTCTAATTCAAAACCACAGATTTTGCCAGCATTTCCTATTGTCTTTACCAGGGTTTGAATCCACTCTACTGTACTAGCCTATTTTCAGCTCTGTTATCCATACACAGAGCTACACAATCAAACAGAGAGTTCATTGTCACCCTCTATTTGAGAAGCACAAAATTTATACCTATGTTATTGTTTTTCTCCTTTTTGATATTGACTTTTCAAGGAGCCAGAAATAGAAAGAAAAAATAAAGTTTCAAGGATATAAAGTTACAAAGACAGTTCATCTATTAGTTGGAATGAGTCTAAAGGAGGGCCACAAAAAATGAGATGGAACACCTCTCGTATGAAAAAAGGCTAGAGAAGTGGGACTGTTCAACCTGGAGAACAGAAGGCTCCAAGGAGACCTTATTACCAGCTTTCAGTACATAAAGCTGGCTGACAAGAAAACTGGAGTGGGAGTCTTTACAAGGACATGTAGTGACCAAACAAGGGTTGGTTACTGGCTTTAAACTGAATGAGGTTAGGTATTGATTGCTGAGGCACTGGCACAGGTTACCCAGAGAAGTTGTGGATGCCCCATCCCTAGAACAGTTCAAGGCCAGGTTGAATGGGACTTTGTGCAACATGGTATAGCAATAAGTGTTCTTGCCAGGAGCAGTGGAGTTGGAACTAGATGCTCTATAAGGTCCCTTCCAGCTCAAGCCATTCTATGAATCTATCGTTCATCTTCATCTGACTTTCTCTCTACTTCTCTGAGGCCTAAGGAAAAGTCTTATGACTGTTGGGCACTTTAAAAACAAACAAACGAAATCCAGATTTCAACTATATTTATATATGATACTGTTGTAAAATGATTTGGATTTACTTGCTATGTGCCACTGTCCTACCCATTCCTATGCAGATTAAAAAAAATATACTGCCTTTCTGTCTGTCCATCGAAGATTATTGCAATGCTGTGTCTTAGTCAAGGGAGCATGTATCTGGAAAGCATCCTGACTATTTTCTTCACAATATAAAGCTACTGTAGAAGACTCTCCTCACATGAGTAAATATCTCCACGTCTTGTTCAGTTCCACTGTAACATGGGAAGTGCTGTCACAGTTACTTCTTCTAGTACTGTATAGATATTCTATTTTCTTTACCATCAGGGGCTCTATCTCCCAAAGATCACACAAATCAACAGAAAATCATGCCACTACAAAAGAAATCAGAGCTTTAGTTTACCTAGGGGTGAATGAGAACAACAGTCATGACCTAAAGGAACAATATTTCATTATTAGTAGGGGGTTTTTATAGTTATCTTTATACTATTTAACATTTTAGCTCTGTTTTTAGCTTTCAAATTTGTAAAAGCAAAAAAGGGCATTAGTAGAGAAATAATGAGCTCAGTGCTTCCTTTTCTATTTTCAAAAATGTAACAGGATAGGATAGTTTACATGTTTATTTTATGGCATTTTAAATAAATTTACTGAATGACAAAATATCCGGGAAATTAAAAGTTATTAAGAAGTCTATAGTTTAAAAACTTCTATTTGCCTTTGTTTGTTTTCCTTCTTATATAACTTCTGTTGTCACAAAGCAAACAATCTTTCTCTTTGGAAGAAACCTTCCCTTTGATGCTGTTCCAGTAAGTCACACAGGAAGGACCCTGATAAAGAGACAGCTAAATTCTTCTCATTGTCTATGCTTTTGTTACTTGTGAAGAAAGAAGGATGCTAAAGGGGTCAAACTGAAGCTCAGCTGAAGAGTTAAGAGTGGGTGTGAATTCAGGAGGAGGATTTCATTTTCACTAATTGCTGCAGTGTTTGGGACAAGAAAACTGGGTAAACATCACCTAGAATGACACCAATTTTGGTTTTCTTTCAGAACAGTTCTGGAAAATAGTAATAGGTTATTGTGCTAGAGTGCGGATCTCTCAATGGTAAAGAATGACTGTATGCAAGCTCCCAAAATACCATAAAGCACAGAAAATAGTACATCTTGCCTTGTAATGCTTCTCTAATGCCTAAATCCTATTGTTTGTTGTGCTCTAGATGATGCTGGAAGCTGAACTTCTCCCTCAGGGGTCTCACAAACAAGGAGGTATGTATGTGACTAAAAGCTACCTTTACTTCTCAGATCAAGTCATGCACTCGGTGAAGTTTATTAGCTCAAAGACCAAGTTTTTTAATATAAACTACTCTCAGTGCTTAAACATGTCAGAATTGGAGACAATGGTAGAGCTGGACACTCCTTAAAAAGGTGAACTGTGCTAAAAATTTTCCCAAAACTCAGCAAAACTTTCTAATTTCAATTTTTTTTTTTTTAAGTTAGGTAGGCTAGACTTAATTGTGGCTAATTGACTCTATTCAGACCAGATATACAATACAAGTTTTTACCTCAGCTCTTCTGAAACTTTTCCTAGTCTCAGACTGTTTAAGAACTGTATAGGTTAAAATAAAATAATACTTTCAAATTCAAACAATGTAATCTGAAGCTCAGATGAAAGTTTCTGAGGAGTCTCTCTTTTACTCAGAGGGTTTGTATTAAATTATAGTCTCAGTGTGGACTGCATTGAACCAACATAATGTTTATGGTGTATTTTTTTCAATGTATCTTCTATTTATCTTTTACTACCTGGTTTCCCCAGATTGGACTAGTCCAAGCCTGAATAAAATGGCTAAGAATTATTTTTCTTGCTGTCTCACCTATGATATTTTAGTCACTCGGGACTTATCAGGAACTATAGTACTGATAGTTCCATACAGCTGTGGCTCTTGTAGAGAAATTAATTTTTTTAATTTATTTATTTTATTTTAATTGTTAGGTCTTGTGAAGCCAGCAAGGAGCTCACTGCAATCAAACTACCCAAATGCCCACTTTGCTTTTTGCCAAAACTCTGTGCAAGGCTGTGCTGTTGCCAGAGCTGACACTACCCAGATTAAACATAGAGAGGGTTTGTTTCCATTGATGAGATCACCGCAAGGGCTTTTAACATGACAGTCTAATTGTCAAGTGACTTGTAAACTGATGCAGTTTAAACATAAACATACAGTTCAAGTTTATTCTGGTGAGATACAAAGGAACTAAAACAGTGTAATATGCTTTCATGGTAGATGACACGCAGCACTGTAATTTTAACTTTACTAATGCTGATGTAGAAATAAAAGCCTATACTTCTTTAAAATTGGGTTTTCTAACATAAGTACTCCATTTAAATGCAGTGTCTGTTATTTTCAGAAAAATTTTTGAAATAAAACACTCCTATACTCTGTGTGTGAGGACCAAAAATTTAAAGCTATTACCACACTGCTAATGTAGACAAAAGCAAGAAAACACAAACCAACAAAAATAAAATCTGTCAAAAATACAGAAAAAACCTAACAGTTTTTCATCAGCTACTCTATATCTTCCTCTAATCCTTAGAAGGTTTCCTGCTTGATTACTCTTAAAATTAGTTCTGTTTCCTATTTAATGTGTGACTTTTATTTATGGTTATATAGTAGCACCAGATGAAAATGCTAAAGAAGCACAGGAGACATTTCAAACTGACCGTGTTAATTACATACTGTAGAAGTTCTAGCTTTCCAAGAAAAAGCAATTTCCAACTTCCAAAACCTTGCTATTATTTTCATAAAACAAAACAAAAAATAAAACAAAAAGAAATCTTTAAGTTTCAGTGTACTGCTTTTGAATAATGTTATCCACAATTCTAAGACAGACAGTCCATTAACTAGAAAAAAGATCTGTTTTACATAAAGCAAGAGAGTACAAAAGCACAGCTTTTGTAATTTTGGTAATATTGCAGTTCTACAAACATATTGCATAGTATGTGTAAGAAAATAGTTTCCATCTTTTTATATATATTTATATACACAAGAAAATCATTAACGTGAAGGTTACAAAAAAAAAATGGTTAGCAGACCTTTTCTGAGTACTGATTGAAACAATATGACACTCAAACTTCGGTCCAGCTTTCATGTATAATACAATAAATCAGCTGATAACAATTCTGCAGTCTAAGGTTTGTGGGGTTTTAATTTGCTTTTTATTTAGCAATTATTTGGAATCTAAAACCAAAGCAAAACAAACAAACAAACCAAAACAAAAGACCTAAAAAATACATTATGTTAGCAACCAGATATCTTAAACAACCTTCTAGACTTTTATGGCTGTATCTTCAATCCAGATTTAATAGCCTTCTGCATCTAAAATGGTTTAAAGTGACTTCTGTTATCCAGTCAAGCCACTGTTTTGCAAGCAAACCAGTATAACTTCAGTTGAAAGAAGAAATGTCTTGAGATGTTTTGTAATACATACTCTTGTCTTCTTAGGAATACCAAAAGATCCTCCTACACATAAACAGCAAGGTCATTTCAACACATTGACAAAAAATTTAAACTCTGGGAAAAAGTGACAATGTACAGCTGAAAATGCTGCACAAATCTAAACTATGTTACAATTTCTGTTGTAATTACAACTTCTCATCTCTTCATTCCAACAGAATTAGTAGAAACAGCAGTGTCATAGTGTTAGATATAATAGAAGTGTCAGTCTTTGGTCTTAACACTTATACAATGAATGAACTGCAACACAAAACCATACACTAAGAGTGCTCAGAGAGGCTGGATGATGCTTTTATTTTTTATTTTTTTTTTCTTTTTTTTAAACAAGAAAGGGACAGTATCCTATAATATCATGACAAGATATTTTTACAGGAGATAAATCTAGGGTATATATTAAATTCATGTAGCCAATCAGGTCTTTTCATATTTTCATATTTTTGTATTTCTTTGTTGTCATAAGGATGATGTTCTAAAGTTTTAGTTCTGTAAATCTATTGAAATCACTTTTCCTATAATCCCTGAAATCATGTAGGCTAGAAATACTTTTTAAAAGAAAAACTTCATTTCCCCCCTTCTTACAGTTTTTAATAAATTTATAGTAAAACATAAATATTATCAATTTTACCAGAATATTAAGACATTATGAGAATATGTTATGCTATCTCACAGGTTAGTGAAGCTCTTAAATACTCTCTGCTTCAGACCGAAGAGACTCCAATAAAGAATATCCTGACAGAGCTAAGTGGACTTACTGCATCAGATTTGTGGAATCCAGTGTACACATATCTGCTCTGAATTGTTTTTCATACAAAGCGGCAAATTATTCCAGTCTTGCTGTTAAAATTAATCTAGTGACAAAAGAATTTTTTTTTACCTGCCCATTCTCTGGCAAGTTTGTGTAAAATTTATTAAGTTAGGGCCTTTCTACCTGGTGAGTAGAAATCTTTTTTATACATATAACAGGTGAGTAATCATATAAGGTGAAAAGTAAACAAATAATTTTTCAGTAGACAATTCATGGCAAAGTATCTGCAAGCCATTCTGAGGGTTTATTTAAGGAGAAAAAAAGCTTTAGCTTACTTGTATATAATTTGTAAGAAGCCACATTTTAATTCACCAAATAGATTAGTCACTGTAATATCTTTGTTCATTTTCTAAGCAACAGGTGTATGTCGATGTGCACAGATAATGAATACATATAGATGTGTCCTCATACATATCTATATGCTTTTCCTCCAGAAATACTATTTATCCATGATGCTCACATTACCATTCTATTACTTGTGTGCATAAGAAAAAGGTATCTATATCCCTACAGTTTTAAGGGTGTATTGTATGGCTACACTTTCTAATGTTTTATTATCTTCTTCTTTGTCATTTATATCTCTATTTGTCCCTCTTACTAAAAATTTTCATGTTCTAATACATTTTCTTGCAATCTTTTCTAAAATATTTTTTTCCAAGAATAAAAAATCTCAAAGAAATAACAAATCCATTGTTAGCAGCATTCTTTTGAAGAGCTAAAATAATCAGTTTAAAATATTTAATTTAGATGGTAAAACCAGAAAATATATAATTTTTGCTATGGGGTGAAATTCATTCCCCTGAAGAGGGACAAAGGCAAGGTAAGCACCAGTCAAGCCATGGACCTGTCTCATGCTGGTCTTCTGCATAGGAGTGAATTTCACCTAAACTGAAAACAAAATCAACCTTATTTTACTAGGTGGTAATAAAATGCAAAGGCAATCATAGTATTAGTTTGCTCATTTTTTTTTTCCTCTAAGGAAAAAAAGAGTTGCCTAGAATTACCCACTTTGCACTGTCTGCCTTGACTTTAGAATTACTCTGTAAAAGCTGTAATTTCATTGGTGATCTTGCATTCAGAAGCCTCTAAAACTACAAGCTAGGTGATGTAATTTAAAGTATAGAATTAAAAAGCTCACTTACCTCATGTAATCAAGTCATCTTCCACAACAGAAAGAATTTTTGTACTGTTTTACATTCCTGGGTTCTGCAAGTTTCAAGATACTCATCAATCAATGTTGTGACAAATTTACAAGCAGTATACCAAAGCATTTTTCATAAGATTTCAAATACCAACCAAGCCAAACAAGTACGAACATTGATACAAGAAAGAAATCCCTCATTAAATTTGTCAAAAAAGAAAGTCAGCAGTGAGATCTGAGTGAAAACGTGGCTGCATAATTTAATCACAGACCTGATAAAGTCAATGTAATATCAACATACTTTTTAATACTGTCATTTACTATATGGTTTCATATATACTACTATTACTTTGAAACCTTTGAAGCAGCAGATGGAAAACAAAAGAGAATAATAAATGTGAATGTCATACAAGTTGTTAGTGCACTGCTTCGCAGAATCATATGTTACATGAATACCAACATTTGTACTGTGTTCAAATGGCAGCAGTTAGACAGAAAATGGCTAAGATGTACCTTTGAAGATTCTCTCCTGGTTTTGTATTTGCCAATTATTAGTACCACGTGAAGAGCAATATACTGAACAACAAACGTATCATCAGAATTTTCTTCTTTACCCTGTTCTTTTCCAGAAACTGTATGTTCTACTTAAAGCCATTTCTTCATATGCAGTTGCCACGAAAATATTATATAAGGTCATTCAGATCTGACAAACAAGGGCGTATGTCTTTTTCACTTTGAAAGGTAATATTGCTGAGCACTCCCAAAATTTACCTAGCGTACAAAACCTCAGACTTGGTAGACAAAGAGTTACAACACAATTTTAAAGAAACAAAACTCAGGGAGGGATTCTGTCTCTTTTTGTACTAAAAACCGTTTACTGAATTTGTTTAGTAAAGCAAGTATCACACAATGCTTCAAAAGTTTAAAATTCAGGGATAAAAGTTTACATCCAAAAAGATGAATGGAAAATTGTGCTTTCAGACAGTAAAGTTATTTATCATACAGGGGGAACCAACTCATCTCACCATCAGATTCCGGGCAAATTCATGTACTCTCTCTCTATATATATTTATATGCAGTTCATATCCAGGTTCTGCAAAAATCTAAAACTATGTGCTTCACTTCAAGTAGCAAAGGCACCTGTGTTATTGTCCCTTTAGGAAAAAAGGTGATTTTATGTTTAGGTTTCCTGATGAAGAATACATTGATTTCTGAATTTCTCACTCCCATCTCTATGTTGAGTGGCAACACAAACCACAAGAGAAGGCAGCGCTGTGTTCCTGCTTACACTGGAAGAAGTTGCTCTGCAGACCGTTTGAAGCGTCGAACTTGTCACAAGGGAAACTGAGCAGAACTGTGAAGCAGAGGGATAGTAACAAAAGGCTATTCTGGTGTGAGGATAAAATGGAGTCATTCTAGCTCCACAAGCAGATGTTGCTACTGGATTGACATGTGGAGCCTGCTCCTGCTGGGGACAGGTAAAGTTTACCATTGGGACACACACAGAGCTCATATATAGTCTGTCGAGGAGTTGAAGAGCTGGGTGAGGAGGAGGAGAAGGAGGAGGAGGAAGAGGAAAAGGAACCCACTGGTAGATTTCCAAGGCGGATTTTATCTGCATTTAAAAATATCTAGAACAGGGAGAAAAAAAAAAAAGTAAATTTCTTTCAGCACTGAAACATATTTTTAAAAAGTGTCTTGAAGCAGCCATGACTGTTTAGAAATATATTTAAAACTTTAGAAATATTTTATTAGAAGTGTAAGAAAGATATATTAGAAGTTATTCTTTTTAGAAATAATAAACCTTTCAACATTTATTGTTTTTCTTCTGTGTGTGGTTGTTTCACATTTATAGTCATTAATTTAGTACGTGCAATTACTTCACCCAGCATGTTTATTCAGGTACAAACATTATCAAACAAAAAACATTTTGACAACATTCTTGAATAGGTTGAATTTTCACTTGTACATTTTAGGATTAAAATTTATTCATTCGTGGCAGCAGCATATCCTTGTTCTGGAAGAATTTGTATTTTAATAAGTGTGAAGTGATATTAAGGCACATTCCCCAGTGTGTTCCTGTAAGCAGCTGAAAATATGTGCTGAACTGTGCTAAATTGTAGGGGCTTAACAACAGCTACATCCAGAGAATAATTAAATAAGGTTACAGAGTCATACACACAAAATAAAGAGCTTCTTTGACCTAAATTAAGAGGAGAAAATATTTTGAGCTAAAGTCTTTGTTAAAGAGGTCATCAAGCTATTCCCATTTGGTTTTGAACATTGAATATCATTAAAAACTATTGTGGATTTTTGTAATCTTCCATCAGAAACAACGAGTTGGTATGAAACTGCAGTTATCAATAGCATTCATGAATCTATACTGAGTTCTGCAATATTTACACTTACATTTTCAGAACCCTCCATGTCTTCCACTGCCACAAACAGATGACTGTCCAGTTACTCTGAATTTATGTTTTATTTATGGAAAAAGTAAATAAGAGCCAAAGTAAGATCAGTCATTACCTCAGAAAGTTCTAGAAGACAGGTAACAAATCAAAATGACTTTAAGATCTGCAGGTAACAGTTCATGGCTTAGGAAAAAGGTGAGGTCTTTATATCTTTACTAGTAGTTTTTATAGGGTACTGAAAATCAATCAAGCCTACTTGAAACCATTGTACCACAATGTTGGCAGTATATGTAAAGAACCTGCAGAGATATGACATGTATTGTTGTTTTTTTTCTACAGGAGACAAGTATTATTTTATGATATAGTCAGTGGTATATGGCAGCAAAGCAGTGGAAAAGCACTACTGAGCCCCTACTGTAGTGAAGTGAAGAATAGCAGGCTGGGAAAAAACTAAAGTGGTTGGATAACAGCCCATACAGGGATTGATGCACAGTCATGGTTCCCTCCACAGCTGAGGCATTGTAAACGCCTGGGAACATTGAAGGTAATACAGTCCGATAGTAGCCTCAAAAATTACAACTCCCCATCATTATGAGTTCTCCATCTCCCAAAGTAATTACTGTCATGGGAAGAAATTTGCACTGAACGGGACAGGAAGGAAGAATCTCAGAGGTAAAGATGACATCTGCATGACACGATGCCTGCTTTAATTCACATTGTGAATGATAGAGGAATTGATCTCAAGACTAAAATACAGTAAATTATTGTATTTGTTCTGTAATTCATATAGCAAAGGAATTTTGTACTTAGATACACATAAATGCAATGCTGGTTGAAAAGTCCAGTGTTATAGATCTGAGATAATTAGGAATCATAACCCCTTGCAGAAATAGTTTCAATGCAAGAAATGTGGATTGTGGTTGGAACAATTTAGTAATGTTCTGCTAGAATTACAGCTGGAAAGAAAAAGATTACATGTGTAAAAACATTCAGCTCAGCTAGGAGTTAATGTGATAGTAACTGCAGTAACTATGGCAAACAAAATAAAAAAACAAGTGGGGGGAAAAACAGTTTAGTACCAAACCAGAAGCTAGTAGTTTGTAAAATGCAGTAAGGAAACAAAGAACATATAGTAAGAGTGGAGTGACTTGTAATTAAAAGTACTCTCATATTAAGAATAAAAGAAAATTTAACAGATCTATTCTTAAAGTAGTAAAAGTGGAGTTATCAATACCACTGCATAAAAATCCAGAAGCACTCAACAGTACAAGCTCTGTGTAAGGGTATCTTTTATACTGAATAGTGCTCAGCACAGTTCTGTACTTGGCAAAAGATCAAAAATTGATGTCAGAACATGACTGTGATAAAATACTTTCAATTTCAACAGTAACTCAATAGGATATCAAATAGGAGCCAGTAATGTCACATACTTCTAATTTACAGTTCTTCATAGCTTTTAACAACTAGAGCTCAAAATAAATTAAAAAAATAAAATAATTGAGTAGCATTTTGGACTTTTAATATTGACTTTCAGCAAGCCCTATGTCATGGTCAGCCAACAACCATGTGCCACACAGCCACTCACTCTCCCACCAGTAGGATTGAGAAGAGAATCAGAAACGTAAAAGCTAGAAATCTCATGAGCTGAGATAAAGACAGTGTAATAGGAAAAGCAAAAATAGCATAAGCAAGCAAAGCAAAACAAGGAATTAATTCACTGATTCCCATGGGTAGGCAGCTGTTCAGCCATCCCCAGGAGAGCAGAGTTCCATCATGCCTAACACTGAGTTGGGGAGACTAGCATCACTCCAAACATCCTTCCCCACTTCTTCCTTCTTCTCCCCACTTTATACACCAGGCATGATGTCATACGGCATGGAATATTCCTTTGGGCAGTTTGGGTTGCCTGTCCTGGCTGTGTCTCCTCCCACCTCCCATGCACCCCCAGGTCCCATGCTTTTACTTAAAGAAATGGAAGCTAAGGACATTAGAATATTATATGGGTTATTATAAAATGTACTTCAGTGTAGAAGACATATATGTAAGGAAATCCAAAAACAACACAAAAGAAGCTCTTTGTACTTTCACCAGTGTGTGACTGGCCATTTTAACAGCTTAGCTGCAGTGGTGATGAGGAAGGATTCTAAGAAATCTTAAAACAAAATTAAATAGGTTCTAAAAAAAGGTCTTGATTCAAACAAAAAATTAAAAAATCAGAGGGCCTGTGTGTCAAAGCTCTAGATTAAAATCTCTTGAATATTATTATATGATTTGCTGTGAGCTGAATATATTTTGTGTTTCTTTACATCAGGACAGCTACGTTTCTGCAACCTGTCATTGCAGAAATTCTGTAGTGTACTGCTCCAAGGCTTTAATCCAGAGAACCTTACTCTGATGTGCATTACAATACAATGTAGCTCAGTTATTTTGCTCATTAAATGAAATGATCTTTATAAGTACAACTGTGCTTTTCTAGTGGTCTTTCAAAACTTAAAAACACTGTGATGGAGGACAATCCAGGTTTATCTAGTGTCATAATCCTGAGTGGCAGCTAGCGAATCCTATCCCAGCATGCATCCCAGAACATCTGGTGAGAAATGTGGATACTAGGGTATAGTGTCTGAGAAAAACTGAACTGGCGTCTTGTGAGGCTGATACCTGCTGCGCTAAGTCCGATTTAATCAGACTCCAATAGCTACACCCCGGTGAAGTCTGAGATAAAGACGATTAATAAAGATAGTTTAAAGCTAGTATTAAAATCTACGCTATATCTGTGCATCAGTTTATAAATAAAAGACTAAATTTAGAGATACAACATTGCTATCTAGTAGGTAAGCAGGGATCCAAATAAATCATCATAGTAAACCAAAACACAAGGAATTTCAGAAAACCTAGTGAATATTTGAGGATATCCCCTGTCCTGTCCTTTGATGTGCTAAAAACTGAAATTAATGGCTGGAAAGTCCTTCAGCATCAGCAAAATTTAAACTACTTGCCATTTTATGTCTGATGTTATCAGATGTTCAAACAGGAGGAAAGAAGTGGCAAGACAAAAATATTAAACAGTATTGTGTTCCTAGGGAATACTGTTGCTGGATGACAGCAGTTAATGGAAGTACCTGGGTACCTGGTCTTTCTCTGATCTGTTGTGCTGTGAAAGGTATGAGATAAGCCATTTTATACTTTGCATGCATCAAGACCATGCAGGCTAGTCATGCTCTTTCTGAGAGTCCTACACCTCAGCAGACAAATGGCATGAATAAAAGCAAAGCTTTTATCCATTCTTGAAACACTGTGGGAGACTGACTGAGAAATTACAAAATGGAAAAGGCAGCAGCAACTCAGAGAAATGTTATTTTGTAGAGAGCAGAGTGCTGAGCAGCATCCTTCCCACTAAATACTTAAGGCTGAGAAATCCCAGGTCACTGCTTTGTCCTGTTCATCTTAGTATGGAGAAAGATATATTAGCCCTCTAATATTTAAAAGTAGACCTGGTTCCTCATTAATTAAAGTAGCAAACTGAATTAACCTGTAGGATATGTGATAGAAATGGAAAAATTTGTACTCTTTTTACATACATTTTCTGCTAACGAAGTGCAAGTCATCTGCTCTTCAGACTGTATTGTTAATCTGAAAACTGAGAGGGAAAGGAAGAGGAAGGCAAGCCAGAAAATACAGACTATTGACAAAATAAAGAACTAAAGGAGCAAACTTTCAGTGGGCAAGATACAGGCATGAGATAAAAATGAAAATATTTTTACAAGACATTTAATATAGAGATATGAACATGCCATATATAAAGGCAGCAGATGATAGTTTAATTTGATAAAGCCAAATAAAAAAGTTAGGATTTATAGGCATCAAAGGACATTCTGTATTCATGTTCTGTTTAATTAAACAATTCTACAGGGCTGTAAAGGCATATTTCAGGGCTAATGTAGATAAGAAATGGCAGGAAACTGGAGGAAATGTGAAAGAAAAGAAGGAAATATGAAAGACGGGTGGTCATCAACCAGTATAAGAGGACTATAATGACTTCTCACTAAATAAACTTTTTGGATTCCCTTAGAAATTCAATAGATCTGAATTACAGCAATGCAAGGTTTTTTTTCCTAGTCTTTTTGCTCTTCTGCACATCAGAATGCATCCCACAAAGAGGAGTATCTAGATTAGGTCACTAGACAACTTTATAATTTTCATACGCAGATATGTTTCAATATTCAAGGTGAAGAGGATAAATTGCAGTACTTTAGTTCACATGGACCATTTGTTCTAATTCTTATCTGTGATTTTGACATTTATTTTAAATCAGCTCACCTACACTAACATTCATTAAATCAGAATGATAGTTCTGATGAAAAGAAGTCATAATGGAAAGTTAAAATATTAACTTGATGGCATACATACTGGGAAATCTAAACATATACTGGCACAATATCTGGAAGCATATTGATCATAATGATTAATAGCTTTGAGGAACAGTTAAACAGTGAAATTAATGTGATGACTGAGATGAACCTTAATATACTAAATATTAAAAGACCAAAAGATTTTGTACAACCTTTGTATTGAAAATGTATTTTTGATAATACTAGGATCAATTCACCACAAGGCAAATGGGACCTTTAGGACTAAGGGTGGTCTGATGTGGTGAATGTTGTCTTTCTAAAGATTATACCCTACACCTGGAAAGAGCCACCCTGGCATCATTTCTGTAATTTCCACCTGCATTTTATGACTACAACTACTAGCAACTGAAAGGGATTTGAAAACTGATGTATATATATGGTCAAAAATAACAATGTACATTAGTGAAGTTTACAGTTTCTACTTGAATGGAAGAATTTATGTTTTGACCCTTCAGTACTGAAGAGGTGTTTATGAGAGTCACGTTTCAATTTCAGTACATATTGTTGTAATTTCATATTAAATACACAAAAGCATAAGTTCTGAGTTATAACCTCGGTACAATTTATATGCATTCCTACTGAAGCAAAAAATTTCTGGTGTATTTATTCTTTCTATCAAGGAAATAATTTTCAATCTTTGTAAATTCATTCAATCTGGAACAGATGTGACTTCTTTATGATTTATGTACACAATATGGAAAAGAAAATGTACTTGGAGTATTTTTGCTTAATCTACTGAGTCCAAAGACTTATTAATTACCATTCAAATCAGTACTAGATTAAAATGTGGTACTAATAAAAACCTATATTATTTATATAATAAATTGTGTCTTTTTGTTACCTTTCTAATAAAATTACTGTCAGTCTTAAAAATTTGGTCTTGAACAAATGGCTTAAATATGGATGTTGTCAGTTAAAATGTTTTGCTTTTTTAGTTTGTGAATGTTGTATTTTGGATGTAGACTGCTAGTTTTTTACTATAAATTAAGTTACATGTGAATAACTTTTAAGTTGAAAATGAATGGTTGTATTTAAAAATAATCTGTCATTTTAATTTTAAGTATCTGTCAAAACATCTTTATAGAATTTTTAAAACCTATAATTAAAAAAAATAGAAAAAAATTCCCTTCATTTCCACTAATCTCTTCCCAAAGAAGTGCCAAGTCAACCGCTTAATACCATGAAAGAGGGCTTTGAAAACAAAATGAAGCACATGTGTTAGATAATTTTTGCTAAACAAAAAACCTACCTTTGAGCTCTAGAGCCTTACTGTTTATTGAACTGAATTCATGCATATCAACATTTAATAATTTCTGCAAACATTTGATCTCAGATGAACATAATGTGGTTGAAATGAACTAATCTATGTAATCTATGCAGTGTTGTTGTCTTTGATCAGCCATTCCTCCACAGTCATGGCAAGCAACCTGGAGAACAAGGTAATTCCATTTCAGTGTATTTAATTAAAAAAGAATCCTTTTCCTTTTTTCTTTTTCTATTTTTTTTTTTCGTTTTGTTTCAGAACATAAAAAACATCCAAAAAGAAGGCCACCAAAAGCAAAGCTTTAACATGGTGCTGTTGAGTTTATGAGTGAAGATTACTCCTGTTTTATTTAGTATTAATAAACTTTAATTATTAATCTCTGTGTTAAATACATCGCCTAGACTTAGAACTGGATAGGATTATAGATCAAATGTTAGTACTATATGCATTTACTAGACTCTACAAAATAATCCTCTGTGTGTGCTTCAATAACTGTGCTGTGCTAAACTGGCAAATACAAACTGGCCTCTTGTCTGCCACACTGATTTTGAGTAAACTTTGTCTGCTAGAGAATATTGCTCATTTTTAATGTGACAGCTGTAAGCCTTACCATAATGAGGGATCAGCCTCATTATGCCAGAAACAACAAAATACAGCCTACAAATGATACTCTGGAGTGTAATTGGACAAGAAAATACAAGGACATAAAGAAGTAAATAGGAGAAAGGTCCTAGACAGGGTGATTAATGTGAATATGTTTGTAAAAGTGAGAAACCTCTGTACATCTCTTTATATTTACTTCATCTTTGATAGTCAATGGGATGCAATGAAAGTGCCTAGCTGACATAGAAGCTCCTTGCAAAGATGCATGGCCATTGCTAAAGATTCCTAAAAGCTGAGGATTGTTAGCAGTTTTCTGCTCCAGAGAGTGATGCATTTGATACCCCAGAGGGCTGGGCAGCGCTTCAGAAGGACCACAGCAGGTTGGAGAGATGGGCAGAGAAGAACCTTCTGAAATTCAACAAAGGTGAGTACAGGGTCCTGCACTTGATGAAGAATAACCCTGGGCACCAGTACAGGGTGAGGGCCAACATGCTGGAAAGCAGCTTTGTGGAGAAGGATCCAGGGGTCCTGGTGGGCAACAAGATGTCCATGAGTCAGCAGTGGCCCTTGTGGCCAAAAAGGTATCCTGGGATGCATTGGGAAAAGCATTGCCAGCAGGTCAAGGAAGGTGACACTGACTCAGGAGATGATCCTACTCACACTTAATGAGGCAGCATCTGGAGCACTGTGTCCTGTTCTGGGCTCCTCAGGAGAAGTTGGACATGGAGGTCCTGGAGCAGGTCCAGAGAAGGGACTACAAATAAGATTAAGGGACTGGAACATCTTGCTTACGAGGAAAAGCTGATGGAGCTGGGCCTGTTCAACATTGAGAAGAGATGACTGAGAGGGGACATCATCAATATCTGTAAGTATTTGAAGGGAGGATGCCAAGAAGTTGAAGCCAGGCTCTGCTTGATGGAGCCAAGCAATAGGACAAGAGACAATGGGCAGAAACTGAGGAACAGGAAGCTCCACCTGAACATAAGGAAGAACTTTTTACTAGAGGAGTGACCACACTTTGGAACAGATTTTCCAGAGAATTTGTGGTCTGCATCACTGGAGACATTACAGAACAGTCTGGACACAATCCAGTGCAATTTGCTCAAGGATGACTCTGCTTGAGTAGTGAGATTGTACCAAACTACTCACTGTGGTCCTGACCAATTCTGTGATTCTGTATGGTCAAAAACGTTACAATTAATTGTTGGGCCAATGAGTGGAAAATATAAAATAATCCTTTCAGCTTGTTATCTTTATACAATAATGTGTTTCGGATTCAATTCTAGCATTTTTATGTCTAGTAAAATGTAGTGTCTACACAATTCAAAATTGACCTGTACTTTTGCATTTGGTTTTTATGTGAAAGAAGCAGTAGTCAACTAGTAGTCATTATGTTGAATTTCCAGACAAGAAGTGTTCTTTTTAACCTTTTATAGGAACCAGTAGATTGAGCTAGAGCCTAGAGCTTCACATTTAATCTTCCTTTTAAAAGACTGCTGCTTTAAACCATTGGTTATAGTTTATTTATAGAATAATACATAGTTCACTATTAAATGGCAAGCTATAATTGAATCAGAGGGTTCTGCTGATGCCTCAACGCACAAGGATGCAGCTCAAGAGCTTTACAAAGGGCAGCAGAATCTGAATATAAATTACAGCCCCCAGTATTCAGTTTGGGATCACACATTATAATGTGTAATAGGGCTAAAATGATTACTATAATACTGCAGTAAATAAAGAAAAAATGTATCAAACAGCAACATTCAGAAAGCTTGCAGAGGCATTCAGTTTGGGATGTGGGAGATCAGAGATTATATTGCACGAGAAATAAAGCTAGAGGAAAACTATCTCATAAACACTTTTATGTTCTTAAAAATATTCTGAAGATATTCTTAAATAACAGGAAAATCTATGTTTCATAGACAGTAAATTAAGAATGTTCTGTAACATGGCTATAACTGGTTGATTCTAGATGCCACATAGCTTTTTTCTGTCATAATAGGAAAATAACTTTGTTATAGAAAGAAAATATTAATTCACACATATTTAATGAATTTTGGAAAAAGATTACAAATGCTAAAAAGATATATTTAGGTAACCAGCATGAGAGTAATATGAAAAAACTTGAATTTTTTTTCCAGTACAAAACAAAAATCGTTCACTGATCCAATTCACAAAGACATTAATTTATGGGAGAAGCCTGACTGACAAACCGTACATTTTTTAAGGCTAAAATTAATATTATTTTTAACATAGATACTCTCATTTTAGAAAGTGTGTTCTTTAAAGGGAGTAATGATAAACCCTTTACACATTTTTTCATAATGTCTGCTAATCTGTGGTTTATCTTTTGGATTGTAAGCAAGGAAACCAGTATTTTGTTGTGTAGACATTTAATGCATCAGATGTTTGCCCTGGTTCGTCACACCAAGCTGTAATTCCCTAGTGTGGCCGTGGTGACTCTGCACAACAGCTGATGCTGTGGAACCTATCATATGCCTACCAAAGTGTTTCTGCATTTTACTCTAACCCTCATCAGTGTGAGAGAGAAAACAGTAGACTACAAAGGCATTGGTAAGACCTCAGGATAGAATTTCTCTGTGGATTTAGGCTACATTTCATTTCATGTCTTACTGAAATTGCAAATACTCAAGATATTAAACATTGTCAGATGTATGTATATGGAACAAGTCCTTGGGAAAGGGTGGGGAAAGGCTGGTAGTTTGTTTTCTGACAATTATCAATCTAACATCTGTGTGGGAAATCATAGATGTGCAAAGTCTTAGCATGTAGAGAAAAATAATGATTTTTAACATGAATTTCAGCAAAGTCTGCTTTGCACTGCCATTTTTTCTCCTACAAATATTTCATACTGAACTGAATTCCAGTTCTGAATAACACATAATATAGTCATTATACTGTTTCTTGGGTTCCCATTCTCAAAGTCCACCTGAGGTCATGTGACATTATTTTCAAAACTATCTTTCCAATAAGGTGTAGGAAATACTTAGGAAGTCATGCAATGAACTTACAGTATTCATACAGAGAAAAAAGCCTGAGGGATCCGCAGATAAAATATTTGTACAAATCTCCACAGAGATGCATGATATCAAACAAAGGTAATATATATAAAAATATTGCTTCAGGAATCATAGGAGACTGGGGAAAAGGAACAGTCTTTTTGTTTGTTTGTTTTGTTTGTTTTTGTTTTTGGTTTGGTTTTTTGTTTGTTTTTTTAAAACATTTTAATTTTCATCTGAGTATTATTTTTTCCCTCTGACCATATCATGAAGAATAAAGAAATACATTCTAGTTGTAAAATTTATGTTAATAAATGTAGGAAACATCCTAGATCTGACCAGGGATTTATGAAGGGGAAACAACACAGAAAGCTGTAGACCCTGCAATAAAAATACCCACAGAAAGGACAAGGATGAGAGAGGGAAACACTTACTATGAAAAGAGGATTAGATTGTCTTACTTCTATCTCAGCAATGTTAGGAAGTAGTAACAGATGTGCTAAGTAAAGATGAGAGACATGGAATGAGCTGGCTTTTGAGAAACTCACAAATAAGATAGGGCATGTGGTAAATAAATATTTGAAGCTATGAATTATGAAACACAGTGCTTTAATTATACAGTACAAATATTTTCATCAATAGAAAAATTTTATCAAAGTAGACCTTTGATTCAGTATATTGGCCAAAGTGTTCCTGTCTGTGTTGTAATGCAGATGCCACAGATGTGAATGCTGGTTTTGTTTGGTTTTTCTTATTTGGATAGTTTGTAAAGTATTTGAAAACACTTTGTAGAAAATAGAAAATACAAACACAGAAGAATTAAAAAATTTAAAAAAAAATTATAAAGAGCTCAATTCCCAATTAGATATTTACTTTAAACAACTGGTTTTCCAAAAGTGCTGTAACCTGGCAAGCACCTCTGAGAACAATTTGAGAATCTATCAATTTCTAATAGAAATCTGAGAGCCTTTGATAGGCTTTGGCAAGTTTTGGGGGTTTTTATATCATTTTAACATCTGAAGGTGAAAGGACACTCCTATGTTTCTGCAACAAATGGTTTGCCATCCAAGCCAGTGATCCAATTTTAAATCATTTTCATGAGTACACACAGGTTTACACATGAAGAATCTATACCAAAGTCACATGAGACACTAATGAAACAGGACAGTGAAGATACCATTGGAGTACCCTGTCTCTCTTATAGAGACATTAAGAGGTTAAGAAGATAAACCATAGATAGAGTAAATTTGTTAAACCTCTTAATCATTGTTTAATGATACATTATTCCAAATTAAGCCAAACTTCTCTCTCTTATTTTGATAGATCCATTCAAATTAATTTTTTATCACTATCACTTAGCTGGCTCCATGGAAGAGTTGAGCAGCTTTTTCCTGACTCTTAAATTAAAAATAAATCTGACCTTTATTAATCCTTTTTTTCAGTCTGAATGAAACTTAGGCATTCAAATATTTAAAAAATAAAAAAGGAACTATTAATAACTGAGCAAGCTAAACCAAAATTACTTTAACGAAGGCAAATGAAAGACTTCTTATGATGTTTACCTTGCTGCTGAATAAGCACTCCTTACATTGTTATGTAATGCTGGGCAGAACCGTAGAACATTTCTGTGCTGGCTGAACTTACCTCTCCTTCTGTGGACTGTAAGTGCAGTTCTTTCCTACAGGTAGCCTTTAAGTCTCCTGCAGCTGCATTGAGTTGCACTCCCCTGGGTGCTTCCATCACCAAAGATCTAGTAGGAGATTCAAGTCTGAAAGACAAACACAATCACTGAGAAAAAAAGCACTAAATCAAACTACCGAAAACTTCTCAGCCTCAAACCCCATCATGCAGGTAGATATTAGCATATTTTGAAAGGTAAAGAAGTAAAAATGGATTTGAAGTGTGATTCTCTCATTACCTTTTATGACAGAGAAAGAAAAAAGGATGTATTTAAATCTATTCCTATCTAAAACAGCATTTAAGAATGTACTGCTATAAATTTATCTGTTTAGTGATGCTTTCTGACACTAGCACCTAATTTACTTGTCTATACTAATATTGAAATACAGGTAATTAAGAATCTGCACATCTCCATTAATGCTTCTGTAATGACAGATTAATAACTAAAGTCTGCTTAAGTGACCAATTACAAATGATCAAGTAAATAAAGACAAACCAAAACACTTAGAAAGCTTTATAATAATAATGTAAATCTGGTTAGAATAACTTTGTCTTCACAGGCTCATTCGTAATTTGAGTATGTTTAGCAGCAGTATATGAAGAGAGGAAAAGAAAATCTGTTATGCCACTGTTTTTGGGGGGTTTTAGATGCTTTTTCTGTTATGCAAAATACTTGTTATGCTCATATAACCCTGTTATAATAGGGTTGGCGGGCGTTGGCCGAGTGGCGTAGGCCCCCGCCTGTGGAGCCGGCTCCTCCTCTGAGGACACTGGTTTGAATCCTGGAGGAACTCGCTGTCACCGTCCGAGCTGCTCAGCCATGGCAAGATGAGCCTCAGGAGTAAAGGGAGCGGGGCCAGTTCTTCTCACCCTGTGCCTCACTTAAAAAATCCATTGCGCAGGCTTATCCCAAGATCTTCGTTCACGAAGTCCAGCCAACAACAATAGGGTTAAGACACATATCACTGGGTCTTGATATTTTTACTCACAGCAACTCTACTTCTACCGTCAGTCTTTCCACTTCTCTCTATCCTGTACTCAAGATCCTCCATCAACCTTGATGCAGTGCTACGATATTTTCTTAGCTGTGCTAGCTCATCATATTGTAGGGTTTCTTTTAAAAGGGAAGTACTGATGCAAAGATTTTGTAGAAGTGATGCTCACATGCTGAGCAGGAAAGATGATAGGATGAAAACTTTATTGAACTAGGAAACAGTAATTCAGATGCTGATTGTGTTCAGTTATAGACCTATGGCATAGCACTGTAAAAGAGGGAGACAAAACTTTAATTTATATCTCAGTAATATAATGACTGGACACAGTTCTACTTTACCTGAACAGAGGCTTTTGTAAGATGAAATATATTAATGATAAAAATGTCTAGACTTGATATTGAAGCTTGAAGAAAACACTGTATTTCCCTCTTCAACAAATTATGTGTTGTCATATCCATCCAAAAATAGAATGAGATACTAGATATATAAAGGAGAGAGTAGTTTGACAAAGAACTTGGTGCAGAAATGCCAAATGAAATATCTGTCAAGCAATGGAACAGGAGAATTTCAGTGTATTTCAGCTATTGCATTTTTAAGTATACAGAATAGTGGTGGATTGTAATTTTGAAATGAAAATGCCACATTTGCAAGCAAAGTGAGTCACTGAGATGGTGTCTGTGAAACACTGCTGTTTGTTACGTGTCAGTGACATTCCATATGGAAAGGAAGAAAAGAAATAAAGGAAAAAAGGAAAGTATTCAGCACTGCAAAATGAAACTATTAAAAGCAGGTCTCCATATAGAGGAAAACACTATTTGTGTATACATATGTAAAAAAAAATACATGGGATGCATACAGATAACAGTAGTAGAAAAATATATATTTCAGTTAGTCCTAGGTAATTTTATTTTTTTTTTTTCTTGGACACTCTGGAGGGAGAAGTTATTGGAAAGTTCTGTAGGTCTTTGTGCTGGGCAAAAATCTAATGAATTATTTTATGACATACACAAATGTCTTTCAGGTGGTGGTGAACTTCTGATTGCTACAGGATAGAAAAAAAAGAATTTCCAAAACATTTTATAAAGCATATAAATTACAAAATTTAGAAATTAGGGGTTTGAAAGTACTCCATTATCTTAAAGAGGTTTTACCTTAAAAGGTAACTGAATGGTATAAATGTTAAATGATTTGATTCTTCCATTTCTTATTTTTCAGCAGCATATTTTTGCAATTTATAACTTATTTTCCAGGAACATTAATGTTTCTCAGGAGTTTCAGCTGCCATTTCACAATCAAAAAGACAAAAGTGCTCTTAGCTACATTTATTGCATTGAATTGATGGGTCTTAGCAAAGTCATAAATATTTCTGGATTCATAACATCGGAATCACTTGCAGAGCTGACCAAAAGCTTCTGGCAGGTGGACAATAAAAATCTATTTGGGAATATCCATCAAGAAACTATGTTTTTCTTTGAGGAAAAAAATTTAAAAAGAAAAAAACAAAATTAAAAAACAAACAAAACAAAACCAAACATGCCCCCCCCCAAAAAAAACCCAANCTAAGAGTGCATAGCTCAGAGTTCTTTACTCTAGTTTCATCACAGTTTTTCATTAACTACATTGACATAAATAACTTCAAGCTTGTTTAAAATGAAGCTATCTGGGGAATTAATTTCTCAACTTGAGAAGTTAGTATCAGCCTTCTACACACCACGGAGAAAAAATTTCTTTTTCAGACAACAGATTTTTTTTAGCATGCCCTGAAATCAAATAATGTTGAAATGTCAAGGAATAACTGAAGAGCATCAGCATAGATTTTAAACTACCACCCATCAATTAGTAAAAACGAATGCCTAAATCTGTTTACAGTTCTAATTTACTTTTCTTATTATTATGTTTTGGTTGATCTGTATCTGAAAAGTGACTTAGCTACACAATCTGCAGCATGCCAATGGAAATATAAAAGTCTATACACATAGACCATTTCCTCAATGTTTTGAGATTAATTAGGTTTGATATGCAGATTCTTTATGATTTATTTTACTTTGCCATATTTCTGAAAGCTTTAATCTCTACTAAAGATACTTACTCTATACTCTTATTGTAACATTTTGCATTGTAATATTCATCTCAGCAAGGAAAAGTGAATTGTTACAATAGCATATGGAGAATTTACTTTCCTTTGAGATTTACTGATAGCCTCTCACAGTGGCATTTGCATCTATGAGTGAATCCTATTCATATATTTAATTTCTCTTTCCCAAAAAGCAAACTGCTCTGAGGAGGAAACTACCGTTATTATTAGACAGAAACTACAAAACTGTAGGAAAGATAAAGAAGCCCTTAGAAGAGATTTTTAATTAGTATAATCAGTCAATTTGCTGTATGTGATGAAGACAGATGATCTATCCACAGAAGAGAAGGGATTTTTCTTTTTGATTATCAGTGGTTAATTTGTGAAAAAAAGATAAATTTATTAAGATCAAAGCAATATGAGTTTGAGTTGAAATAATTAAAGAATTATTGCTAAAAAAGGAAACTTTTAAAATATGTTGAATATGTTCCTTTGAAGGTATTAAAATATTTCTCATCAGAAATGCAGAAACATTTTTCCTTCATTTGGTATTTTCTGTTTACAAGTTGACCTAGATTGCATTAGAGAAAAAAATAATTTTAAAAAATTAACCCAAAGGTTTAATTTTGGATTTTAAGCAATATTTTAGATTTACCTCTTGCATATCCCTCATACTCACAAGCGATATAATTTATCTATGTTAATCTTACTCTGTTAGATAGCAGAAGGTATTTCTTAAAATAGAAGTAAATAGAAGATTCCCCTGTGCAGAAGTGCATAATTTATTTGCTTTGTGTCCATTTAAGCATTATATCCAACTCATGCTACTTAAACAATTGATATGAACCTCTATCAATCTGGAATTTGTATTCAAAACAGGGGACTAAAAATATGCCGTCAACTAGAGATCACACATGTGAAACAGGTACTAATTTCCCTTTTACTGGCATCTTTACAGTTGTAGGTCAAGAAATACTTCAAGACTTCTCAGTATTTAACTTTTAAATATGATAACCTTGCCAACACACATTATTGTGCCTTTTTTTCAGTGAGCATAGCAATCCTGTTATGAAAAAAATAGTTTTGCAAATATAAAATCAATGGAAAGTCTACATTTACTTAGCAAGTTTTTAGCAGATATCTGTAGATTAAAGCAATTGTGATGTTGATCTTGCTAGCTGTAGGTCAAGGGTTGTGGCAGACTGGGACTGTAGAGAGGCAAAATACACAAAGAGAAGGAAAAAATAAAAAGGCATGTGTCAATCCTCTCTCCACCTCTCTTCCTAATTTTTTCTTGCCAACCAGTGCTCCTAACTTCAAAACCCCAGAGAATGTTGGATCTTCCTATTCCACAAGTTAAATGATTCCATTCCAAATGAGAATTAAGAATTTTTTTCAAAATAATTTTGAAAACATTGTTTTCCAGAAACCTCAAACAATTTGAAATATATATTCTTTCCATTTCTACTATTATGAAAAGAACAGCTGCCTGCCCTCATGCTTAAAGAAACTGATTTCAAGAGTCTCCCACTGAGATCAAGGGTCCTTAAAGGAGTCCAATGTACACTGGTAATGCTATATAAAATTAGGATTTCCATTCAGTCAGTTTCCTAGAGGTCAGGCTGCAACCTAATGAATAGCCAGGG